>JAWWMO010000059.1:2077902-2090940 GCA_035047845.1 Dendrocincla fuliginosa | reverse complement strand
GATGGGATGGGATGGGATCTGCTCAGGGACAGCCCTGGGAATGGGATGGGATGGGATGGGATGGGATGGGATGGGATCTGCTCAGGGACAGCCCTGGGAATGGGATGGGATGGGATGGGATGGGATGGGATGGGATGGGATCTGCTCAGGGACTGCCCTGGGAATGGGATGGGATGGGATGGGATGGGATGGGATGGGATGGGATGGGATGGGATGGGATGGGATGGGATGGGATCTGCTCAGGGAGAACCCTGGGAATGGGATTTTGGGGGAATTGCTCAGGGAGAACCCTGTAAGTATTTTGTTGGAGGGGGTTACTCATAGATAACCCCAACGCAAAAGTATTTTATGGGGGATTTACTCCTGGATAACCCCATAGGTGTATTTTGGTGGTGAATTAGTCATGGATAACTCCATAAATAATTTATTGGGGGGGATTTAGGGATAACCCCCTAAATGTGATTCTGGGGGGGATTCACTCACTGATAACTCACTAAATATATTTTGGGGGCATTTACACATAGATAACCCCATAAATATATTTTTGGGTGAGATTTACTCACAAATAAGCCCCTAAATTTATTTTTGGAAGTATTTACACACAGATAACCCCATAAATACATTTTTGGATGGGATTTACTCACTGATAACCCCTTAAATGTATGTTTGAGTGGGATTTACACATGGATAGCCCCCTAAACACATTTTTGGGTGGGATTCATACACCAGTAACCCTGTAAATGTATGTTTGGAGGTATTTACACACAGGTAACTCCATAAATATTTATTGGGAAGGGATTTACTCACTGATAAGCCCCTAAATGTGTATTTTTAAGGGGATTTACTCCCTGCTAACCCTATACATGTATTTTTGGGGATGGATTTACTCCCTGCTACCCCCATCCATACATTTTTGGGGATGGATTTACTCCCCGCTACCCCCATCCATACATTTTTGGGGATGGATTTACTCCCTGCTAACCCCATCCATACATTTTTGGGGGGCCTTCCCCCCCAGATGACCCCCTGACCATGTTCCCGGGGGGTTTTCAGGCTGCCAGGAGATCGCCGAGGAGTTCCGGGCGCAGGAGATCGACGGGCAGGCGCTGCTGCTGCTCAAGGAGGACCATCTGATGAGCACCATGAACATCAAACTGGGCCCCGCGCTCAAGATCTACGCCCGCATCAACATGCTCAAGGACTCCTGAGCCGGGGGGGACCCCCAGACGGGACCCCCCGAGCTCCGGGGAGGGGGGGGAGACACTCGTGAGCACAACCCGACCCCGGGGGGCCCCCCCTGCCCCCCGGGGTGTGTAAATAGCCCGTAGCTCTTAGAGCCCCCCCACCCCCCCGCTTTGGGGGGTCACCCCCTCTTCTCCGGCAGGGAGGGGGGTCCCCATGTCCCCCCCGTGCCCCCCCAGCGGCAGGGCGAAGCAGGACGGTTGCCTTAACGTGAGCCCCCCTCCCCCAGCCGGGATGGGGGGCCCTGGGGGGGTTGGACCCCCCCAGAGGGGGGTGGGAGGGGTGGGGGGTGCGGAGGAGGCGTCACCCCCCCATTCACATCCCCACGCTGGGCTGGGCTGGGGGCACCTTAGCAGAGGATGGTGGGGGGGGCTCCCCCCAGGCAGGTAAGGACCCCCCATCCCCCCCCGGCCACCACGGTCTTTTTAAGAAAAGAAAAGAAAAAAAAAAGGAAAAAAACACACGTCCCACCCCCCTTTTCCTGTTTTTTTTTTGTTTTTAATAAACACAGAAAAAAAAGACAAACTGGGCCCCCCACACACTTTTCTTCCCCCTCCCACCCTGTCAAATTCCTTGCCAGGTAAGTGGAGGCAGCACCTCAGGGATGTCCCCAAGTGCCACCGCTGGTGGGACACTGGGGGGTGGGGACAGGGCTGGTGTCACACCCCAGTGACCCTGGGAGGGTCCCTGCTGCCCTCCAGGTGTGCAGGTGAGGGGATGATGTCCCTCCTCACAGGAGCCTGTGGTGACAGTGGGACCCTCCACACCTGCAGGGGACCCCAAAATCCTGGGGCGGGGGGAGCACAGGGGTCCCCACAGTAGGGGAGGGGGACAGGAGGGGACACCACCCGTGGGGGGTGACACATCCTTGGACCCACGGTGGGGTGTCACCAGAGCGCTCCCTGCTGAGGGACACGTGGTGAGGTGGCCCTGGATGTGGCACCTGCGCTGAGGTGTCCCCAGAGCTGGTGGCCATGATGAGGGACCAAGCATGGTGACATGTCCCTGGAGCTGGTGGCCCTGGTGCACTGTCCCCAGAGCTGATAACCGCTATGGTGAGGTGTCCCCAGAGCTGGTGGCCATGGTGGTGACACATCCTTGGAGCTGGTGGCCATGGGGGTGAGGGGGTGCAGAGCTGTGTCCCTGGAGATGGCACCACTGGCACAGGTCCCCGACACTGGTGGCCACTTTGACCTCCAGGCTGGTGGCCGTGGCAGCAAGGTGCCCCACTGAGCTGGGGACAGTGGGCTGTCCCCAGAGCTGGTGGCCCCACCAGTAGGTCACTCACACCCCCCCCACAGTCTGGGATCCACCACCTTCACCCCAAAGCACCAGTGACCCCCCCCAGGTCTGTGGCACTGCCACCCCCCTCCTTGGGGACACCCCATGCCTTTGTCCCCAGATGTCCCCTCAGGGGGGGTCCCCAAGGCGCTGCACATCCCCCCCAAACCACAAACCTCCAGTTTCATTAATTCCCGTTTTGTTCTTTTTTTCTTTTATTCTTTTTTTGGAAAGGGGCTGGGGGGGTTTCACTCCTTTTCCACACCACGAGGCCGTGGCCCCCCCGGCTTCTCCAGGAACCACAATGCAGGACTGGGGGGGGTGGTGGGAATGGGGGGAGGGGCAACTGCTTTTGTCCATTTTCTTTTTTCTCTTTTTTTTTTTTCCTTTTTTCCCCCTTTTTTAATAAGGTACCAACTAGATCTAGGGAGGCCTGGCCTGGCTGGACAGCGAGGAAAATAAAAAAGCCCCAAAATTTTGGGGGGAGGTGGGGAGCGAAAAAAGGGGGGGGAATTAAGTGTATAAGAGGCGTATTTACACGGTATTAACATGCTGACAAAAAAGGTTACAATATTGATATCGTACAACATCGAGGGGGGAAATAATGGGGGCTAAAAAATAACGGGGGAGGAATAATGGGGGGGTAAAAAATAACAGGGGTTAAAAATTAATAAAAGGTAAAGAAAACACCCTGAAAAAAAATAACAAAAAACCCCCAAAGAAACACTGAGTTAAGGCTTAAAAAGTGTATAAAAAATAACACAGTTAATATCCAAAACGAACCAAAAAGTACAGAATATAGATGAGGTTGGGGGGGCTTCCCCCGGCTCTATACAGGGGGTATGTACAGGCAGGCACAAGGCAAAGCGGGGGGACCCCCCAAAAGTGGGGCTGTGGAACGGGGGGTCCAGCCCCGGGGGGACGCAGCTCTGCCCGCAGCTTCGCCCTCGAAAGGGACCCCAAAAGAACACAAAAAACCCCAAAATAGTTAATAAACAACCCCAAATGGAGGCGCTCAGGCCCAGAGTCCGCGGGGGGGGGCGGGACACCCCCCCTCCCCCAGCTGCGTTTTGCTCCATCCACGGTTCATTTTTGGGGTGAATTTCTGGTTTTTAGCAGCACCAAGTTCTTGGCCAATAAATATATATATATATATTTGTATCCAAAACGGGGGGGTGGGGCCTGGCAGGGGTTAAGGGGGGACGCCCCCACCCCCACTGCCCCCCCCCCAAATAAAACCAAACCGCAGAGATTCAAAGTGCTCTGAAACCGTCTTTGGGTGTCACCAAACCTGCGGGAGCCGGGCGGGGGCACGGCCCGGGCACGGCCCGCGGCGCTGGGGGGCCCGTCCTCCTCCTCCTCCTCCTTCTCGTTCTCCTTCTCTTCCTCCTCCTCCTCGTGCTGGGGGGGGTCCTGTCTCCTGCCCCCCTCCCCGCTTAGATGAGGGAGATCCGTACGGGAATGCCGGGAGACTCCGTGCGCTGCGGCGAGTGCTGGCTGACCAGGTGCTCCACCACCGTGTGTTTGGACATGTGCTTCATCAGGTAGGTCT
Source organism: Dendrocincla fuliginosa (assembly GCA_035047845.1). Lineage (NCBI taxonomy): Eukaryota > Metazoa > Chordata > Aves > Passeriformes > Dendrocolaptidae > Dendrocincla > Dendrocincla fuliginosa. The sequence goes on along the minus strand of JAWWMO010000059.1, from coordinate 2,086,865 downwards.
CCTGGGGGGGGCACAGGGGTGAGCGGGGGCTGGGGTCGCGGGGGGGGGTCGGGGGTGCCCCCCAGGCTCACCGAGGTGTAGGCACGGCCGCACATGCTGCAGCAATAGGCCTTGGCGTGCTTGATGGCGTGAGCCGACAGGTGGATCTGCAGCGAGGCCGAGTCCGTGTACGCCCGGTAGCAGTTGGGGCACTTGTAGGGCTTGTCCTTGTTGTGCTGGCGCTGGTGGGACTGGGGGGACACAGGGGGGTCAGGGGGGCTGTGGGGACCCCCAGGCTGGGCCACCCCGTGCCAGGAGCCCGCACTGACCTGGAGGTTGGAGAGCTGGGTGAAGGCCTTCTCGCAGCCGGGGTGTGGGCACTTGTAGGGTCTGTCACCAGTGTGGATTCTGGGGACACACACACACACACACAGGGTCATTGTCACCACCCTGCCACCACTGGGGCCGTGCTGTGCCACCCACGGGGTCACAGCAGGGCAGGGGTCACGGTGGGCACAGTGACATCTGAGCTCCAAGATGGGAGACGTGGGGCTGGGAGATGGGCGTTGGGAGAGGATGGAGCTGCTGGGGACAGTGGAAGTGGTTGGGATGATGAAGGTGGTGAGGATGATGAGTGTCATGGGGATGATGAAGGCAGTGGGAATGATGAGTGTTGTAGGGATGATGAAGGCAGTGGGGATGGACTTGCACAGCACAGACAGATGGCCATGTTGGGGTCCATTAAGGTGGTGAGGATGATGAGCATGGTGGGGATGATGAAGGCAGTGAGGACAGTAGATGTGATAGGGATGGGGAGTGTGGAAGGGATGAAGAAAGTGGTGGGAACACTGAGTGGGGTGGAGATGGCGGAGCATGGGAGGGATGATTAAGGTGCTGGAGATGATGAGTGTAGTGGGGATGAAGAAGGTGATGGGAGAAGGATTGGCACAACAGGGATGAGAGTGGGGGGGACAAGTACAGTGGAGAGGGATGAGTATGGTGAGGACAATAAAGGTGCTGGAGATTATGAGTGTGGAGGGGAGGAAGAAAGTGGTTGGGGGCAATAAAGATAATGGAGACTAAGAAGGTCACGAGGTCAGACTGGCATGGTGGGGATGATGAAGGGGGTGGAGATGATGATGGGGACCATGGAAGTGCTGAAGATGATGAGTGTGGTGGGAGTGATGAAGGTAACAGGGTCAGTTTGAGGGGAACGCATGAGGATGATGAGTGTGGTGGAAACCATGAAGGTGCTGGAGATGATGAGTGTGTTGGGGACAACGAGCGTGGTGGGGATGATGAAGGCAATGGGGACAGTCAGTGTGGGGGGAATGGATGAGCACGGTGGGGGTGATGAGTGTGGTGGGGATACGGAAGCGGTGGGGATGGTGGTGATGGGGAGTGTGGCAGGGATGAAGGCAGTGGTGGGGCCAACAGGCACAGTGGGGCCATAAGGCACAGCAGGAGGGCCGCTGGGTGCAGGCCCACCCCCCTCCATGGCCAAGGGGCCGAGGGTCCCCCTGCCCTGCCCTCCCCCGGGCCCTCACCGGGTGTGCTGCTGGAGGTGGGACAGCTGGCGGAAGGACTTCTCGCAGTAGGAGCAGTGGTAGGGTTTGACGCCGAGGTGGATCCGCAGGTGCTGGGCCAGGTAGGAGGCGTTGGCGAAGGACTTGGAGCAGTGGGGGCACTTGTGGGGCTTGGCCTCCGTGTGTGACTTGGAGTGGATCTGCATCTCCGACTTGGTGAAGAACGTCAAGGGGCAGACCTTACACCTGGAGGGTGTGGGGGAGAACCCCGCAGGGACCGGGCTGGGGCGGGGTCACCCCCCAGCGCCCCGGTCCCCACAGCGGGCGGGGGGTTGCCTACCTGTACGTCTTGCCCTCTTTGGCCGTCTCCCCCGAGGCCAGGATGGGGTAGGGCACCACCAGGACCGGCGGGCCTGAGGGATTTTCCGCCTTGATCTTCTTCCTGCCCCGCTCGGCCTTGGGCGCTCCCAGCAAGCCGTGGCCCTGGATTGTCTTGATGGAGTCGAGGAGGGGGGGGCTGGTGATTCCTGAGATTAGGGTGGGTGAGGAGGCGATGAGGCGGCTCTGGCTGGTGGAGGTGGGCGTCGAGGGGGTGGTGGTCCCCGTCCCCGGGCTGGACTCCGAGGTGCTGACGGCGGGTGCGCGGGATGCCAGTCCCAACCCTGGTGGGCAAGGAGAAGGCAGGTGGGGATGCTGAGGGGAACCACTGCCCCCTGTGCCCTCGCAGGGCCCCCGGGGTACCTGTGACGGTGCTGGTGGCCGGCCTGGCGTGCAGGGCCACGTCGGGCTGGGGCACAGCCTGGGGGTGCAGCCCCGGCACCTGCTGCAGCTTGGGCAGGGACATGATGGACTGGCTGCTCTCGGCAGGCGAGGGGGGCACCAGGAGGGGCTGCTGGGAGGCCACCGAAGTGGGGGGCAGGTGCGGAGGGCGGATTTTCTCCGCCATCAACTGCTCCTTGATTTTGTTGATCAGGACCAGGTTGTCCAGCTGAGGTGGGGGAAGGCAGAGAGGTAGGTGAGGACAGAGGAACCGGAACCCCCAGGACCCCCAGCATGCCCCTGGGTGTCCCACATGTCCATCTATCCTTCCTCCTTCCCAAAACCCCGGTGTGGGGGGTCCTACCTGGCTGGGCATGGTGGGGGGGGGCGGCCAGAAGTAGGGGTTGTTGAAGCGAGGCTCCGCCATCCTGGGGAGAGAGGGGGTGGTTATGGGGGGTCACCAGTCCCTGCACAGACCCCCTTCCCTCCTACTTCCCTGGGGGGGCTCCAACCCTCAAAACCAACCATTGCCACCCCCAAGAAGCAAGACCCAGGCTCTGAACAAAGGAGCAGGCAGGGCAAGGGAACCCCCCAAAAGCATCTTCCCAGCTGGAAATTCCTGCATGATCAGGGGGATGCCACACACCCACCTGCCCCCAAGACCCTGAAACACCAGCAAGCACACCAGGATGCAATTTGGGAAAGAGGGGAGGCTGAAATTTGGAGAAAACCCCCAGATCTCTCAAGCTCTGGAGGTAACTCTCCCATCCAGGTGGGAAGGACACTGCTGTAGGAGAGGGCGAGTCGGCAGGGGCACAACAAACGCAAAGCCAATCCCAGCTGATTCCCTCCCCCAGAAATCCCCCCAAAGCCAGGCAAAGTGTCCACGACCCCCAAGAGTGGCTGGGCAGGAACACCCGGCTGCAGCAGGACCAGGAGATTTATGGAGACGCTTAAAGGCGTTGGGGAAATTAATTCTAAATCCATCTTTGGGTAATGGGAAACAGCTGGAAGGGGACGGTGAGGGGATGATCCTGGTGGAACGGCCTGGCATGACCGGGCATCGCCGCGCCGGCAAATCCCCCCTCAGGGACATGAGGGGTTAGTGTGTAAGGGACATATGGGAGGGGTCCCCCAGGAGCTCCCACTCCAAAATAAACCAGGCCATGGCCAGGATCCCGGGAGAAACTGGAGCGGCACCTCCAGCAGTGTCTCCAGGAACATACAGGGTGGTGGGATTTGGGGGCAGCAGGATTTGGGGGTGATGAGCCCTCCTCCTTCTCCTCCTCCTCACACTCACTTGCTGCCCTGGGTTTCCATCAGACCCTGAGCTCTCTAGAGGCGGGTGGGCAGCACCCAGAGAAAGGGGGTCCTTTACCATCCAGATGGCCATCCCAGCCCGAAGGATCTGTGGGATGAATCCCCACTTTTTGGGGGGAAACAGAGGCAGGGAGGAGGGAACAACCAAGCCATCACACTACAGAGCAGGATGGCACAGGATGAGGCACGTTTTTGGGCATCAAGGAAAGGGAGCCATTTCCAGTGACAGACCCCAACACCACACAGACATCAGCTTTGGGAATTACCCTTCCCACCCCTGACCCGCTCCAGGTCACCTGCTCCACCAAATGGCGGGTTTTCCAAGGGAAAGCACAGGCACGGAACGGGAATTCACTGGGGATATGCAGTGCAGCTTCCCGTGCACGGACACAGCCGCTGCCAGGTGTTTGGGGTAATTATGTACGTACCCACAGCCCGCCCACAACGTGCATTTACCCGCTGGCTACATATACACATATATATATACATATACATATATATATAAGATCCCTTGGGATGATGAGCACAGGATGAGGGACTCTGGTGCTGGCACAGGGGGCTGGACACCGGGAAGCAGGGCCAAAAGCAGAGCTGGAAGCAGGGAACCCCTTGTGATGGAGGCAGGCAGGGAGCAGGAGGAGCACAGGCAGGAGGGCTCCGAGCCCCCTCGGCACAGCCAAGCACCTGACACCGACCCCCCGGCACCGACCCCCCACGCCGGCGCGGCCGTGGGAAAACAGGAAACCAGAGCTACGATTACTAAAGGGTTTTTTGGAGCTGTTCCCCCATCTCAGCAGGTGCCCCACGACCTCCGTCCTTCCCATCCGTCCATCTGTCCTGCTCTCTGTCCCAACAGCGTGAGGCTCCGGCGGAGCCAACAGCAGCACCCAGACAGACCAACACCACCAGCGTGGCCCCCAAACCACCCCTGGGACACGGCACAGACCCCTGCCCAATCCCAGGATCCCTTGTGCAAAGCTGGAGAGGGGCTGGAAAGGCACAAAGGCTATTTTGGGGAGAAAAGCATAAATATCACGTGTTTCCCCACCCCCACCTGAGGAAGGCTTACTAAAGAAATGAGGAATTATTTGTAAAACCACCGTGCTCGGAGCTGGATGAACAAGAGGGAAGAAATGATCGGCGTTGCCAAAATAATTATAAAAATCCCTGTTCCTGTCCCGATTTCATGTTATAATTCCCATGGTGTTTGGTCGGGAGCAGCATCCCCCTCTCCAGGGCTGAGGGAGTGGGAGAGGGGAGAAAGCAGATGGAAAAAAATAATATATATATATATATATATAAAATCTCCCTTTTTCTCTATTCTCAGCTAACTATGAAAAATGGAAGCTGACATGCAGCAAAGGCAGAAAAAAAGGAAAATCCATTAAAATGGAAATTATGAAGGGTGGGGAATGCTGCAGCACATCTCTGTGGGGCACAGGGGGTGCCCAGGCTCCCTGTGCCCCCCAGATTTTGGCTCAGGAGGGGGAAGGCCTGCCATGGGTAACATCCCCAGTGGCGTTGGGGTCCTGTGGTCCAAACCATGGCAGGAAGAGCCCGACATCCTCCACAGGCACCAGACTGGGGTGCCGAGGGGATGCCGAAGGTTATCCCCAGGGACAAGAAGGGTGCCCAAAACATGGTGGACATCCAAGCGGGCCTGGCCAGAGGGGAGGGAAGTGGGAAGAGCAAGCAGGAAGATGCGCAGAGCCCCAGAAGCAGGGGCTGAGCCCCAGATTCCCACGGAATGGCGCAGTACCCGCGGCCTCACCGCTGCGCCGGGCCAAGGGGGGAAGCGGCAGCACCCTAAAAAGAGACCTCTTCCCTCCTCACCTCTGCACCCACAGGGAGGGAAGAGCGGGAGAAGCCGGCAAGCCGGGGCCGGGGGCGGCGAGGGGGCAGCGGGGGCGGCAGCAGCGGGGCCGGCGCTGACGGGGCCGGCGGACGCCGGGGGCGGCGGTGGTTGGTACTCACAGGGTGGCCTCTGGAGCCAGGTGGGCGCAGCTGCCTGGGGAGACGTGTCGCTGAGGCTCCAGATTGATGGGAGGTAGATGATGGCACGGGTGGGCACGAGCTCACTAGAGCCTTCCAACTTCCTACCCAACTGCCGCTAAGTCAATCTACAGTTCTCTAGGGAACGCCTCTACCTTGGCAGCCCTCTCTGTCTCGCCTTCGCTGAAATAAAAAGAAACAAGAGATTTCTTTTCACGGCACCGCCGAGAGGAAAGGGGCAGCTCCCGGGGCCCAGCAAGCGACCACCGACCCAGTACAGCTGGAAAATGGGGGTGCTGGGAAGCGAGGGGAGGGATCTGGGGGAACAGGAGCGGCACTTGGTGGCTCAGTGTGTCCTCGAGCAAGCGAGACGCCGAGTGTGGTGTCCCCAAGTATCCTGGCCAGGGCACCAGGGCACAGCTCCCACCCCCGTGCCAAGCGGCGAGTGCAGGAAAGCCAGCGGTGGCCCAAGACGGCGCAGTGGGCGAGAGCCAAGCGGGGGGAGGTCCCTTGAGTGTCCCCCCACCCACATCCCAGAGCAAGGACAGTGACCCTGGCCTGGCCATGCCCCCGGGCCAGAGAAACCAGCTCCGATCCACGCTGTGCCTCGGTTTCCCCCCAAAACACGAGGATACGGCCCCCACTAAGAACAGGAATCCCTGGGGTTCGCCTGGAGCAGGAGGGTTTTTGGAGGGAAAGCGAAGTGCCCATTCACAAAACCCCCATCCCAAAGCCACCAGGGTAGGAAGCAGCATCCGGCACCATCCTCAGGGACACGCATCCCTTCCCGCCCGCACTGTGCTCATCCGGGAGGGATTCACCCCACAGCAGAGGGGGCAGAAGGCCGGGAAGCAGGAACGCCGGGAGAGCCCCGAGCCCCCCGTGGCTCGGGGAGGGGGCGGCCCGCACGCCACAAGAATTCACCCAAGATGGAACCAATTAAACCCCCGGCTTCCGCCCCCCGAAGGGCCCTGGGCTGGGGCTTCTCCTTCTGCATTTCCAGCAAACCAACCCAAAAGGAGCCCCCAGCCCGGCCCGGGGGTCCCCCCATGGGACAGGGGGTGTGCGGGGCAGGGTGAGGGGCCAAGCGCCGGCGGCAAGCGGGAGGGGAGGCAAAGCCATGCTGGGGACCACTACGGGGTCCCCAACTCGAGGGGAAGGAGGCAGGGAGCTCCCAAAAGATGGAGGCTGAGGCGGCGTGACCTCGAATCCACAGGGTAGGTACTGTCACCCCCCAAAGGGACAAGGAGACGACCCACAGGCAGCACACGGGGGTGACGCTCGCGCCAAGCACGGGGCACACATGCCCCCCAAAACACACCATTCCCCAGAACGGGGTGGGGGGGTCCTGCTCCCCCTGACCCCAAACACCCCCTGACAGGAGACCAGCCACACATCCGCAAGGCAAAGGCAGCACCCACACACCAGCCTGGGGGGGCAACCAGCCCCCCATCCAGCAGCAAGGGGGGGGTCACCCACGGGTGACAGCACGCAGGGAAACCAAGGCATGGGCAGGGCTTCACCCTGAGGGGGGAGTGGGCACGCCGGATCCAACATGCACTTGTCGTGACATCGCACCCACCAACCAAGAATCCACATTTTTAAGGGAAAAAACACAAGGGGGAAGGGGGCTGGGGGAGAAAATTATTATTTTATGCATATAAAGGCACATTTCTTAAAAGGGAAATATCAAGGAGTCACAGTTATACTGGCAGCAGGGTCCCCTACCCACAGAGGGGACAGGCAAGGAGGCCCTCACACCCCCCGGAGCCCCCCAAAATCCCCTGCCCCTGCTTATATATGAATATATATATATCTCCACCCATAATACCTGGATTCTGGTGTGCATATACACATTATTTCCACAAGCATACATATGCATGCACATCCTTAACTTGTACGCTATTCCAGGATGTAAATACACAAAACGCAGGGATTTTTTCCTTCTCCCCCAGCAATCCCCCTCCATCCAGCCATCAATGCCCACCTCTGCGAGTACTGGCGTTGCTTCCCCTTATCCGCGTCCATCTCCAGCTCTAGCTGAGACCGGGTGCTGCACGTGGGGCGTTTTTCTACGGGGGGACAAGGAGGAGGACAACTTCACACACCCCGAACCCCCCGCCAGCCCCCGGCGCGCGAGATCCCACAGCGGAGGAACAAAAGCGAAGCGGCTCCGACCTACCCGACCCGTGGGAACGTGGGGTTTTGCCTGAAAATAGAGAGAAAACAACAAAAAAAAAAAAAAAAAAAAAAGGAAAACAAAAAAATAACAAAAAAAAAATAACAACAAAAAAAAAAGTGGGTTTTTTTTTACAGCCCCGCTCACCCCCAAGCTGTTGGGAAAACCGAGGGATGGGGAGCTGGCTGGAAAATTGGGGGTGAAATCCATCCCCTCGCCCTGGACCCTCCGCCTCTCGGCAAACTGCACGCCGGGAGGGACTTAAAAAACTTTTTTACCTCACTGCTAAAATATCACTTTATAATCTCAAAAGGCCTCGGGCTCGAAGCCGCTTTCACCCGCTCCATCCTCGCCGGGTTAAAAAACCCAGCTGCCATCCCAAGCACCGCGGGGCTGGGGGGGAAAAATAACCCAACAAGGAGCATCCTCCAAGCTTGACGGCAGAAAAAGAAATCAAAAGCATCAAATTCATCATTCCTGGGTTCAAATCCATCGTTGCGGCCACGCCGGCTCTAAGCTCCCCCCCCCTCCAGGCCCCCCGACGTGGCCGGGAGATTATGGATGTATAAATAGTATATGGCTAAATATATGTTGGAGAGGGACAGACAGACCTCTGGGACACGGCCACGGAAATTTGGGTCCCTCGCTAAAGCTGCCGCATTCCTGCCAAAAACGCCATGAAAAAAATATCCCCCCCCCCCTTAGACCTTCCAGCCAGCGAAACCACTTTTCTAGACAAAACCAGTTAATGCGGAAAAAAGCGAGGGAAAGGCGGAAAAGAGGAAGGAGAAAAGGAATTAAAATGGTAAAAAGTATAAGAGTGGTGGTTATGGTGATGGCAATGATAATATTCAGCCCCTGCGCTGCTTCTGCCACCCCCTGCAAGCGAAAAAATGTCAGGAAAAAGCCATGAATGCGTTAAAAAAAAAAAAAACACCCTCCCCCCCCAAAAAACATGCAACATCCACAAAAATAGGTACGTTCGGCTGCAATTAACTTTTCCATTAGACCATCGAGAGGCAGAGAAAAAGAGAAAATCCTGGAAAATGGGTATTTTCCTCGATGTCCCCCCCCGCTTTTTTTCTCCCTCTTTTCCTTCTTCTTCCTGCTTGGAGCGGGGAGGGCGGGAGGTGGAATAATGATGATAATAATGGGGGAGAAAAAAAAAAAAAAAAAATGTGGGGGGGGAAAGGCGAAGTTTGGTTAAG
>JAWWMO010000059.1:1958266-1985373 GCA_035047845.1 Dendrocincla fuliginosa | reverse complement strand
CCCCTCTCCCTCCTTGTCCCTCCCCAAATGCAGGGGACCCCCATGTGTTGTAGGGAACCCCTGTCCTTGTCAGAGTCCTCAAATGTTGGGGACCTCTCCCTGCTGACTCCCAAGCTATAGGGCCCCTCCCAGATCCCATACTCTTCCTGGGGTCCCCCTTCCTTTTCCTCTGACACTCTCCACCTCCTTTTTTCATCCCTAACCACCTTTTTGGGGGGTGTGTGACCTACATCCCCCCCATTCACTCATGGAGTCCCTCCTTTGCCCTTATCCCCCACTGTCACCTCCCCCCGCCTCCAGGGGACATGGGGGTGACACTTGGGGTCTGTTCCCCCAGGAGGAACTGCAGGGGGAACCCCAACTGCCTGGTGGGCATCGGGGAGCACGTGTGGCTGGGCGAGATCGACGAGAACAGCTTCCACAACATCGACGACCCCAACTGCGAGCGCCGCAAGAAGGTGCCCAAAGCCCCCAAAAACCCTACCCCAGAGTGTCCCCCAGGCCCGGGGGACGAGGGGAGGTGACCCCTGGCTCTTCCTCTGTCCCCCCAGAATGCCTTCGTGGGCCTGACCAACCTGGGGGCCACGTGCTACGTGAACACCTTCCTGCAGATGTGGTTCCTGAACCTGGAGCTGCGGCAGGCGCTGTACCTGTGCCCCAGCACCTGCAGCGACAGCGTCCCCAAGGACACAGGTGGGTGGGAGGCTCTGCTGGGAGAAGGCCATTCCCTGCTTTCCTCCTACAGCTGGATGTTGGCTTTGGGGTAAAGTTCACTGGGAGAACCCATGAGTGAAGCTACAGCTGCTCATCCCGAGGTCACACCGTTGGGTTTGAGCCTTCAGCTGGGTTTGGGAGCTCAGAGATCTTAATCCAAAGGATATCTTGGATCAGAGGGATCTGAGCTTGTTGGAAAGTCTGATTTGGGTTGGTTTCTTGCCCGGCTGGTTCCCAAAGTGGTTCCCAAAGCCTGGCGAAGTGCTGGGGGTGGAACATGTGGTTGAGGGCTGATCTGTGCTCCCACAGAGCTGCACTGATGCCATGGGAGGGCAGAAATTGAGGTCCCAGGTAGGACTAGGGCTCCCACCGGCTCCCAGGCTCAGGTGCTGCCCCTGTGGGTGCTCTGGCTTGGCACAGCAACCCCAGCCCTGCTGCTGTATGTTGGATTTAAATGTTGTATCACCATTTGGGGTACATCAGAAGCTGTTTTTCAGGGCAATCAGTATACTGCATAAACTCTTCAGTTAGAGCTCATCACTGTGGGATGGAATCATGGAATCATTAAGGCTGGAAAAGCTCTCCAAGATCATGGAGTCCAACCATTCCCCCAGCACTGCCACATTCCTGTGCCACATTCACCGCTAACCCATGTCCCCAGATGCCACGTCCACATGTTCCTTGGACACCTCCAGGGATGGGGGCTCCACCACTGCCCTGTTCCAGTGCCTGACCACCCTTTCCATGAAGGAATTTTCTTAAATAGCCAACCTGCCCCTGCCCTGGCCCAGCCTGAGGCCGTTCCCTCTCCTCCTGTCCATGTTCCCTGGGAACAGAGCCCAACCCCTCCCAGCTCCCCCCTCCTGTCAGGGAGTTGCAGAGAGCAAATATTTACGGTTGGACTTGATGATCTCAGGGGTCTTTTCCAACCTAAATTATTCTCTTTGGCTTGTGCTGAGATTTGTCCTCATCACCACCATGAACCCCTTCAGTTCTCCCAGCACTTAAAACCAGCTACTAAACCTAGTCCTAAACTCACCCTGCCAAAGCCAGAACGAGCAGAATCCCTGGAGCAATCCCTCCCTGCCCTAAATTCCTGGCTGTGCCTTGTGTTTTCCCCAGACTATGAGCCCCAGAGCATCTGTGAGCACCTGCAGTACTTGTTTGCTCTGCTGCAGAACAGCAAACGGCGCTACATCGACCCCTCGGCCTTCGTCAAGGCCCTGGGGCTGGACACAGGCCAGCAGCAGGTGCGTGGGGGCCTGGGCATTCCAAGGACATGGAATTGCCCTTGGAAGTTGGTTTGGCCATTCCCAGCTGGGTCTTGCAACTGGGGGCAAACATGAAGGGACGAGTGGGGCTCTGGGCCCTTCCCGGAGCACAGGGGGATGGAGAGGGGGACAGGAGGGGTGGGATGGGAACAGGGAGTGATGGGATGGGAACAGGGAGGTCAGGAAGAGCCCAGGAAGTGATGGGATGAGGCCAGGGAGATCAGGAAGAGCCCAGGAAGTGATGGAATGGGGACAGGGAGTGATGGGAGCGGGGGAGAATGATCAGGAGGGGGCCAGGGAATGATAGGAGGAGAACCAGGAGTGATGGGCTGAGAACAGGGTGATCAGGAGTAGGCCAGGGAGCAGTGGGATCACAGCAGGGGATGATGGGATGAGGACAGACAGATCAAGAATGTTACAGGATGAGGAGAGGGAGAAATGGAATGAGGTCAGGGAGATCAGGAGGAGCCCAGAGAGTGATGGGATGGGAACAGAGCGTGATGGGATTAGGCCATGGAGCATGGGATGAGGACAGAAATCAGGATGAGGACAGGGAGATCAGGAGGAGCCCAAGCAACAAAGGGGTGGGGCTAAGGAGTGATGGGATGAGGACAAGAAAATCAGGAAGAGCCCAGGGAACAATGGGAGGACAGGAAACATAGGATAAGGACAGGGAGATCAGGAGGAGCTCAGAGAGTGATGGGATGGGGCCAGGGAGCAATGGGATGAGGAAAAGAGAGATCAGCAGGAGCCCAGAGAGTGATGGGATGGGGCCAGGGAGATGGGAAAAGTCCAGGGAGTGAGGAGGACTGGGAGATCAGGAGGAGCCCAGAAAGAGATGGGATGAGGCCAGGGAATGATGGGATTAGAACAAGATCTGGTAGATCCCAGGAACAATGGGATGAGGTCAGGGAGATCAGGAAGAGCCAGGGAACAATGGGATGAGGACAGGGACATCAGGAGGAGCCCAGAGAGCAGTGGGGTGGGGACAGGGAACAGTGGGATTAGGCCAGGGAGTGATGGGATGAGGACAGAGAAAACAGGATGGGGCCAGAAAGCTGTGGGGTGAGGACTGGAGAGATCAGGAGAAGGCCAGGAAGTGATGGGATGGGGCCAAGGAGCCATGGGATGAGGACAAGGAGATCAGGAGAGGCTTGGAAGCATGGGACGAGGACAGGGAGTGATGGGAAGGGGACAGGAAGGATGGGATGGGCACAGGGATCAGTGGGATGGAGTCAGTGTCCAGCACTGTTCCAGGTGAGAACCAAAACTGCCATGAGGGCCCTCCTTTAGGGCTGCTCCTCCCCAGTGGGTGGGTGGGTTTTGGGGCCCTCCCAGGGTGAGGAGATGCTGGTGAGATCACCAGGAGCCAGCTGGGGGAAGTGCTGTGGGATCCTGTGGGGCTGCAGCTGGAGAGAGCTCGGGAAAATCCACTTGGAGAGGCAACGGGAGGTTGTTGGAGGAAGGGCCTGAGCTCGGACATGGAATTCCTTGGGAGGACCAGGAGGGGAAGGAAACGGTCACTGCCAACCAGGGACACCAAAGGGCAGCAGGGAGAGGCCAAAACCTGTTTGTTTTTGGAAGAGCAGAGCCAGGGTGGGAGAGGAAAGTCCCAAGCTGGGCGTGGGGAAGCTCTGGAGCCTTGCAGGGATCAACCACGGGGCAGCCTCTCATTTTTGGAGTGTTTTTATTGCTGTCCTCACCTCTGATCAGAGGAGGGACAGCTGGCTGAGCCTGGGAAATTGAGAATCAAGGGCCAGAAAGCCCCACAGGAGGGTTTTTATTCCTTCCAGAGCCCTGGGAAGGGTAGGGCAGGAGTCAAACCCCCCGGCAGGGCTGGCAGGAGACCAGGGGAGCTCAGCCCTGCTCCCACACCGGGGGCCCCACGCTCCTTTTAGCCAAATTCCTCCTTTTTTCCTTCAGTCCTCCCAACTCATCCTTATTTTCCATTCGATGCACGGAGCCTGGGTGCAGACTGTGTGTGGGGCTCAGGGTAATTAGCACTAAATTAGTGCCAAGGCTGTGATTGTGCTGTGGCAGGTCGTTAATGAACTCGGCTTTCTCTTTTCAGGATGCCCAGGAGTTTTCCAAGCTGTTCATGTCCCTGCTGGAAGATACTTTGTCCAAACAGAAAAACCCAGACGTCCGGAACATCGTGCAAAAGCAGTTCTGTGGAGAGTATGCCTATGTCACTGTGTGAGTATTGGCTCTGGGAGCAACTTTTTGGGAAATATTTGAGTTTTGAGAAGGGGAGGATCCCTCCTACACCCAGGGCAGGCAGGTGAGCTGCTGCAGAAACCCTTTCTGAGAGATTTTGAGCTTTTAGTGTCATCTTTCTGTGCCTGTCATGTTGCTCTTTCGACTTTCCAGCTGCCTTTAGCCCTTTAATGAAAATTCCCCAATTAAACCTGCAAGTGAGTTAATGGGATGGCAAGTCCTGCAGCCAGAAATCAGCATCCTGGTGTTGTATTTTCATTCCTGTGTTCTCAGAGCTGTGGATTTCACCTTAAAAAATTGTATAAAATTATTCAGATTTCACCTTAAAATTATATAAAATTATGCATGTGAGTTGTAAGAGTTCCTGTTGTGCTTTCTGCACCTTCTCATGGAGTGTTTGTGGTGTGGAATTATGAACATCATTAACCCTGACTTCACTTTTCCTCCTGGTTTTATCCAACGAATATTTCCCCGTGGTTGGGGAGCTCCAACACACGAACCATGAACTGTCCTCATGTGTTTTTGTCCTCTTTCCAATCCCAGCTGCAACCAGTGTGGCAGAGAATCCAAACTGGTGTCCAAATTTTACGAGCTGGAGTTAAACATCCAAGGACACAAGCAGCTGACAGACTGTATAACAGAATTCCTCAAGGTAGGAGCTCGATGGGCTTGGAATGTTGCTATTTTTAGCTGGGAGTTTTAATTCCTTCCTCCAATTCACAGCCTCTGAGGTCGGTGTTGGAGCAAGTTGGCTCAGTGTGATGCATCCAAGTGAAAATGTTTCTTTGTGTGGACACAGAAAATGAGGATTGAGACACAGAGCCACTCCCTGCTCATGTTATGGCTTTAAAAAGCACTTGAAAATTGCGTTTTTAGTTAAAATCCTTTGCCAGGAAAGTTGAGGAAAAGTCCCTGCATGCTCTGTCATGGGTAGCACAGGGAGAAGGGCTGGTTTTTGTGTTTCCTGTGCCAGTGCTTGTCTGCACAGCAACAGGAGGCATTCCCTGCTGGAAAATGTGCTCTCAGAAACACTGTGGAGCGCCGGGAATAGCTTTGGGAACAGCTGCGAGTGCTCTGAATTGAGCTTGACAATTTGCCTGGATCTGAAGCTCAGCTCCAGCACTCTGAGGTGTGGATTCCACTGAGACACTCAGGACAGGACTAACCTGACCCCTGCCCTCACTGCCTGGCTGCTCTGCACTCAGCAAACCGGTTGCTCTGCCTGTGGAAGGTCTGCTATGAAAAGAAACTGGTTTGGGTGCACAAATTAAACTCCTGAATTGGTGAACTTGGTGTTTGTCTGCTCCTCCTTCACACAAAACAGCCCAGTGACCTTCTTTAGGGGGGTTGGGATTCTCCTCTGGCCTAATCCTGCTCTTGGGTCTACTTGGGCTCAGGCAGTGACTCCTGCAGGGTGGTTTTGGGTGGCTGAGCAGAGGGTTGAAGTTTCCAGGCTAAAATGTGGCTTAGCATTAACTTGAGCCACATGAACTCGTAAAAGGGGTGATTTAATTATTTTCTTTGGTATAAACCAACTCAGTGAGGCGAGGAGCAAACCTGCCAGTCTTGTGAGAGACCTGAGACCTTTTAATTGGTCTAAAACTGGCCTTAAAGTGAGAGCAACCTGCAGTGGCTATGCTGGAATTGAGTGTGTCTTTTAACTGAGAGATTGATTTGGGAAGAGCAGCTGAAAAGAGACCTAAACGGTTAAAATTGCCTTGGTGCTTTCCAGTCTCCAGCTCTCGAGTAGCTCAGTTGACTTTTCAGTGCTGAGCTGTTCTCAGGGCCTTTTCTTCTTCCTCTCCACACTCAGGAAGAAAAATTAGAAGGGGACAATCGTTATTTTTGTGAGACTTGTCAGAGCAAACAGAATGCCACGAGGAAGATCCGCCTGCTCAGCCTGCCCTGCACCCTCAACCTGCAGCTCATGCGCTTTGTGTTCGACAGGTGAGTGGGAACACCCCAGGAGCTCTTTGGGAAGCACCTGCTTGGTTCTCTCTGCTTCATCTGAGGGTTTGGGAGGTCTCAGAGCTCCCTTGGGGTCCAAGGGGAGTTATTTTGGGGTGTGAACCCTTATTCCTGTGCCCTGAGCTGGAGCTTTGCCCCTGCACAGGCAAACTGGCCATAAGAAGAAGCTGAACACCTACATTGGCTTCTCAGAGCTGCTGGACATGGAGCCCTTCATGGAACAGAAAAGTGAGTGTGGGGAGGGGTTTTGTTGTCTTTACCCATTGTCTCTCAGCAGATGATTCTGTTCAGGAAGAAATGCCTCCCTGAGAGGGTGGGCAGGCCCTGGCATGGGTTGTCCAGAGAAGCTGTCCTGCCCCATCCCTTGAAGTGTCCAGTGCCAGGCTGGATGGAGCTTGGAGCAACCTGGGCTAGTGGAAGATGTCCTTTCCCATGGCACAAGATGGGCTTTAAAGTCCCTTCCAACCCAAGCCATTCTGGGATTCCTTTGAATCCTCTTTACATCAAGACTTACTTGAATCCTTTGTTTTAAACACCATCCTTATTAAGCGGGTTGTGGAAGCCACAACAACTTAATGAGGCCCCAAAGAGCCACAGTTTCCCGTGCAGCCTTTGCTGCCCAGGGAAAACACAGAGGGAAGGGAAGGGGAAAAGGGAAGGGGAGGGTGTGGGGCTGTGTGTGAGTGTTGCTGCCCTGCAGACGGCGTGCACGTGTACGAGCTGAGCGCTGTGCTCATCCACCGCGGCGTCAGCGCCTACTCCGGCCACTACATCGCCCACGTCAAGGACCCGCAGAGCGGCGAGTGGTACAAGTTCAACGACGAGGACATCGAGAAGATGGAGGGCAAGAAGCTGCAGCTGGGCATTGAGGAGGATCTAGGTAAGACCTTCCAGCTGGGAGTGGCCTTTTCAAACAGCTCTGTTCCCAAGAAACAGGCTCCAGCCTCCTGTTGCTCCCCAAAGTGCTGTGGGGACTCCCGGGAATGTGTGAAACAGCAATTCTGGGAATTGCAGCTGGAGTGACTGGGTTTCAGCCCAGTGTGTGTTTACACCTCGTGATCAGCTCCTTTAGGATTTCTCTGGCTACCACATGGCAGATAAGGGGCTGATAGCTCGGGCAGTGGTTCCTATCGGGGTGCAACAGGCGAGTGCTGCTTCCTTGAGTGCTGCTTCCTTGGCCGGCGTGGGAACAGATAATGGGAATACTTTCAGTTTTCTTAACTCCTTGTGGACTTATTTCCACTGAGGTGTTTTCCTTGAAGGCAGTAAAAAAAAAAATCTTGATCTAAATTAGGAGCTAAACCTGCCTTTTTACTTTGAGCTTTTGACTTCTCCTCGCCACTTTTCTGCTTTACCATTGCTGGCTTCTCCTGTGCTGGCCAGATCTCCGTGTTCCTGGGCTGGAATTCTTGGAGATCTCTTGGAGAGCTTGGGCTGAGGCTGGATGTGCTGCTTTCTCGCTCTGCAGCCAATAAGAAAGAGCAGTTCAGGGTTTAATTGGCATTTTGAGTGCTGGGAATTGCATTTGCTCAGTGCAGGTGCTTTGTGTTGGGGGAAAACAGGGAAATGAGTAAGAAATTCCACTTGCAGTGCAAGGAATCCATTCCTAGGAATGCTGGCTCACCAGGGTGCTTTGCATTGGTTGGAATTTATGGAATGTTGCCTTTCTTTAAAGCATCCTGAAGGAAAAAAACACCTGCATAATTAAGTTGGGTTTAACCATGAACCTCCCTCTCCCATTTCCATGCCTTCAACTGCATGGTGCTCCTGAAATGTGTCCAGAGATGGAGAAAAGATGGGGAAGGGTCTGGAGCACAAGGAAAAAGGTCTGAAGAGCCTCTGAGAAGAAGTTGAGGGAGCTGGGGGGGCTCAGCCTGGAGCAAAGGAGGCTCAGGGGGGACCTTCTCACTCTGTAACTCCCTGACAGGAGCGGGGAGCTGGGGCGGGGGTCGGGCTCTGCTCCCAGGGAACAGGGACAGGAGGAGAGGGAATGGCCTCAGGCTGGGACAGGGGAGGTTCAGGTTGGATATTTGGGAAAATTCCTTCATGGAAAGGGCGGTCAGGCACTGGCAGGGGCTGCCCAGGGCAGTGGTGGAGCCCCCATCCCTGGAGGTGTTTGAAAGGTGGGTGGATGTGACACCTGGGGACAGCTCTGGGTAAATGGTTGGACTGGATGGGCTGGGAGGGCTTTTCCAGCCTCGGTGATTCCAGGGTTGTGCCTGCCCCCAACAGCTGTGTCCTGTTAGTGCTGGACTCTCCCAGCCCAGGATGGAGCTGCCCAGACCTCTAGTGGTGTAAGGGAAAATTAAACCCTCGAAGGTTGAAGCAAGAGCTGCTCAGCCTTTGTTTTTAACCTCCCCAGAGTGGCAAAATAAGATACAAATAAACTGCTGTGGCCTCGATTTTAGAAAGTTTTAGGCTTAACCACAAGACAATATTCTTTTTTCTTGTATTTCAATACCAGGCTATTTGGAGAGGAGAAGTAAAGGGTGTTTAGGAGCCTCTCTAGGCTGGGGCCTCAATATTTTTATCAAATTTTGATGTTATTTGTCTGTTCTGAGCAAAACTGAGGCTTTTCCTTGTTCCAAATCCATTCCAAACAGCAGGAGCAGGTCAGTGACAAAGTGTATGTTTGTGGTGGGGGGAGAGTCCTGGCCACAGATGGGAACAATTTAGAAAACAGTTGGAGGAAATGCAAATAAATAGAGTTTAGGAAGTCCCCTGGATGGTGTGGGCAGAGGTACGTGAATTCTTTCAGAATTTGGGAGAGACAGACACTTTGCTTAATATTTCAATGGTCCATTTAGCCTTTGACCTGTGGAACATTTTTCCTTTAATTTTTTTCTTTATGAATAATGGTCTGGTTTTGGAGGCTGCAGCTGTGGGTCAGTGTTTTCCTTGCCTGAGAATCCATCTGGATACAGCAACTCTTGCAACACAGCTCGACATCCCCCACCAGCTGCTCCAAAACAGCCCTTCCTGTGGCTGTTGGCTCCCTAAAATCTTTGCTGGGTGTTTTTTCCCATCCACTGTCACCTGTAAATAGGATTTTCTTCCCTGAGGATTTGACTCTTTTCTTTGGAGTCAGGACACCAGAACAAGAGGCAAAAGAGAGAAAGGATGTTTTTCCAAGAGTTGCTTTTGGCTCAGAGAGGTTCCACTGGGGAGAGAAGAAAGGCTCTTGGAGAAGGGAGGTTCACAACAGGCTCCTAAATTTAGTGCCTTTGATTTACCCAGAAAGGCTGCAGGGATGTGGGGCTTTCTTTGGGATACAATTTTGAGCCATGCCAAGCCCAGTGCTTGGCACAGAGGCCTGGCACAGGGAAGCTGGCTAGGGGCAAACTCATCCCGTTAAAGGAGGCTCAGGCTCGTGTGTTGCTGAGGTTTTTTTCCCCTCCTGTCCCGCAGCGGAGCCGTCGAAATCCCAGACTCGGAAGCCCAAGTGTGGGAAGGGCACGCACTGCTCCCGCAACGCCTACATGCTGGTGTACCGGCTGCAGGCCCGCGAGAAATCCCTCACTGTCGAGGTGCCAGGTGAGTGACTGGGCATCCATCTCAGCCTGGCATGCTCCAGCTGGGCCAGCAGACAGGATTTTCCTCCAAGCCCCATTTTGGGAACTGGAGCCAGCCCGGGAGAGCTGGGGGAGTTCACCTTGAGGAGTTTCCAGGGAGACCTGAGAGCCCCTTCCAGAGCCTAAAGGGGCTCCAGGGGAGCTGGAGAGGGACTTGGGACAAGGGTTAGAGGGACAGGACAGGGGAATGGCTTCCCACTGCCAGAGGGCAGAGTTAGATTGGATATTGGGAAGGAATTGTTGGCTGTGAGTGTGGGCAGGCCCTGGCACAGGTTGAGCAGAGAAGCTGTGGCTGCCCCTGGATCCCTGGGAGTGCCCAAGGCCAGGGTGGATGGGGCTTGGAACAACCTGGGCTGGTGGAATGAGATGATCTTTAAGTCTCTTCCAACCCAAACCATTCCATGGTTCCATGATTTTTGACCTCTCTGCCTGAGCCCTGTGGCACCTCAGTGAAACCCCTGGGCTTTACTTAGTTAATATTCCCCTGTTGATCCCTCCTCTGTGCCTGCTCAGATCTCACTTTCCTATCCAGGATGATCCCAAATCCACTGGGATCCCCTGGGATTGCGGGGAGGAGGGAGAGCAGCTGGTTCAGTGCCAGGGGCAATGCTGGAGTTGAACAGCCCTGGCAGATGTTGGACCCCTCTGTGGCTGCTCCTTCTGTGCCACATCGGGAATAAAGGAGGGGAAAACAAGCCCTGAGCAGGAATTGGGGCCGAGCCTCGGAGCTGTGGGGGTGGCAGAGCTCCCGGGGGCCTGGGCCTCTGGCTTTAATGATGCTTCACGTTTGCTGCCTGATTAGAAACACTAATTAGGCCCCTGGTGCTGAGGTGTGCTCGCCCTTCCTCCCCTTTCTTCCTCCCTTTGGATCTCTGCAGAGAGAGTAAATTCTATAAATCATACCCCTTATTCCCCCCTAATAACACCCCCAAATCTCTTCCAGCCCCCCCAGTCCTAAAACCCACCGTGCAAGGCACGAAACTTCAGGAATTAGCTCTAATTCCTGCCTGGAGCTGCATTTTCAGCCTGTTTCCTGAGCTTTCTTGCTCTCCCTTTCCTCCTACCCCTGTGCCCGAAACAATAACTGAACAAAAACCTCCCCACCCAGCTCCAAATTCCTGTGCTGCCTTTGTTTCCCGTGGAATCCTGCCAGGGAACAGGGAGCGAAGGGCAGCGCTTGGAGCTCTCTGCTTGTGGGGAGGTTTCATGCAACTGTAAATTTGAGGCATTTTGCTTTGATGTGGTGAAAAAGCGGCTTTTCCGGGACAGTGGAGAGACACAACTTGGCTCTGACCTCAGGGAGGTCAGCCTGCTTGGTTTTTCATCCTGGGTATTCTCCCAAGGTGGAGATTTTTTGCTCAAGAATTAACCTTTCTGCAGATACTTTGGCTCTTCAAAATAATTCCAAATAGGAAAAGGCCCCAGATAAGCAGAGCTCCCCTCCTCACACCAGCCTTGTGAGGGAAGTGGTTTATCTTCTTTTTTTTCCCTGCTGAGGTTTGGATTTTGGGTTTTTTTCCATCCCTGACAGCAAAAATTGCTATTTCCCTCACCTTTCTGTTGCTGTACCCTGGCTTATCTCCCATCTCCTGAGGGTTCTTTGCCCTTGGGTTTTGCTGGATCACAAGCCTCAGGTGTGTCCATGAGAAACTGTTTCCCCCCTTGGGAATGGTGAGTCCTTGGCAGGACAGAGGAGTTGCTCCTAACACAACCACCAACCCCAAGTAAATTATTTTCTTGGGTGCAAAACGTTACATTTAATCATCTACAACCAGCAGTATTGGGAGAGAGCAGCATCCACGTGCTTGGCTTGGGGAAGGACCTCTCACTGAGGGAATTTTTAGGTTTGTTATCCCCAGATAACCCCTGCTAATTAACACAGCTGCCATTTTCTTCTTACATTCCTGCCTTTTTTTTTCCCCTTCCCCTGCAGCTTTCCTGCAGGAGCTGGTGGAGAGGGATAACTGCAAGTTTGAGGAGTGGTGCAATGAGATGGCCGAGATGCGCAAGCAGAGCGTGGCCAGGGGGAAGATCAAACACGAGGAGGTGAAGGAGCTCTACCAAAGGTTACCCGCCGAAGCTGGTCTGTGAGACATTGTGCAGCATTTCTCTAGTAGAGCTGTTAAGATCAGTGATGATTTGTGACTAACCTTGCCCTCCCTGGAGGGCATTCCCGCAGCCCCTGCAGAGGGGAGCTTTGTGCATGCTTAGATTTGTTTTCCTTCGCTTCTTTTCCTGCCTTAACCTATTTTTTTCTCCCTTTTTTGCTCGGTCTCGTGGCCTCTGGCGTCGCTGATTCCCTTTTGCTCCTTTCCCATCCCTCAGCCTCATGCTTTGTGACTCTTTTCTTCTGCCTGCTGAGCAGCTCGTTAGGAGCAGTGAGGCAGAAGAACTGCCTGCTCCCAAATTGCCAGCTCGGGGCAGGTTTGGGAGCTGGTGATCCCGGTTTATCAGCAGGTAACTGGGAGAGTGCCTGACCTGCAGCAGAAAGTCAGTGGGTCCATCCCTGCCAGTGCCTCAGGGCTCCATGTCTGAGCTTTCTGGTGGCTGAGGTTAATCCTTTCCTCCTGCTCCTGTTGTCTTGTCACCTCAGCATAAGGGGTTTTATTCCTCACCGTGTTTTTCTCTCCCATTTCCCTCAAAACAAGTGTAGGGACACTTGTTCTGTCCGTGCAGCCTGGGGAGTTTCACTGTGTGAACTCCAGGAAATTTATAATTAATGACTTAAAAGTGGGTTTAATTGTGTGGCCTGTTAGAGAATATGATGTTTAGCTGTTACTGCTGGATGCTCAGAGCCAGCACTGGGAGCAGAGTAGCCCAAAGGACATTGCTGCTCCTGTGAACTGCCCCTCCAGTTTGGGAATTCAGGTGTTTCCCTCTGGAGCAGGAGGGAAGTCCTTCCTCACAGCGAGTCCCCACGAGCCTGAGTGGCCTTCAGATGTCACAGTGAGACCAGAGCTGTGCTGGAGGGATGAACCAGCCCTGAGTCACCTGCAAAAAGGAGCAGCAGCAACAACTCCACTGGGGTTTCCCTCAGCAGGAACAGAATAGTTTGCTCTCAGCATTTCTAACATGACAGAGGGCTAAATCCTGAAAAGATGCTTTTTGGAAGTGCAAGTGAAGCTGTCCTACCCCAGCCTGGAGCTGCCAGGCCCCCCAGCAGTGCCCTGAGGCACCCAGTGGGCACGGCTGGAGGCAGTGCCATGGTGGGGCTGGGGGCTCTCTCTGCAGCCGTGCAGACACGTTTGCTGCCAGCTTTGTGGAGCCTGCCCCAGAAAAACATCCTTTCTGGGGGAGGCAGCTTTCATCTCAAACTGGCAAACCCGTTCTGACAGCCCCGGAATTCTCCGGAGGTCACGGCTGCGCCGGGCGTTGCGTAAGATGGAAACACCAGGAATTGAGGCTGTGGAGGAAAAGAGGCTCCTCAGAGCTCCAGTGCAGGCTGCAGACACAGGGTTTGCCTGCCTTCTGTGCTCTCCTGTCGCTTCTCTGTTGCTCCTTGCTAGGAAACATCAAGGATTTGTGTTTTGCTTGATAAATGTGACTCATGGGTGCGTTTCCCTGTAGTTTCAGGGGTTGTGGCAACACAGTGGGTTTAAAATCCTGATTTCCTCCTCCTTTCCCACAGGAGAGCTGTGATCCGTGCTGTGCCTCAGGACTGAGACACAGGGCTGTCACCCAAACCATTTCCCTGCTCCTGCAGGCACTGACCTGCTGCTGAACCTCAGCTTTGTGCAGGTGCTTCTCCTTCAGCAAACAAGGGCGGAGCTGCTGCTCTGCTTCAGCAGAAAGGCTGAGCAAGTGTCCATTTGCATTGTAAATTTTAAAATCTGTGAGTGTTTCTCACCCAGAGCTGTAAGAAAAACACTGGAATTTTGGGTGCTGAAGGGCCTCTTTGCTGTTGTTGCCTTTGATTTTCAAATTACCCCAATGAACTCTCTCTGTTGTAGAAAAGCCTTTAATGTGTGATTATAATTTAAATATTGTATCAGTCCCTCGATGGATGGTGGGAAAAACTTGCCCTTTCCTCGACTGCACTCCAGTAATTCCCCAAAGGTTTGGGAGCATTCCTGCTCCTCCTTGGAGCTGTTCCATATTGATCGCTGAATCCGAAATGACCTGAACATCTTGGTATCTCCTGTCTTGTAAATGTGTGACACCGAGCTGAGGATGGGATGGGAGAAGCTGGGTCAGATGTTTGAGAACCTGTACCTCAGAGATGTAATCAGCAGTGATTGCCTGTTAATTTTTGAGAGGAATTCCCAAGTACCACCTGGTGTTGGAGCTGACACGTCCCGGCTTGTTCCTCTTTGTGGTTTCTCCCCTCCCAGGTTCCCCCTACGACTTCATCTCTCTGGAATGGCTGCAGAAATGGCTGGATGAGTCCACTCCTCCCAAACCCATTGATAACACGGCCTGCCTGTGCTCCCACGGCAAACTCCATCCTGATAAAATATCCCTGATGAAGAGGATCTCGGAATACGTGGCCGATTTCTTCTACCGGCGCTACGGGGGAGGGCCCCGGCTCAATGGTAACACCCCTGGGTCACTCCTGGCTGGGCTGGGATGGCATTCAGAGCCCTGCTCTGGTTCCAACCCCCTTTGGAGCCATCCCTTACCATCACAACTGGATTCCAGGGCTTTAGTGCTGTGCTATTTCCAGGGATTTTTCTAATATTGCTTAATTCTGTTAATATTCCCCAAACCTGTTTGGTGGGATTGCAGGGTCTGCTCTGTCCAGGAAGGGCTGTGCCTGGAGGAATCTTGAGAATTCCTTAGGAAATACAGCACTTGGAATGTTTGAAGGCAATTCCAGGGAATAAAACCTGCTCAAGGAACCCCCCAAACTCTTGACAGTTGTTTTCTGTGCCTTTAGCACCCGCAGCTCCTGTGTGGGCAGAGCCTCGTGGAGCCCAAAAATTCCCTTCCTGTCTGTCACCTCATCCAAGGAACCTGTTGGTCCCCGTGCTCCTGCTGGAGCATCTGCCACACAGTCAGCTTTTTGGGGTCAGCCCAGCCCCTCCAGGCCTTGGCCACCCCTTCCTCGAGCCCCAGGCTTGGTTCCTTTGAGGAAGGAGCTCAATAACTCCCACTGAGACCAAATTAGCTTAGCTCCTACCAGGAGCTTGTGGGGAAGGAACTGCTGGTGACGCAGGAAGCCTTTGTGGGGAAAAACAGGGCAAGGTTTATTAGTCAAGTGGAAGATTTCCTGGAGGGATGTGGGCTGAGTGTGGCTGGGAGGGAGGGATAAAAGGATGGATGGACACGCTGCTTCCTTTCCCCTCTTGCTCCCAGATGAAAACACACAAAATACACACCCAGCTGTAGCATTTCCACTCTTTGGGCCAGTGTAGCCTTGCAGGAGGGTGTTTTTCCTGGGTTTAACTGGGAAAATGCCATGGTGCAGGTGTTTTTCTGGCAGGTGCCTTTGCCTCCCGTGGTTGGGCTGATCAGGCTCCCTGGAACTGCAAGCTGTGGGTAGCAGGAGCTGGGATAGAGGTGTGAAACACATTTCACCTCATCTGAAGCATTTTATGTTTATTTAAGTTTCAAAAGTGGTCTGACGTAGCTGGGAACAGCAGGATCTCCTTTACAAGTGGAATGTCCCATCCTGGGGCGGGATAGTTGGCACACACCTATGTGAGGGGGTTCAAACCAGCACTGAGATACCTGGGCAATAAATAATGCAATAAATCGTGTTTCTTTCTCCCCCCTCCCAAGTCAAAGCACTTTGCAAGGACTGTGTGGTGGAAAGGTGTCGAATCCTGCGGCTCAAAAACCAGCTGAACGAGGATTACAAAGCCGTGACCAACCTGCTCAAGGTCACAGTCAAGGGGTATGTCAGTCCCAAATGCTCCTCAGACGTGCTTCAATAGCCTTGTGCTAAAGATTTTCCTGTTTGGGCTCTGAAGGGGAAGAGGGCTGTGATTTTTGTGGTGCCAGTGTTGTTGTCTCCCTGCAGGAACGACGGGTTTTGGGTTGGAAAAGCATCTTTGAGGAGCTGGCGACAGCTGGCTCTGGAGCAGCTGAACGAGCAAGATGAAGATGCAGAGCACAGCAATGGAAAAATGAATGGAAATGCACAAAACAAAGGTATTTCCTCCTAATTTCTGCTGGCGAGACCCACCAACTCTGCCTGATCCCTCCTAACAAAAGACACCTCAGGTGTTTCTGTAGTGTAGCTGTGTTGTTTCCCTTGTATGAGCAGGGAGGAAAGGACAATAAATCAAATAAACGCCATCGTTTAAGGAGGTTTTTCTTTGCTAAGCTTGAAAAGCCGGGGTGATCTTCATACCTGGAGAGGGAGATGAGGTGATAAGTGGTTTTACAAGGCTGTGTGAAATTGCCGCCCCAGCCACGGGATCTTTTCATCCACTTTCCTCTGAATGGGAGAGCACAGGGGAGGAAGAAACATGAAAATTACCTTGGGGAAGGGATGATGATGATTTTATTGTGAAGGCTGAGGGATGAAACAGCGCAGCTGATGTGGCAGCAAAAACACAGCCTAGGAACAAAAATCATTAATTGGACTCAACTCTGTGAGACTCGATGGGGGGGGTTATTTGCCTTCTGCTCTTTTAGTCTTTAGAAATCACATTTTATTGAGGTCTCTGGAACTGAGAGCAAGAAGCTGGTTGGAATGAAAGTGGGGATGATGGCTCATGGCATTGATCTTGGCCTTGGAGTCTTGAGAACACCCGATAACGTCTGTGAGGTGGAGCACTCTGGGGAAAGGACATTTCGGAGCTGCCACTCCTCGGGGCTCACTTTGATTTACAACAGGTTGCAACTCCCAGTAGTGCATCTGAATTACTCACGAGCCAAGTTGTTGGGCAGCTCGTTGGATGCTCCTTCTGGCCCCTCATTGTCTTTGTGATGCTCCGCTCAGTGGCTTCTGTCTGTGGAGTTCTGGATTTGAACTGTAGATGTGGGGCTTGTCAACCCCCTGCCAGGCTCCCCCTCGATTTGTCAGGCAGCATCTGGTTTAGATCAGGAATTTTGCCAGGAATTCTGCTCCCTTTGCTCTTACCTAGGCTTGTGTTTAGGTTACACTCAGAGATCCTTGGGAGCAGCGAACCCCTGTGGTGTTCCAGCCCTAACAAATGCATCCTTTGTAATCTCACAAAGGCTTGGCTTGTGCTCCACGCACTTCAAAGCCCTCCTACGTGGCCTGGAGGCTGTAATCCCGCCTGCCCAGAGGCCAAGACATCAGAGAACAACAAATTTCCTTCCAAATTTTCCCTTGGGTTGAGGGTTTTGCTGTAATTTGAAAGGCGACCGCACTCCTTTCCCCCAGAAGACTTTTCTTTGGGAGAGGAACTCTCTGCAATCCTTGTCTTATTATTTCTTTTTTCAATCAGATGAATCAAACGAAGAGAAGAGGGAGGAGGAAGAGGAGTTAAATTTTAATGAAGACATCGTTTGCCCACATGGTGAGTCTCTCCGGGGGCTGGAGCTGAATGTCTCTGTTGTGTCCCACTGCTCCACGCATTAACCTTGCAGCCTTTGCTCCAACTGCAGCAACTCCTCCAGCCGAGGAGCCACTGCACAAATGGGCCTCGTTCTCCTTTTCCTGGTGTTCCTTGCACTCAGAAGTTTCATTTGCAGCCAGTTTGACGTCAAGGGCAGATTCTGTAAGGGCTCAGCCAAGTTGAGCTTCTCCTCGCATCCCGGGCAGCAGCAAAGCCCTGCAGCCACTTGGAAGCTCTAAAAGCATTAGGAGAGAAAGAGGTGCTGTAAATCACTGCAGGTGGGAGCTGAGAGGATCCATTTAATGCCCTGGTTTACATTAGAACAGAAGCACTCACCCAGCACCTGGGCTGGGACCTCTGGATATTGATCTCCCAACCTGCTGAGCTTTGGGGTATGTTTACGGAAGGTTTTGACCCCGTGTCCTTGTTTTCCAAGCGATGCCTCATTAGCTGCATCCTTGGCTACCCTGGTGTTTAAATCTCACTCTTTTAGCTCCTGTTCCCAGATTGAACTCTGTTTTACTTAAGCTCCTCGTTGTAGACAGCAATTTCCCTACCAGGGATGCTCCATCTTAGCCCTAACAAGACAGAAAAATGCCATTAATTAGCCACACTCCTCCTGTCATCAGGGCTAATCAAGAACCTGGAGCAAGGCTGGAGAAAGCTCCTTTTCCAGCAGGGTGTTTAAGCACTTTGTCACGATTTTAGCTGTTACTCAGAGCTTTGAAAGCCACGTTTCCCAGTGCCTCGAGGCTGCTGCTGTTCAATAAAAGCAGGGAGTGCGGGGATGGAACGTTTATGTAGCCAGACACGATAAAAAATAGGCCAATAGGCCTTTGGAAAATATTATGGTGTTAAATTGCTGGTTGATCTGTGACTCTGGGTCAGAACAGAATAAACAATACAAAATAAGGGGGCTGCTGGCAGGGCAGGGTTTGTTGTCTCGAGCTAACCTTTGATTATTCATGGAAAACAACCTTTCCACCTTGAAAAGTTCCCTCTGGAGTGGATCAGCAAATCTGTAGTCTTGCTCCTACAGCCTTAATTTTATGGTGGAGGAGGTTCCTGCCTCCGTGGGAGGCTCTGGAAAAGCCAGGGCTGGATCAGCGAGGGCTGGCTGGCCTCCAGGAATGCCACCCGGGTGTTCCCTGCTCGACTCCCTTTGCATCCTTCTGCAATTCCTTGCTCTCCAGTAGCTGCCTGATCCCAGTGAATAATTTTTTCCAGATCCCAAGTTAAGCCTTCTTTGATGTCTGTGCCCAAAACTTGTCCCTGGATGGTGGGAGTGGGAAGCAGGGTCAGCAGTGGTTGGGATCATCTTCCAGATGGCAAAACACTTGTTCCTGCACACCCAGAGCTGATTTTTCCACCTCTTTCTCTCACCATATTAATCTGTGTTCATTAATCATGTGGTGTCAAGTCACTTATTTGTACAAGCTCCTCTTCTTCCCCATCCTTGGCTCTGGACAACATCCTGGTCTGGCCTCTGGAGCCACTTGGCTGTGTTGGATGAGGCCCAAGTGGCCAAGTGCTGCATGGAGGCCTGACCTTTGTTTATTAGAGGAAAAGCAGGAGGGGAATGTTGCTATTTTTCCCTCTCCAGGGCTGGCCAAATTCCAGTCTGGGTTGGAGTGAGTGTGTGAGCCGGAGGAGCTGCTTGTCATGTTAAAGAGCTCCCAGAGGGTGGGGAGGAAGGAGTTTCTCTCCCTCTCCTCCCTCTGCAGCTCTCCAGGCTGTAGAAAAGCAGATAATGAGGTATTGTGCCCTTTGGACACGGCAGGGGCTGTTTTCCTCCCCTCTTGCTGGTGCAATCCCCACCAAGGCAGGAATATTCCCAAATCCGGTTTGCATCCTGGTGTCACAAGGGCTGCTCCTCATGTTTCTCCCTGTGCCTGCACACAGCACGGTCCCTTCCAGCTGCTGTCTCAGAGGGAGAGGTGGTTGTGTTTTCTCCTTGGATATCATCACCCCTGCAAGGAGCAGCTGGTCAGGTCCTGGAGCCTTGTCCAGTTTTCCCAAGCCTTGTTTATCCGGAGTGCACGTGGTGTCCGAGTGCCTGAGCGTGTCTCCTGCTTCCATCCCTGAAAGGACAGGCATAAATGGCTCCTGCTAAACCCTTCCTGGGTTTTTTGAGCTGCTGGAGTATTGGGATAAATGATCCTGATGGATAAATAGGTTGTCTGGGGCACAGCTGGCAAGTCTTACCTGGTGCCTTCACCCCCCAGTGATTCCCCAGAGCAGATTTAGGGTGAAAATCCGCCCTTCCCACATTTTGAGGTGCTTGGGCAGGGCATGTCAAGCCATCTGAGATTCCACAGTGGGAATTTGGGGTTTTCAAGGATATGGAAAGCATCTGGTGGCTCCTGTTCCATGGGACACAAAGTCAGCCTGGGCCTTGGTACATGGAGGCATCAGGAGGATGTAGCTATGGATGGCTAGGAGCAGGAACCAATAGCCCTGGGCCCTCTTTAGCCTTTCCCAATGTCCTCCCTTGTGTTTGATCAGCTTGGAAGTCCACAGGACATTTTTATGACTTAAAATGACTATTGTTTTTCCCTGTCCAAGGGAAGTGAGGAAGGAGTTGAAGGTGACTTTGTAGGTTGGGCTGGTTCTTGCTGACGTGGTGTTGCTGCTATATGTGGATCTCTTCCCCCACGTTTATTCCCTGTAATCTCTTCAATCAAGGGCTGCAAAACATGCCTGGGAGGTTGGGATGAAAGGCCTTCCCCTGGTTCTGTCCCTGCAGGTGACCTGTGCATCTCCGAGAATGAGCGGAGGGTGGTTTCCAAGGAAGCCTGGGAGAAATTCAAGCAATATTTTCCAAAAGCCCCAGAATTCCCAAATAACAAAGAATGCTGCTCCCAGTGCAAGGTATTTCCCAAATATTCCCTCTCTGTTGACTGTGAACACTGGTTGTGTTTCTGGTTTCCCTTTTGCCACGGGGCTGTGCCGTGGTTTCCCTTTGGGCATGGCTGGGATGTCACTCCCTGTTTCCTGCAGATCCTGGAGCGTGAAGGGGAGGAAAATGAAGCTCTCCATAAGATGATGGCCAGTGAGCAGAAGACTTCTCTGCAGAACCTGTTCCATGACAAGTGCAGGCCTTGCCTGGGCAGTTGGCCTCAGGTAGGGAAGGAGCGGGACCAGGGAATGCAGCCGGGCTTGGGGCAGGTTTAATTGGCTTTTATCCCTCTCCTTCCTAGAGAAACTGTGGCTGCCCCATCCCTGAAAGTGTTCCAGGCCAGGTGGGATGAGGCTTGGAGCAACCTGGTCTAGTGGAAGGGCAGGGATCCTTAAGAACAAGATCCTGAAGGACTTTGGCAGCCCAGACCATTCCATAAGCTCACGCTCGGTGTGTGCCAGCGGGGCTCACACGTGTTCTGTGCTGAGGTGTGATTTCCCTGGATTAGCTGTGCTGGCACAAAGCCCTGAGGAGCCCTGGGAATGGCTCCTGTGCCAAGGGAGCTGTGGCTGGCCCAGAGTCAGCAGGATAACAGGGACAATGTTGCTGCTGGGGTTGGATCTGTCCCTGGAAGGATGGAAACAGCACGGCCGTGCCGGTGGAAGTGGCTTTTCCACGGCTGTCCATCTCCAGGTGTGCTCCAGCAACCTCCTGCATCCCAAGAGCTCAGGAGGAGCTTCCCAAAATGCTGACACCCTCCAAACAGCAGCAATGGCCATGCAGGCCCTCTCCTGGTGGCTTCTCCAGGACTTTTGGGGGATTTGAGGTGGCCCAAAAGGAATGGCCCAAGCTCTTGGCTTCAGTCCTTGGCTCCTGGGAGTCTCGTGGTGCTGATTAATGGTTGACTCTCAATCCTGCCAAGGTGCTTTGGCAGGTCTCTGCCTCAGTCCCTCCCTGCTCCAGCTGGGAATAAATATTGAGGCAGTGTGGATCCATGGCTTGGACCCAGGGCTCCCTTTTGTGCTGAGCTGAAGAGTTCCAAGTCCTGCCAGTGGGGCTTAAGGGCTGTATCTGGTTGGATTTGCCTTTGGAGCTGGAGGAGGTGGTGGAATGCTGGAGCCCAGTGCTGTGGGTCAGAAACAGGAGGGTCTGTCCACCAGCAAGGCTGGATCCTCCTTTCCTGTGGAATTTCCCAAGGGAGCCTGATAAAAGAGAGCTGAGGATCCTTCCCTCAAGCTTTTGGAGTTTTCCTGTTCCAAAACAATTGAGGTTTGGGGAGGGAAACAAGCAGAGTGGTTTGATCCAGAGATGAAGGGAAGATTAAAAATATATGTATGTTCCTCAGGTGTGCTGAGTTTTCCTGCAGAAAGATTGAGCAAGCCTTAAATCCGGGTTAGGGAAGGTGGTGAAGATATGGAAGTGATTTTGTCACCCAGCTCTTGGGGTCTGGGTGGTTTCTTGTCCAGGAGCAAACAATTTAATGGTAAATGGGGACAGAAACACAGGATTTATCCCAAAAACATTGCCTTGTTGGGTGCAGGGCTGGGGTTCTGTATCCCTGCTGCTGCCAAAAGGAAAAACCTGTGGATTTTGATGTTGTAAGCAAATGAGGGAGGTTGGGGTGGCCTCACCCCACACCTGGAGGGCTCCAGGGATTCACCTGCTTCCGACCCCGAGTACCCAGCCAGAGAAAACAGTGCTTGGCTGCTCCAGGGAAATGCCCCTTTCCCACTGGGAATTAAAGGTAATTGGATTGAAAGCTCGTCTAACTTCGTAATAAACATGAGATTAGTAAAGTCGGTGCTTAGTACTTGATCCGAAATTATTTTCCTTGGCTCTCCCAGCGAGCTTGGAGGGAGTTGTCATGGCAAAACCACGCCGGGGGCTCGGAGGGAGCGAGCGCTGCCGAAAAACCTTTGGCTGCATCATTATAAAGATCCCTTTTCCTTCTCTTTTCTCCCAGGAGACGGATGAGCTGTATATTGTTTCACAGTTCTTTGTAGAAGAATGGAGGAAATTTGTCAGGTAACTTGGCTGGAGGGTTCTGCTGCTTTTCATTCCGTATTTTGGGGGATAACATTTTCCTTCTGAATCCTGGCACGGTGGGTCCGTGGAAACAAGGAAACTGATTTTTGCAGGACTCCTGTTATAAGACACTGAATTTCCTTGTTTACTGTGTGTTAACCAGATGGTGGGATTAGCTGGTAACCTGATTAGTTTTTTCATCTGTCTGGAGCTGTGTCCCAAAGGTCACCTCTCAGCCCTGTCTCCCTGGGCTGGAGATGGAAATCTCCCCTGGACAGTCATTTTGCAATGCAGAGGAACGCAGATCTGATTTCCTTAGCACTTGTGGTTAATAGTCCATGTTGAAATGCCTTCTGTAAATAAGTCACCTGTGGTTTCTTCTTGCCTGCCTGCAGATCTGGGGGAGTTTTTGGTGGGATAACCTGACCCAGCTTCCCAAACCTCTTCCCTGTTGCAGGAGGCCGACGCGCTGCAGCCCCGTGTCCTCCATAGCCAACAGTGTTCTGCTCTGCCCCCACGGAGGGCTCATGTTCACCTTCGCTTCCATGACCAAAGAAGACTCCAAACAGTGAGTTTCTTCCCTTCACATGTTTTTCTTTCACCGGGAGCCTCAGGAGAACCCTCCCAAAGGAACCTTCTTGCTGCTGAGCTGCAGCAAGACGAGGAGCAAATCCTTTCCCTCAAACTAAATCAACACCTCAGCTTTCCTGCAAGGCAAGACCTAAATTGTCCAAGGATGCTGGGTCAGGAAAAAAGAGCTTCCTTCAGCTTGGTTGGTTGCTGACAATAAGCACCCTGGATGTGACCAGGGCGCAGGCACATCCTGCTGCCTCACCCTTGGCTCTCCGTGTGCTCCTCCCCAGAGCGCTCGCTGCGGGGCTGCACTTCATGCTCCGTGGCGTTGCTTCTGCAGTGATGCAGCACTAAAAGTAGGAAATCTTCCCCTCCTTCCCCCCTCCATCCCTCCCTCCGGCACGGCGGGAGCACAGCGGCGTCACTAATCCCAGCCTGCAGGCCCTCCCATGCGGCTCCTTTTGGGGTAGATTTCTTTTGTTAAGAGACTGGCAAAGCCTAAAAAGGGAAGGGTTTTTTGGGAGCTCAGGGCTTGGCTTTTCCATGTCATAAAGCACCTGCCTGTTCCTTTGCACAGTATAGCTCTGATATGGCCCAGCGAGTGGGAGAGGATCCAAAAGCTCTTTGTGGTGGATCACGTCATCAAGATCACCCGGACACAGGGCCCGGGGCCCGAGGGCCCGCGCTACACCTCGGAGCCCCGTGAGTGACTCCTGCTCCCCGGGCTCTGGGAATGGCCCTTCTGGGATAGAACGTGAAAGCTGAAGGGATTGGTGGTAAATGTGGAGCTTGGCAGACTCCCCCCCCACCTGGAGTTGTGTCCAGCTCGGGCATTCCTAGCTCAGGAGGGATGTGGAGCTGCTGGAGTGAGAGCAGGGGTGGCCATGGGGATGCTCTAAGGGCTGGAGATGCTCTGGAGCCAGGCTGGGAGAGCTGGGGGGGCTCACCTGGAGAGGAGAAGGCTCCGGGGAGACCTGAGAGCCCCTTGCAGTGCCTAAAGAGGCTCCAGAAGAGCTGGAGAGGGGCTTGGGACAAGGGATGAAGTGACAGGACACAGGGAGTGGCTTCCTACTGCCAGAGGACAGGGTTAGATGGGATATTGAGAAGGAATTTTTGTCTGTAAGGGTGGGCAGGCCCTGGCACAGGGTGCCCAGAGCAGCTGTGGCTGCCCCATCCCTGGAAGTGCCCAAGGCCAGGTAGGACAGAGCTTGGAGCACCCTGGGCTAGTGGAAGGTGTCCCTGCCCATGGCAGGGATGAGATTTACAGTCATTTCCAACCCAAACCCCTCTGGGATTCAATGTGATCTGCCTTGGCAGTGAGAGGCACTGGGATGGGGTCTATGAGGAGCTGGAGCAATGAAATGTGCTCTCCCCTTGGTGTGCCCCCAGAGCTGTGCCCGGAGTGCCGGGAAGGGCTCCTGTGCCAGCAGCAGCGGGACCTGCGCGAGTACACCCAGGCCACGGTGTACGTGCACAAGGTGGTGGACAACAAAAAGGTAGGCACAGGCTCGCCCTGCCCCCTGCCCAGCCTGGCTCCAGGTGCCCAGGGGTTCCTGAGGGGGCTGTTACAGCCCCCCAGGGCTGGGCCCTGCTGGTCCCTGGTGGTGGAGAGGGCAGGAATGCCCCAGCTCTGCGGCTCCGGCGGCTTCGGCAAAACCAGCAAGTGGGAACGTTCTGGCTCTGAAAATTCGGTCTCCTCAAGGCTTCCTTTTGCCAAACCAAATCCTTTGTGTTTTCAGGGATGCTCCCAGCTGTTTTTCTGTCTCTGCTGTGTTCCCAGGCTCTACCTGCTCTCCTCCCCCTCCAATATTTGTCATTTCCTTTCTTCTTGCTCAAGTGACATTTATTCCTGGATAAGCTCTTCCCCTCCGTGCTGGTGAGACACTGAATTCTGAGCTGGTTTTCAGGATCCCCTGAAGCTGTAAATTATGTTTTTACTCATCTGAAGTGTCAGGATCAGCTCTGGAATTGGTTTTCCGGGTACCCAGTCTGGTTCTGGTGGAATTTAGGGCTCTTAAGGAGGGAGCCAAGGCTGGTGGGCATTCAGGTGACGACGCTCCCTGCACTTTGGCAGGGTGGGGAGGTGGTGCTTTTTATGGCCTTTTCATGGATTTCCACATCCCTGCCAATCCAAAGGAGGCGCTGGAGCCCAGAGAACCACAGGGAGCCTGAGGTTGGATGGGCTCCTGCCTGGCTTGTGAGATGTGGAGCAGCAGCACGTCCGGAGCCCTCAGCCTGAATCCCGAGGCTGGATCTGCCTTGGCTCTGGTGCAGGAGAGGGTTGGGGGTTGTGTTTTTCTGGCACTGGCCAGGACTGTGCTCACACGTGGGGCTGGCAAAAAAACAGGGAGCTATTCTTTGTGGAGCAGCTGGAGCTGGAGAGAGGGGGCGAGAGTGCCCACGAGATCCCTCAGTAACAGGGCAGGGATGGGAAGCAGCAGGAATGCCAGCCAGGATCACTGGGAGCCACTGTGTCCTTCCTGCTGGGCTTTGCAAAATCAGGGAGTGTTTCCCACCCCCTCACTCCTCCTCACCCTGGCACCTCCTTGGGGTGGATGGTGCTGGAGAGAGAAGGCCCATCCAGATAAAGTCATTGCAGGGTGGCACGGCTGGAATTCAGAGCGCTCTGGGAGGTGTTTGGGAGCTGTGATTGCATCATTAATTGTAAATATATTCATGGAAAAGTGAGCTCTGTCATCCTGGGCTCCTGCAAACCCCAGCTCCAGCCACAGTATAGATGTGAATTCACATCCAGGCAAATCTGTGTCTCCTGGAGTCACTTCCACAAACCTGATCATCCCTTTTATTTATGTATTGGTGTAAATTATTTAGATTTCTTTTCCTTACACCCTTCAGCCCCATAAAGAATGGTTCTGAGTGCCCCTGCAGGGGTGGATAAGCGTCTTAATTTACAGATAATATTCCTTTCTCCGTGGTGAGGCTTTTGTAATACACTTGGATCAACCAGCTAATGGGAAAGGAATCAGTGCAGGCCCCGGGAGACTTTCCCTGTGCCTGGAGAGGAGAGCAGGAAGCACCTGCACCTCCACAGAGGGGGATTCCTGAGCCCAGTCCCCACACGGCTGGGGAGGGTGGAGGAGCCTTTGCAGAGCGCCTGGAGCAGCTCCCGGGGTTATTCCCGGGCTCTGCAGGCAGAGGTGGCACCCGGAGGTGCCCGGGAGCTGATCCCAGGGTGTGCCAGTCCAGGTGGTGCCCTTGGTCACGGAGAATGGTTTTTGTGACTTCAGGTAATGAAGGATGCGGCTCCGGAGCTGAACGTGAGCAGCTCGGAGGCTGAAGAGGAAAGGGAGGAAAACAAGCCAGAGGGGGAGCAAGATCCTGATTTTAACCAGGTAGAGATGGAAAATCCCAGCAGGTTCCATGAGTTTTGCATCATCCTCCTTGAGTCCGTGTGATGGGATCACCTCCCTCCTCCTCCGTGTCCAGCTGGTGGGGGAAAAGTGTCTCAAATTGTCATTTGAATCGTCAAACCACACCAGTGCTGGCTTTTGGAGAGATTAAACATGGATAGGGAATCATCTGCATGTGGAAATGTGTCCCACGCTGGCATTAGGACCAGGGACTGAGGTTTGGAAGCAAATCCTTTGGTCTTCTCCACACTTGCACGCTTCAGTTGGCTTTCCAAGGGGTTTTCCATCGCTTCCCGCCTTCCCTCGCATGACCAACCCACCCCAAGCACCCTGTGGGATATTGGGAAGTTGGGTTTATTCCCAAATAACTTGGTCTCCTCGGGTTTTGCCTCCTCTCCAGGCCAACGGGGGTACAAAACGGCAGAAGCTCTCCCAGCAGAGCTACATCACCTACCAAAAACAGGGAATCCGGAGGAGCACCCGGCACCGCAAGGTCCGAGGGGAGAAGGCACTGATGGTGTCAGCCAACCAGACCCTGAAGGAGCTGAAAATACAGGTGAGGGGGCAGGTCCTGCCAGGAACGAGCAGGAAAACATAAAATTAGGGGAGTGGGATGGAGGGGAAGGGTGAAATCCCACGTGGACAGGTTGGGGTGGGAATTGGGGTGGATTGTTTTGGGGTGGGAATTGCGTTGGGAGTAGGAATTGAGGTGGGGTGGGAATTGGGGTGGATTGTGTTGGGGTGGGATTTGGGGAGGGGTTGTATTGAGGTGGGAATGGAGGTGGGAACTGGGGAATGTGTTGGGGTGATTGTGTTGGGGTGTATTATTTTGGGGTGTGAATTGGGGCGGGTTATGTTGGGATGGGTTGTACTGCTGTGGGAATTGGGGTGATTGTGTTGGGGTGGCATTTGGGGTGGGTTGTGTTGCTGTGGGAATTGGTGTGATTGTGTTGCTGTGGGAGTTGGGGTGGGTTGTGTTGGGGTGGGTTGTGTTGGGGTGGGTTGTGTTGTGGTGGGTTGTGTTG
>JAWWMO010000059.1:1916211-1928243 GCA_035047845.1 Dendrocincla fuliginosa | reverse complement strand
CCTCGGTGGCAGGGTCAGGGTGGATTTTGGGGTGCTTAGCCCCTCGGTGGCAGGGTCAGGGTGGATTTTGGGGTGCTTAGCCCCTCGGTGGCAGGGTCAGGGTGGATTTTGGGGTGCTCAGCCCCTCGGTGGCAGGGTCAGGGTGGATTTTGGGGTGCTCAGCCCCTCGGTGGCAGGGCAGAGGGTTGTTTTCTCCATCAGAAGACAGTCCGGCTGGTGGCAGGGCTGTGCCAGGGGGAAGGAAACAGCGACGGCACGATAAGGGCCGGCTGCCAACCCGCGAGGTTTTCCTTGTTTTTCTGCCGGGGGATGAGATAAGAGCCGGGCACTGGCACAAGATAATGCCCGGGGGACACGGCGCCGGGAGGGAGCCCGTCTGCAGCTGAAATCCAGGGAGGTGTCTCCTTTGGGTGCTCGCTGGGACCTGGCTGGGTGTTTCAGGGTGCACAGGGTTCACAGCCGGGGTGTGGAGCAGGAGCGAGCCGGCAGCTTCGGGGCGAAAAGCCATTTTCTCTGCCTTTCCCAGGTCTGTGGCACGCTGGGGCTCCCTGACAGGCTGTGGAGGGGTCCCTTTCCCTGCTGAGGGGAAGAGGTGGATCCAGCTTTATTCCAGACTGAAGGGGAGGTTGCACAACCGGGCCCCGGGGGAGAGCGAGGCGGGTTCGGGCTTTGCTCAGCTTTTGGCTCCAGCCCTCTTTGCTTTCAGTAACCTTCCTCTGGTGTTTGTGTAGCGCTTTACTACTCGGGAGCCATTCAGGATTTAGCTCCTCGGAGGAGAAGGTGGCTTTAGAGGGTGCGGAAACCTTCCTCGTCCTCTCCTCCGTGTTCTTCCTCACCCCGAGCCTCTGAGCACCTCTGTTTGCCCATCTCCCTGTGCAGATGTCGACCTACAAGCGGGCAACGCTGGACGATGAGGACCCCCTGGACTCCCTTGGTGACGGCGATGGATACCCCAATGGCTTCCAGGTAGGGCTTTGTGTGTCGATTAGTGGGGAAAAAGTGGGATTTTAGGCCCTGGCAAGCAGCAAAGGGGGTGCAGAAGTGTTTTTCACCTGGGACCTGTCTCCATGGGGTAAAGTCTGGTGTGGGCAGAGCCGTGTTGGTTCCTGCTGCCGCTGCCCTTTGCTCCTGGCACGGGGACCCGGCGGGGCCATATCCTGGCTCTGCTGTTTCAACTCCCCAACTCCCAGTTTTTCTGCCGGCCAAACCCCCTCCCAGCGTGGCCTGGGTGAGCAATTACTACGGCCCTGGCAGTTTTGTCCTGGCACAAAAGGGGATTAGGTTAATTCCTCCCCAGGCAGCAGGAAAGCGGCTTAAAGAGGGCTGAGGGTGTTGAGAAAAACGCCCAGGGCTGCCAGTGTGGAAAGGTTGGGGTCCGGAGTGATGCTCTCAGTGCTGGCCCTGCTCCCAGCCCCATCAGTCTCTAGAATGGTGGTTTCTGCCCCAAATGTGTTTTTACTTTTCCCGGCGGGGCCATCTCCGCTCGCCGTCGCATCGGGATGTTTCCTGGGGATGTTTTTCGGCTGAGTGGGAGTATCCTGTTAAGGCACTTCCCGACGCAGCCCCCACCCTGTCCCAGTGCCGGGGACACCCGGGGGGTTATGCCGTGCTCCAGGAGGGGTTTGGGGTGGCACAGGGCAGCAGGTGAACCCGCCGAAACGCTCGTCCCGCTCCCTTTCCTGCCATTGTGCCGCCCTTCCTGCCCGGTTTCTGGAAGGCAGCTGCTGCCTTTCCCAGCCTGATCCGTGCCGGGGGCTCCCCTCGTGCCGAGGGCTGTAGGAGGCAATGGGGGCTGCCTCGGTGAGTTTCTCTGCGCATGGGGAGACGACGCTGCTGTTCCCACAGGTGAATTTCCGCGGCTCCCGGGGCAGCCACGGCTGCTGGGCCAGGCGGACACGCACTGAGAAGCAGCTGCTGGTGCTGGTGGGAGTGCTGGCAGTGGTGCTGGTGGCCTGTCTGCTGGGACTCATCTTCCAGTACAGAGCCAGTAAGTCCTGGTGCTGCCCAGGGGTCCTGCTGCCATGAGTGGGGCGGGTTGCTGGGGGTTCCCAGGAGGGGATGTTTGGTGCAGGGTGGGATGGTCAACCTGCATCCCTTGCCCCAGGGCAGGAGTCTTGGGAACCAGGCAGGGTGTTCAGGTGGGGGGTGAGATCCTTGGGCACAAGGCAGGATGGTCACCTGCACCCCTTGCTGCAGGGTGGATGCTCAGAGGTCAGGATGGGGAGCTCATCTGCATCCTTTATCCTGGAGCTTGATGCTTGAGCGCAGGATGGAAGGCTTGCCCACATCCCTCACCCCCAGGTGGATGCTTGGGCACTAGGCAGGATCCTTGGGCATAGGATGAGATGCTTGCCCACATCCTTTGCCCTGGGATGGAATTATCGGGTGGGATGCTCAGGCGTGGGATGCTGGTCCATGTTGCTTGTCCTGGAGTAGAATGTTAAGATGGAAGGCAGGATGCTTGGGCACCAGGTTGGATATTTGCCCACATTCTCTGTCGTGGGGCAGGGTGCTCTGTGGGGCAGCCCATGGCACTGTGGTGGAGGAGCTGACCCATCCCTGCTGCCCCCAGGGCCACCTGCTGTGTGCCTGTCAGAATCCTGCATCTCCATCACCAGCTCCATCCTCAGCTCGCTGGACCGGGCGGTGAATCCCTGTGAAGACTTTTTCAGCTATGCCTGCGGGGGCTGGATCAAGGCCAACCCCCTCCCTGATGGCCACTCGCGCTGGGGCACCTTCAACAACCTCTGGGAGCACAACCAGGCCATCATGAAACACCTGCTGGGTGAGTGCCCAGGACTGGTGGGACCCCACGGGGCCCAGGACCCCGTTAGGCCCAGGGGATGGCAAAAACACGTCCATGGGGATATGAAGTTGGAACTGAACCTCAGTGTCAAACCAACCTGTGACGCACGTGCTGTGAGGACATTGGGAAACAGATCCTGGCTCTGTTTGCTCTCCTGGATGCTCCTGGGAGTTTTGACTGTGATGTTGGTGCTCTTTGGTGCCAAGTAGGGAAAAAGGCCTCTGCTCTGCAGGCCTCACGGCAGCATTCCCATAAGCTCTGAAATTCAGGATTTGCACTCCAGACTGCATCCAGAGGCTGCAGTATCACCCCAAGGATATGAGCTTTTCCTGCTCCTATAGCTTCCAGCATTTGTGAGCACTGTTTCTGGAGGTCTGGCTGCCTATATGGCCATTTTTTGGGGGCCAAAACTCCTCCATCAAAGGGAGGATTCCGGGCTCAGCCTCTGCGTGCAAACACCGAAGCAGAGACGCTTATCCAAGTGACCGGCAGGGACGGTTTGTTCAGGCTTTGAGCAAACAACTGGCTCCTTATCAGCACTTTCCACTGCGCCAGGGCTGATTATCTGGAAAGAGAAGGTTTGGGAAGAGTGTTGTCTTTTGGGAGAAGGGGGGGGTGGCGCGGGAACGGCTTCGTCCCCGGCTCTTCCCGCAGAAATCTGGCGCTGGTTTTACCAGGAGAATCGCCTGGGCCTCTGGCCAAGTGGTCGCGTTCGGCATTTCCTTGAATTCCTTGGAGCTGAGGGACCTTTAGTTAATAAAACCACACAGCTGGGAAGCCAAAGGTGCAAGCTGTGTCATCAGGAAAATAAATAAAAAAAACCCAAAAACTCCCTGGGGAGGCAGAGTTTTAGCAGGGGGGAGATAAAAGGTTGGTTTTGGAGACAGAGGAGAAAAATGGGTTTATTGTTCCTTTCTGCAGGAATAAATAATAAAGGGCTGGGGGCACCAGCACAGAGGCAAGGGCAGCACAGGGGGCTGGATGATGCTGGGAATATCAGAGCTGCTGGAAAAATGTTTCTTGTTTTTTCTTTCTTTATCTTTTGTTTCCAAGAGAGCTGGAGCAGTTGCTGCGGGTGGGAAAGGACAGGGGAGCAGGAGGCCAGGAAGGGCTGGGGCCATGGGATGCTCTCAGGGCATGGCAGGATTGGAGCAATGCTTGGCGCCGTTCTGGAGCCTGGCTTTGCTTCAAATGGGGCTGAATATTTCCATGGTGGAAAGGTGGGGGTTCCAGGGTGCTTCAGCAGCCCCCATAGGGGCTGGATGCCCATCCCTGGGGCCCCCCTGTGATCCCCCTGGGAACCTCCCACAGAAAACACCACGGCCAACGTGTCGAGCGAGGCGGAGCGCAAGGCACAGCGCTATTACCAGGCCTGCATGAACGAGAGCAAGATCGAGGAGCTGCGAGCTACCCCGCTCATGGAGCTCATCCAAAAGGTCCATCCCATTCCTTGGGGAAAAGCCATCTTCTGCCTGCAGAATGGGGGGGGAAAGATGATTTATGGGAGGTTGCAGCACCCTCCAGACTCCTTTCCTGGTGCTTCTTGGGGAACAGCATCCCTCGGGGCAGGCGGGCCAAGAGAGGCAGGGATTTATAATCCTATAATTCATAGGATTTATAATCCTATAATGGGGCTTTTTAGCCCCCTTGCAAGGTGCTTCCCCCCAGGATGGGTATTGGGGGGATATCGAAGCGATTCCAGGTGGTTGTTCTTACCCAAAAGCTGGTTGCTGTCTGTCCCCAGCTGGGTGGCTGGAACATCACAGGTACCTGGGCCGGTGGTGACTTCAATGAGACGCTGCGGGAGGTGACGGCGCATTACCGCACCTCGCCCTTCTTCTCTGTCTACGTCAGCGCTGACTCCAAGAACTCCAACAGCAACGTCATCCAGGTGGACCAGTCGGGGCTGGGCCTGCCTTCAAGGGACTACTACCTGAACAAGACAGAGAATGAGAAGGTGAGGGTGTAGGGGGAAGCGTGGGTTGGCCAGGGAGGTGTCACGGGTGAGGGACACCTGCCATGCTGATCTCACCTGGCCCACGCAGGTGCTCGCCGGGTACCTGAACTACATGGTGCAGCTGGGGATGTTCCTGGGAGGCACCGATGAGGAGTCGACGCGGCAGCAGATGCAGCAGATCTTGGACTTTGAGACTGCGTTAGCCAACATCACCATCCCACAGGAGAAGCACCGCGACGAGGAGGTCATCTACCACAAAATGACAGCAGGAGACCTAAAGGTAGGGGTGGGACTGGCAAGCCTCCCTGTTCTGCCACGGTTTGGGAAGTGGGGTGGACGTGTGGTGGTGACGCAGCTCCTCTGGGAAGCCTGACACCAGCCAACACCGCCTGGGAAGCTCTTGTGCAACAGCTTGGCCCATGTCCTCCTTAGGGAAATCCCACCCAGCCTCCAGACCACCCCTGGGGCTGGCGGCCGTCCTGCTGTGGCTCTTACGCCCTCTCAGCACTGCTGCCCCTGGACGTCAGCCCGGTCACCTCCCCGTGTCCCCAAAGGGGTTGTGTCAACATTTCTGACACCCACCCCACTTTCTTTTCCTTTGTGGAAGGAAATTGTTTACTACCCTCCAACCTTTGAAGGATGCTGCTGGCATG
This sequence comes from Dendrocincla fuliginosa, assembly GCA_035047845.1. Classification (NCBI taxonomy): domain Eukaryota; kingdom Metazoa; phylum Chordata; class Aves; order Passeriformes; family Dendrocolaptidae; genus Dendrocincla; species Dendrocincla fuliginosa. Next base: position 1,922,827 of record JAWWMO010000059.1, on the reverse strand, counting down.
GGATCTGGCCTCTGCAAGACCAGCTGCATCCATCAGAGGGACTGATGCAGCTGATTCCAGCTTGGAAGGCAGCTGCCACCCAGCTCTGATGGTTTTGGAGTCTGTAGCAGTGCTGTGGCTTTTGCAGGAGCTGGCACCAGCTGTGGACTGGATGCCCTTCCTCTCCACGGTCTTCTATCCCGTGGAGCTCAATGAGTCGGAGCCTGTTGTGGTCTATGCCAAGGAGTACCTGGAGCAGGTCTCTGACCTCATCCTGGCCACAGATAAGTGGTGAGAACCATCAGCTCCCAGGGAGGGTGTCCAGGGTGGGCAGGCACATCCTGCTGCATACTCACCACCTCTCCCCACAGTCTCCTCAACAACTACATGATCTGGAACCTGGTGCGGAAAACCAGCCCCTTCCTTGACCAGCGCTTCCAGGACGCTGAGGAAAAATTCATGGAAGTGATGTATGGGACGAAGAAGGTGAGAGTGGAGCCCCCAGCGACCCCAAATCACTGTTAAAATGGTGACAACTTTCTGTGTCATGTGGCATCCAAACAGTAGAGATGTGGGGCGGGTTCTGGGGTGGCAGGGGATGGGTGGATTCCTCCTCTCCTGGTGCAGCAAGGGGGTGAGAAGGTGGGGAGCTTTTGCCCCTGATATCCACCTCTTGTCCCACGCAGACCTGCCTCCCACGCTGGAAGTTTTGCATCAGTGACACGGACAACAACCTGGGCTTTGCACTGGGGGCCATGTTTGTCAAGGCCACCTTCGCCGAGGACAGCAAGCAGGTGGTATGTCCCCAAGCCAGCAGCATGCGAGTCCTGGTGCCGGGAAAGTCACCACGATGGTGGAACTGTCCAGGCAGATGGTCGTTGTCTGTCCACCTCGCTCTGTTCACTGTATGTCTCCATGTGCTGGATTTTTCACTGGCCCACGTGCTGCGTTGGCCGCCCAGCCTCTTCCTGCCCTCTGGTGTGTGAAGGTCCTTGACCCCTCTGCAGTGGGAGGGCAGCTCTCCGGACCGACGCCGCGCTGCCTTGTTTTGTCTAGGCGGAGGAAATGATCGCGGAGATTAAAACTGCCTTCGAGGAAAGCCTGGAGACCCTGCAGTGGATGGACGAAGAGACGAGGAAATCTGCCAAAGAGAAGGTGAGGTGCTGGGGGTTGGAGGTGAGGGTGGTGGAGCCAGGCATGCCTGTCCTTCTATCCCCAGCACCAAAAGCACTCTGGTCCTTGTCACCCCCCAGGCAGATGCCATCTACAACATGATTGGCTACCCCAAGTTCATCATGGACCCCAAGGAGCTGGATAAAGTCTTTAATGACGTGAGTTGGTTGGATATGTCCCCTGGGTGTTCCATAGGAGGTACAGGATGTGCCCACTGCCGCGGCCTCAGGGCAGCCTTGAACCCCAGGTTTCCTCCAGAAGGGTCTCACTGACGTCCTTGGCCCTTCTCTGGGGACTTCCCAGGGAGCTTTGGGCCAGTCCTGGGGTGGCTGGGGCTCCTGGGATCCCTGTCTGGGAAAAGGAGGAACCGTTTTCCGTAATGATGATTCATTGCCCCCCAGAGACTCCACAGATGTTGGAGAGGAGGAGAAACAGGAGCGGCCGGAGCTCAGGCGGCTCCGGAGGCTGAGCCATGACCATGGAGGGAGGAGTGGGGCTGTGCAGTCACCACTCACACCTTGTTCTCTTGCAGTACGAGGCCGTGTCCGACCTCTACTTCGAGAACGTGATGCAGTTTTACAACTTCTCGGCCAGGGTCACGGCCGACCAACTCCGGAAACCTCCCAACCGGGACCAGTAAGTCCAGTGCTGCCCCTCCCTGTTGTGCTCAGCCGGGAATGTCAGGATATCTGGAGCACTGGGATTTGGTGTCCGCCAGCCCGTGCTGGTTTTGGGGAGTGAGATTTGGGCCAGTGCAATGTGGTAAGTGGATGTTGTTGGAGCTGTTTGTGTCCCTGCAGGTGGAGCATGACGCCTCCAACAGTCAATGCATACTACTCTCCCACCAAGAATGAGATCGTCTTCCCCGCCGGCATCCTCCAGGCCCCCTTCTACACCCGTGCATCCCCCAAGTAAGAGCCCAGAGAGGATTCCAAAATTTCCTCCTGTACCCAAATCTAAGGCTAAATTTCATGGCTGTGGGGGGCAGTGGCTGCTCTCTAAGTGTCAGTACTGCCCTCCTGCAGGTCCCTGAATTTTGGTGGGATCGGCGTGGTGGTGGGCCATGAGCTGACACATGCCTTCGATGACCAAGGTATGGCCAGGGCCAGATGGGTGGGTGGCTGGAGGAGTGGCTGGTGGGGTGATGAAGGATCCACTGCGTTTTTGGCAGGTCGGGAGTATGACAAGGATGGCAACCTGCGTCCCTGGTGGAAGAACTCCTCGGTGGAGGCCTTCAAGCGGCAGACAGCGTGCATGGTGGAGCAGTACGGCAACTACACTGTCAATGGTGAGGCAGTCAATGGCAAGCACACCCTCGGGGAGAACATCGCCGACAACGGCGGCCTCAAGGCTGCCTACCGGGTAGGCCGACAGGGCTGGGGAGACGTGGTGGGGGACATGGTGTGGGGGGATCGATGTCCCCTGATCCTGCTGTGCTCCCTGGCCTCCAGGCATATCAAAACTGGCTGAAGAAGAACGGGAATGAGGAAACTCTCCCAACCCTTGGCCTCACCAACCACCAGCTCTTCTTCGTTGGCTTCGCGCAGGTAGGTCCTGTGGTGGGCAGGGAGGGTGGGCACACAGGGTTTTAGGGGTGGAGCATGCCCAGGTGGGATTGGGAGGGTGTGATGACAAAACTGAGGCCTTCAGAGATGTAGCGGGTGGAGAAGCAGATTGGGGTGGTGCTGGTGGCAAAGTGAGACAGAGCTGGAGCTCAGGCTCTGTTGGTGTCCGTCACACAGGGTGGGCAGGTCAGATTCGGCCCCAGGTGGGCCCCAAGGTGGGGTTGAGGGTGCTCAGGCCCCTTGCCCTCTGTTCACAGGTGTGGTGCTCGGTTCGCACGCCGGAGAGCTCCCATGAGGGGCTCATCACCGACCCCCACAGCCCCTCGCGCTTCCGTGTCATTGGCACCGTCTCCAACTCCCGGGAGTTCGCGGAGCACTTCGGCTGCCCCGTGGGCTCCCCCATGAACCCCCCCAAGAAGTGTGAGGTGTGGTGATGGGCAGGAACCAGTGGCCGGTTGCTCCGTCCTCTGCCACTGGCTGGATTTTCCCGGTCCTGCGAGGCTCCAACCACTCGTCCTCGCCAGGGAGAGCCCAGCTCTCGGCCAGAGCGGCATCCGCGGTATCATCCGAGGTTCGATCCACTGTGAAAACTCCTCATCCTCTCGCTCCTTGGTGAAATGACTTCGGTTTAGGGGGTTTCTTCTTTCCCAGCGTGACCAGGCCACGAGGCACATGTGCCCATGGGCACCGCCCTGAGCCACAGTCCCTCTCTTTGGGAGGTGATAAAGGGAACCCCCGACACCAGCAGGTTTGTCTGTGTGTCTAAATACGCCTGACGTACCTTCCTCTCTCCAAAGATGCGCACACAAGGATGGAAAATATTTTAAGATATGGTTTTTTTTGGGGGGGGGGGAAATACATATATTTTTTTCATATGTTGTGGAATACACTGGAAGATTTCAGGGAAAATGCATTTAAAAGCCTTTTTTTTTTTTAGTAAAAGATTAGTATATTTATTAATTTTTTTTACTTAGTGCAGCTGTAGGTGCAGCACCCTGTGGTGATAGTCCCTTGGCCAGGGAGGCTGGAGGGGGCCATGGATATAACTTTCCAGCTTTGTATCTTCTGTTTCACTAGGAGGGACTGTTCTCAGAGGATGCTGATAGGAAATTGGGAACGGCAGGCCTGGGGACAGGGCTGGATGATGCTGCAAGTTGCAGAGGCTGTGCTGGGATGCTCCTGGGATTAGCTTTAATTTGGGAGTGCAAAGGGAAAAGTTGATGTGCCAAAGATGTAACTGAGGTGGTGATGGTGTGGATGAAGCATCCAGTTCTCCCTCCTGTCCCCTCTGGAGCGAGGCCAGCCAGGATTTCCTGGCCCAAAAGCTTCCCCAGACAAGTGCAGGCAGTTCCTGCTGCTGCTCTGCTTGCTGCTGTGCCTGTGCTCTCTGTGCCCAGGAATCTGCAAGCCCCAAAATCACCACAAACCCCAAAACTCTGTCCCTCCACAGCCAGTTTGGCACCAGCGTTAGATCTAACTGGGATGGGGGCGAGGGGCTTTCTAAGGGATGTTTTTAATACTTGTTTTAAGAGGAAAGCACTGACAGGAGCTCGGGTGCTGCTTGTTGTCACCTTCTTGCTCTAGGCAGAAAGCACAGAGGGATTTTTAATATTTATATGTAAAGGGAGGGGTGGGAGGGGCTGGGTTTTGTAACTATTTTTTCACTCTACGCGTGGGGCTTATCGTAACTGAAATAATAAATACTTTTTACTGGGTCTGGAGCTGCTCATGGCTTGTTTTTCTGATACCAGGAGAGTCTTGCGTCCTTTTATCTGTGCTTTTCTCCCTGTCCTGTGCTGACAAAGCTGACCTGCTAAGGCTTTTCCCAGCCTGTGTTGGTGCCTGCTGCCTCTCTTGGAGGCTAAATCCAGGCTTTTGTGCCCAAAAACCCTGCTCTCACTGCGGGTGGCTGTTTGCTTTCCCCTTCCATGTCCTGGCTCCATGCACCTCCCCAGCAGGGAGGTCTTTTCGGGATGCTTTTCCTCCCTCCCAGGCGAGTTTTTGGCCAGGCAGGCTGTGCTTGGATCCAGTGGCACAGGCCCCGCACAGGTTGCTCTCCAAGCTCCCTTATTTATAGCTCGGTGATGCCGTGGGATGCTGCCAGCTCCACAACCCAGGCCAACACTCACTCCCGAGCAGATGCTCCGTGCCTTTGTTGGGCTTGCCCCAAAAATGCAGGGCTCCATATGAGCCTCACCCCAGCACGTGGGAAGGCTGGTGGCCATAAAACAAGCCAACTGCTGCGTGCAACTTTGCTCTTGAACCCTGGAATTGTTATTTGGGGCAAAACCAGGGGGCTGCAGCCCACTGGTAGCAAACATTTGGGAATACAGAGTGTTTCTGCTGCTGGGATGAGCAGGACTGAGCGAGCAGCGAGCCAGGGACACGGGTGTTGCGTAAGTATGGCATTAAAATATCCCTCTGACTGTTTTTACGGTGTTCTCTCACCCAGATGGAGTAGAAATGTAGCAATAGTGCTGACTTTCTGCTCGCAGGACTCGGTGTGGGGCCCTCAGTTTCCTGCAGTGCTGGAGACCGGCCGTGGCCCTTGTTTTCCCTGGGATCTGCCTGGAAATGGCGCAAACCCGCAGAGGGCGGTGGAGCCGAGAAAATCGCTGCCTGCACGTTCCAGTGCTGGGCTGGCAGGAGGCAGCAATGCTGCCATGTGGTCTGGATGCGGCCCCAGGTGTCTCAAATGTGGTGGAATACCTGCATTCCTGGGGAAAGAGAGGAGCAGCGTGGGTGTAAGGCAGAGAGGAATGAAGTGGGGAGAGCGGGGCTGGAGTGAGAGGGTGTTTTCCCAGCTGCAAGGAAGGGAGCACAGCCTGTTGTAGAATGCTCTTAGAAGTGGTTTAACCATCCAAAAGGGAAATATTTTGGTTTTCTGGGGCTTACTCACAGGGAGGGACCAGGTAGGTCATGTCTTGGGGACAGCCCCAACCAGGGAGGACTTCGAGGGTGATGTGTTGTGGTGGGGGACACCAGGGTCAAGGCTCTCAGGGAGCTGCTGGTGGGGATTTTGCCTCCCTGGGAGGCTGCCGGGTGTAGGAGGAGCAGGCAGGAGGTGAATCATCCCACTCTCGTGCCAGGGCCTGGCGTGGGCTTGCCTGGTCCTGGGTGGTATTTGATCTATTTTGTGCTCAGCTGTGCCCTGGAGGGCAGAGATGTTTGCTGAGGGCTGAGCCCGGGCAGGAGGAGGGATGGGGAAAGCTCCAAGCTGAGCCCGGGCAGGAGGGGGGATGGGGAAAGCTCCAAGCAGGACTTCTTGGTTGTTTTTTTTTAATTCTTCTTTGCCAGGATGGTGTTGGAAGGAGATCAGTGGGGGAAAAGCAGAAGCCCAAAGAGGGAGGCACTGCTGTGCTATGCTGGGTGGGAGTGAGAGGCTGGAGCAGGATGGAGACTCCACGCTGGAAATTGCAGATGTTCATAGGTTTGGTGGGGCCAAGACAGCCTTCAAGGTTGGGTTCAGCCTTTCACAACCACCTGAACTGCTCTTCCCTTTCCCAGTTTGTCTCCTCCAAGTTAGGATCTCACCTCTGACACATCACAGCAGTGCTGGGGTCACCTACTGGGACCACCAGATTTTAGAGCCAAAAGCTTCCCTGAACAAGCCACACCTTCCTGAAGGAAGCAAGACAGGGAGTGAGGAGGGGGGAGCAGGTTTCTAAATCTTAGCTGGGACCTGCTCCTGCCCATCACTGGGGTGATTCTCACTCAGAGCCACGCAGTGATGAGGCTGTGTGTCCTCCCTCACTCTCAGGAACGTGGCTTTGTGTTTATGTTTTCCTCTTCCCAAGCATCCCTGTGGGAAAACAGCCATTTTAATCCTGTATTTTCCTAAGTTCACCAGCAGCTCTGGTGTTCCTACCACACTTTGTGTTGTGTGGTTGTGTCTCTGC
>JAWWMO010000059.1:1898580-1912000 GCA_035047845.1 Dendrocincla fuliginosa | reverse complement strand
GAGGGGGGGTGAGGGCTGCGGGCACCCCCCAGGCCTGCGGGGTGGGGGGCGAGGGGCGCGGGCCCCGCCGGGGCCGGGGAGGGGGAGCGGGCAGGGGGTTCTTGAGGGTTTCCCCGCTGCTTTCTCTGTGTGTGTGTGTGTTTGTGGGGCCCCTGCAAAGGGGGGCTGCACCTGCCGGGGGTGCGGGGACAGCGGGGCTGGCCCCCCACTCTGCTCCGGGGAAGTTTGGGGGCTCAGCCCTCCCTGGGGTCCCCCTTCCCCCTCCCCCGGAGCGGCGATGACCCCCAAGGGTAAACTTTTAATTATAAACCGCTCCTCAGTTTTGCCTCCAGTCCTGACCAGGTAAGTGATTTGGTTTTGTTGTTTTTCCAGGCGAATTTAAAACCAGGGTTTCGGGTTTTTTTTTTTTGTCTTTTTTGTTTTCCCCTCCAGCTGGGGCCGATTTTCCTGTGATTTATTGTATTTTATTTTATTTAATTTCTCTTACTCGGCTGGTGGGGATAAATCTCAGGTGGAATGTCTCAGTGAGCAGCTTTCCCTGCCAGGCCACGCTTGGTGGAGAGGAGGAGGAGGAGGAAGAGGCTCCCACTCCCCAAAATCCCCCCGCCAAAGCTGCTACAAAGAGAGAGCCCGGCGGGGGCTGCGAGTTTTTAAAGGTCTTCGGTTCTGTGCTGCGAGTAGGCCCCGAGTCAGGAGGGAAATACTGCAGGGATCAGCAGGAAAGTGCAGCCGGCCTGATGGGGTTTTGTTCGCAGCGTCCCGCAGCATCCCGTGGCAAAGTGGCTTCTCTCTTCGCCCCCTCCCTGGAGCTCTGGGGGGAGAGCTCCGTGCTGTGCTGGCCGGGAATGCTGCAGGGACGGCCGGCAGACCAAAACTGGGTGTTTTCCTCCCAGTGTTGGCGGGGAGTTGGATGGGAAGGTGGAAGTGCAGGGTGGTTTTGCTGCCGAGGGCTGTTGGAGCTGTGCGGTGCCGCCGGTGCTCTCGGAATGTTTTCCCTGTGTTGTGGGCATTTTCCTGCTCTCACTTTCGTTTTGGAGGTGGGAAAACCCAGCGCTTTTATAACCAGTTGGGGTCCATTGTTTTCTTGAGCTTCCGGCCGGAGTCACCCCTGCCATGACAACAAATTCAGCGCTTAAATCATGAGACCGTTGACGTTACAGATTTGTTTGGGTCAAGTGAAAACCCCTGGACGTTCTCTGGGCTGGGTGGTTTTTGGCTGCTTTCTGCTGGTCCATAATTCCAGCGGCTGCTTTTGGCATCAGAGGAGTGGGAAGGTGCTGTCAGCACAGAGGCAGCGGGGTGGGGGTAAGTAGAACTGTTGCTCGGGGAGAATTTGCTGAGTTTTGAGGGATGTGCCAGGTGTTGGAGTGGGAACACACGGACACGGGCTGTGCCCAGTTTGATCTTCCCAGCAAGGTGCTGGTTTGTCTGGGAAGGGGCTTTTTTATCAGGGAACGTGACGCTCGGGTGCCTTGACAGTTGAAGGGCTGAAGTTTTCCTGCCTCTGGGGTTGTGCTGGGCTTTCCAAAGCACTTTATTTGCAAGGAATGCTTGAAAGCTCCGTGGAGGGGCTGGGCTGGTTCTCCGGTGTGGCTGAGCGGGGGCTCCGAGGGGGGCTGTGCTTTTGGAGCTGGGACAGGAGGACGCTGTTGCTTTTGGTGGGTGTTGTCATGAAACACTCGAGGGATGAAGTTTGGCTTTACCTCTGAGCACAGCCTGGAAACAAAAGGGCTTGGAAATACTTGGTGAGACTCGTGAAGGAGCTGCTGGGGGTGGAGTGGCAGCGTGTCCCGTGCAGGGACCCAACTGGACACCCAACAGAGCAGGAGGTGCAGAGGGAGGGAGAAGTGTTAGGTGGATGTAATAAATCGGTGTTAGAAAAGTGGGGGGTTAAAATGACACAGTTTAACTTTTAGTTCTAGCCGTGTCTGTTTTGAAAACATGTTTGACCCATATCGCTCTAAACTCCTAATCTGTGCTTGGGGTATATACAAACACTTGCTACCTTTTGTGTGAGGCTTATTCAGGTGTCCTGGCTGGCTTTATCCTCCACCAAAACCTGCTTTCAGGTCTAAAGAAAAGCTGGTCCTTCCTCTCAGGCTGCTGCAGGAGTGAGGCTCGGGGAGCAGAGTTCATCCGTGATTTACTGGAGTGCAGGGGGTCATCTGAGTTCAGCCTTATTTTTAGCTCTTTGGTTTCTTTTTTTTCTCCCTGTTTTGATACAACTGTTGAGCCAGTGTTACCTCACAGCGCAAAATAGAGCTGAAGGTTTCTCTGACTTGGGCTTTTTAAACCAAAGCAGTTTCCATGCGGTGAACTTCGTGTCTTTGGGAATACGTGTGGTTTTCAGCTTAGTGTGTCATGAAATGAAACGGTATCTGGTTAAGTGGGAAAAAAAAGGATTGTGTGAGAGAAGCGTTCAGCATGTGCATGCAGAAAGGCATCAGGGAGGGAAAATCAAAATATAGTGGGAAGAGGGGACTTTTTTTTAAAATAGGATTTTTTTAGAAAAAGCAAAGCTGGGGAGTGATGGACACAGGAACAGAAATGTTTGGATGGCAGATTCATTCTGTTTCCTGCTGAATAAGAAGTTATTGAACCTGCTGTAAGACAAGACAGAGTTTTGAGGAATTTCCTCTACATAGTGCCTTCAAGAAGTTAAGTTTTCTGTGTGAAAGTAAGTTGGGGTAATTTTGTGGCTCTGGTAGTGGTGAGTATTCAGCCAAACCTGATTTGAGGCAGAAATTGTGCTCAAAAGTTGTCAGTATGGATAAATCCTCCAGTTGGGTTCTGACCCTTATTTGAGGGGAATGGACAGGGGAGGGTGAAATGACACACGGATATTATCAAAAATAAATCCCAATCTGCCCTCCTTGGTTTTGACTTCCAGACTGTCTGTGAGGGAGGAGTTCAGATGAAGTCTGGAGTGAGATTCTTCCATAAAAATGTCAAATAATGAAGGTATTCTCTGGGCTGCAAGTGCACTGTGGGCCTTGGTGGTGGTGCTTCTGCCCCGAGTTAAACTGCACCATGTTCTTTACTCTCCCACTTAAGCATAACGTGATTTTTGTGTGTGTGTTACATTAAACTTCTCAGTAAAACATCCCTGTGCTGTGAATAAGTGCTGTGGATCCAGATAATCAGGTCACCAGTTTCTTCCCAGCAAACCTTGCCCTGGAAAGGACAGTGGGCTGGGTTGGTGGGACCTCAGGTGAGGTCCCTGGGCCGCTGGTGTGGCAGGTTAATGTCACACTGCTCAGTGGGAGGTGAATCTGAGCCATCCTGAGCTCTGGGCTGGGGTCAGGAGGGTTTTGTTTGCTTTTCCCAACATTTGGAGGGAGTTCAGGTGCTTGGTTGTTGCTGTTCTCTGTGCAGGCATCAGTAAGCTCGACCTGTGGCTGTTTCTGTGTGGGATTGGGCATCTTTGAAAATTTGGGTGTTTCCCAGGTTATTGCAGGTCATGGCAGGCTCAGGGTAGGTTTCAATAGACCATTATTAATTTTTTTTCCTCTTCCTCCCCCTCGTTAATTCTGTTTCTGAGAAGCAGAGGGGAAGGGTCAGTGTTTGTGGGGAATTCTGTGTGAATTGCATCATTGCTGTGCACGGAAATGTGTTTTTTGTTGATGTTGCCTCAATAATTTAGTTTTAGTTTTTCCTGCATTGCTGCTTCTCACTGTGCTGTAGTCCCTTTCAGAAAGTGCTGTGCTGGTTCCTGCTCTGTAAAGTGGCATCTCCTGGATGTGAGCAGCTTCCCAAAGGCCCAGGAGAACAGCAAGGAAAGCAGGATGGTGCTGAGGAATGTGTGAGGCTGTGAGAGAAGTCGGGGTGAGTTCCTGGCAGCACTTGCCTGATGTGGGGATGGAGGCCAGGCTGGAGTCAGCCTGTGTTGGAGATGGTTAAATCAAGACTTTTCAGGAGGATTTGGGTGTGTGGGGTTCCCTGTGCTCTCTCAGGGAGCAGAGAGTTGAGCTGGAGGGGAAAGTGCCCAAGAATGTTCAGGAGGATTTGGGTCTGTGGGGTTCTCTGTCCTCTCTCAGAGAGCTGAGCTGGAGCTCCAAGGAGAGTGTCTGCAGGGTCAGGGTCTCTGCGTTGCTGTGACCCCCTCTGGAAGTTTGGAGCCAGCACTGTCTTCCCTCCCTGCTCACATCCATTCCCAGTGGTGTTTTCCCAGACTGTGTGATGGAGCAGCTCTGTGCTCTCAGGGCTTTGCCTGGTGATGACTTTGAAGTTGGGGATGGGGGATTTGGGAGCTGCTTGTGCCCAAAAGTCTGCTTGAAGAACGTGGCTCTGGCTCGAGACTCCCAGGTGGCTTTGGCACTGAACTGGAGCATGGTTGGAAATCCTCTTCCAGATGCCATAGCAGCTGTGTGTGAGGAAGCAGTCAGGAGCACTCAGATGCTGAAGGGGAAGGAGGGGATGGCCTGGGCTGAGATCAGAGGTGTCCCCTGCTCTCTGTGTGTTTGAGTTCAGGAGGGAGCGTTCTGAGCTCTCAGCTGGATGAAGGGGAGCAAGGGGCAGAGCTGGTACCTGGGAAGTGTTTCCACTTAGCAGTGTGGAAGCTGTGGAGATCAAACATCCTGGGAGGGTCGGAGCAGCAGGAGAGGAGCTTGGAAGAAAGGCTTTCCCTGCTGCTCCGAGGCAGTGGCTCTGCTGCAGGGGAGGAACAGGCACCGGTTTGGGAGCGCGTTGCCAAAAAATTAAGTGCTTTGAGCCCTCTCTGCCACCTCCCCTATTGATGTTCCCCAGCCTTGGCACATCTTAGGGTTCTTTCAAGCAGAAATTGCTTTAATTTATTTAATGACAAAAGCTAATCATGTTAGAGCGCAGATATGTCACTTTACCAGCTTTGTAAGATTTTTGTGGTGAAATCTCATGGAGAAAACTGTTCCAAAACTGTGATTTCCAATGGCTTTTTGTCTCCTCACATCCAAGGACACGGTTGTGTATGGTCTCTGGCAGAAGACTGTGAGAAGGGTTTGTGTGTATTTAGTGTACAGCTCTGATGTGGGAACAGTGTTTGTCTTTATCTATGGTAAGAAGTTGGGGAGAGAGTAACAGGAGACTCAGAACAAATAACTTCATTTTAGATATTGGGACGTAGAAGGATTTTCATCTGTGTGCTTATGGATTTTGTCCATCGTTTTTGGGCTGAACGGCTTTTCCATGTTGTTGGCAAAGACTGGGATGTGTAGAGTTGATGTGTTTGCTCCATCTTTGTTTGGTAGTAGGAGTTAGCAGAGAAGATCTCCCTGCAGAAGTCAGAGGTAACCTATATTTTCTTTTTCTCCTTAATCCAGCAATTTCAGGGCTAGTCAACTGTCAAGTTCAGTTGTGTGTAAATCCGCTAATATGATTAGAGTTGCTGGAATTTTTACTCTGGGGAATTCTAGCAGGGTAATATCACTGTTCTACAGGCATTGCTTTGGTAGGAAACTTTATCTGTGACTTGAATGTGGCTGCTGGCAATTGCAAAAGCTTTTCTGGAATGAATGGGGAAGAGAAAACGGGTGTTTGTTCCGAGTTATGAACATGTGCGGGGAGGAGTCGAGCACCCCGTGCTCTGCAGGAACCAGGGGAACTGATTGTTCTTGTTTTCTGAAGGGAATGTGCTTGATGTGGCTCTCAGGGTGCTGGGTTTTACACTGGCTGTAATTTCAAGCTCTTCTCCTCTGTACGACTTTTCCTCCCCAAACCTTGGACTTTGTTTTAGCAGGAGCTGAGGATGTGGAACAGCTGGAAGAAGGAAATAGGATCCCTCTTAAAAAAGGAAAGGATCAGAGGGAGCAGAGCAAAACAGGCTTTTAGGCTACGGGAATTTTCTGATGCACGTTATTCCTATGGCTTATTCCATACCTTTGGAAGGTGTCCCAGAGTGCTCCCTCTTTCCCAAGGAGGGGATGGCACGCTGTTGCTGATGGGACTTGAGTCAAATAACTGCTGGGCATGTAACTGGGTTAATGGGACAGAGTGATTATTTCTTTTCTTTCCTGAAAGGAAAATTACGTGCTCTGTATTCCGATGGTACCTGAGGAGCTGTTTTTACCTTTGTTTGCTGCACAGTTCAGGTGGAGAGAAAAGGACAAATTTCCCCACACTGAGATTGTATCAGGTTTGAATCAGTTCTGCCACCAAAAATAACACTTTTTGCTGGTTGGTTATGACACCTTTGTGTTTCCTTTATTGGGACAAGAGTTAAAATATTTATAGAACTTTAGATATGCTTGAAAGAAAAAAAGGAAAGTGGCTTGTAAAATGTGTGTCTTGAAAGAAAAATGTATCCTGGCCTCGACCATCCCGGGAGTGCTCTCCACATCTGCTGGAGAGGTGTTGAAATGGGTCAGGACTTGTTGGGTGCAACGAGCAGCTGCTCCTTTCAAAGTGCTTGGGCTCAGCAGGACAGGGACTCCCATGCTCTGGAGTGAGAGTGTCTGCTCGGGAATAGCTGAGATGGTTGGAAGCACAAAGACCATCCCTGCTTTTATCAGGGTAGGGGGCTGCACGTGGTGGGAAGAGAAACCTCCCTGCCAGACGTGGAGTCTGCTCTTGGTGCTGTGAGAACACCCAGCAAGGAGGAGATGGTGCAGTTAGAGGTCTTAAATAGCACAGATTCTCCTGAATTTGGAAAACTTTTGGGAGGTGGAAAGGAACAAACCTTACAGGGCTGCTCTGCCTGGGGTTGCCAGGTGAGGATTGTGTGTTTGGGTTTGGTTACACGTGAGGGTGACTGTGTGAGTTACTCACAGTAGTCAGAAGTCTGACTGCAGTGTCTGTGGCACTGGGGGTGTTTGAAAACCCATTTGAGCCTGAGCTGTGCCCGTGGTAATGGTGGTCTGAAAACAGATTGGCCTCTTTTATGTGTGGTTAATAAGTCGTAGCAGTGCCTCGAAACCGTCGCTTTTGTGGACTAATTTTGTTCTCTTGCCTAAAAGCAAAAATGAGAGAAGTCTTTGGTCTTTCAGACTAAGCAGGAGACTCTTCCTATGCACATCAAAGGGAAAGATGTTTTAGTGATACTCCTTCCAGCTTTGTCTTTTCAGTCAGCTGCTGTCCTGGGAAGGCTCTGAAGCATCCCAGGAAAGGACCTGTCTGGAAAAAAAAGCACAAATCCACTGAGTGGTGAGACCAGTCCTTCTGTCCTGGGGCTGCCATGAGGTCTCCCACAGAACCGTCAGGTCTGATGGGAAATTGAGGCTGAAATGGGGCCTGAAAACTTCCTGGAAGTCTTGAATTCCTGTTTGTGGGGATGTACAGGCTCGACACAGGACCCTTTGCAGCTGACTCACTGGGCTGACTCACTAGGTTGTGTTGGAAGGGGAACTCAGCAGGGTGGTGCAGCTGAGGGTGGGCAGCCTCGGGCACTTTTTTGGGGGGCAAGTCAAGAACTAAAACCACAAAACATTAAAGGCCATTTGTCATGAGTTTTAGTGTGAAATTCGTGGTGCACCTCAGCCTCTGGAGTGTGCTGGGAAGGGGATTTCAGCAGCTGGTGGTCTATGCCCAGCTTTAGCATGGCAAGGCTCGTGTGGATGTGGAGCTGCTGAGACATCCTGAGCTCCACTCTCTGAAGAAGACAAAAGCAGCCAGTTTGTGTCACTTGTCCTCACCAGTGCTCAGGACCTGTCACTAGGTGGTCTCTCTCCAAATGCTTTACTTTTCTGGGCTGTATGTTTCGTATTCTAGATTTGGGAATGCAAATGATTCAGCTGTCAACCTGCCCAGCTTGAGTTTTCTGTTTCCCCTCAGCGTTGTGCCTTGAAGTTGATTTCAAAGTGCCTTTGTGTCCATCTCTTCAAAAGAGAAAAAGACCTAATTTTTGTCAATACGCGGATCGACAAGTTTCAGGGAGTTTAATCTGTTCAGCCTAATTGTATTGATTACATTTCCAAAATGCTTTCTCAATTAAAACCCAAAAAAGTTCACCTGCACAAATAAACTCCTCTGTGCTGAGCTCTTTGGTTGTGAGGCTGTGCACCAAGTTGAACTGGAGTTGATCCCCACTTCCCCCTGGAGCCCCATGGCAGCAATACCCGGTGTCACCGCAGCCATTGGCACTGGCACAGCCCCACCACTGCTGGCTGCAGCCAGAACACACTCTTATCCACTCAGGCTGGCATTAAGATCATTAAATAAATGAATGAATTGTACTGTCACCAAATTCCCGTCCTGGCAGCCAAGGAACATGAGAGTTTTATAGGCGGGACCTCTGTGCAGAGTGTCATATTGAATGGCCGGGATGGCAGGAGGGGAACAGTCAGGAAAGGCTTTCTAGTGAAATGGGTGAGCCTTACTGAGAATTATGGTGTGGAGCTGGGTCAGGGCCTGAATTAGCAGGCATCTGATCATCCAGGACGAGTATTAATCAGCCTGGGCAGGGTGTGGAGAAAGGAGCTGGAGCACAGCAATAAAACAGGGGAGAGGGGGAGAGCTGCCTCTCCATTGTCAGCACAGGTCTGTGCTGTGTTTGAAAGGAGTTTTTGGGGGAAGAATGCAGCCAAGCTGGGAAGTGCTGAAAGCAGGGATAACTCTTGGTCCCCACTGGGGAGTTTGAGGTCTTACTGGTTGAGCTAAAGCTCTAAAAGATCATTGATGGTTTGGAAGGTCTTGGAGAATTCCACTGAACTTCCCCCTCTGGGAGAAGAGAGTTGAAAATACTCTCTGGAAGGAGGAGAGATCACTCCTCAGGCTTTGTCTTGTGGTCTGTCTTTATCCTTGTTTTTATTATGTTGTGCTGAAGGTGGTCTTTTTGCTTAGAGAGACATAAAACTGTATATCTGCTGCAGAAACATCTCTGGATCGTGGGGAAGAGGAAGAAGATGAAGGGCGTTTCAGTCAGACAGTTTGGTGAACCAGCTGCACTGCAGCCCCTGGTAGTGTCAGAGGTATTAGGGATAGCCAGAAATGTTTGGTTCAGTGCATTCCTGTTCTGAAGTGGAGCAAAACATTAACATTTGAGGGAAGAATACTTTTCTTATTCTTCCCTTCCTCCCCTCTGCAGTGTTTTGTCTTGATTATGGGTAACTTGATAAAAGGCTGCTAACAGCCCTGGCCACCAGCACACTCCTTGGAGCACCCCTGGTTGTGCTTTGGGGGTGATGGCACTCCTTGCTGTGGTGATGAGGAAACTCAAGTGGCTGGGTAATGTTTGTGGGTGTGAAGTTCAGTCTTTGGAGACCTGCCGTGAATACAATGGTATTGCAGCCTGAAATCACCACGGCTGGGGTTTGTGCTCAGCAGAAAAGGGGTGCTCCTCCTGCTGGGGTACTCAGGGTGTCCTGTCAGTGCAGATAATCCTGAGCACCCAAAAAGCAGGGACAGGTCCTGAAATTCCCTCTTGTTTCCAATCTGGGATAGCACATCAGGTACATCTTCGCTGACTTCTACACGTGTGTCGGTTCAGCCACGTGGCATCACTTCAGAGGCCCCTTGGCAGCAGTTGCAGCTTTCCCTCCTTGTTTTGCCCCTGTGTTGGGGCCCTGAATTCATAGAACCATGGAATGGTTTGGGTTGGGAGGGACCTTAAACCTAATTCAGTTCCACTCCTCTTCTACTAGAACAGGTTGCTCCGAGCCCTGTCCAACATTGGATTCGACAGGAAGAGCTGCTGGAGGTAAAGCAGCATTTCTTTAAATGGAAAATGCTTGGAGACTAATTTGCTGCTCATCTTCAGGCCCAGCCAGGATAAATACACGTTGCTGTTACTGTTTCTTGGATCCCCCTGCAGAGCTGTGTGTGAGATTTGCACCTGAGAGCCCTTAGGAGGGAAAACTGGAGGTGCAGAGGATTGAACTGAGGGGACCCAGAGCTCCCATCCAACCCACACCCCCCTGTGGACTCGGGTTTTGTGCTCAGTGGAAGATGTGTTGCACTGCCCTCCCTGGATGCCTGCTTTCCCAGGATTTCATTTGGTATGACATGGGATTTTATCTCAGGAGAAGTCATAAGCTCTGCATGTGGCAAGAAGATACTTAGGATTTCCTTTCATTTTGATAAACAGCTGAAATAAAGATTATGGGACGGGGGGGATCATGAGGCATTCCAGACCTGGGAGTGGAAAAGAGCATTAACACCCCAGAGAATCATCCTTGTGGAATTCCTTGCTCAGCTGACGGCAGGACCATCACTCTGGGTGACAGCCCTGCTGTCACCACGGTGCTCCTGACACAGTGACCAGCAGAGCATTGCACATCTCAAAGAAGGCACAGCATGAAGGAACAGAGACATGGCAGGAAACGCAGCTGAGCGAATGAGGTGGTAAAATACCAGGCTGTTTGATATTCCTGCTTAGCACACAGATGGAAAGGCTGGCTCAGAAACAGCTGGGTGCTGCTGCAGGGTCCTGAAGCCACCCCTGTGGAGCAGGGCTGTGTGTGGAGGTGTAGCCTGGTGAGCTGGAGTGGCTTATCCATGATTTTAGGGCACAGAGAGTGAGGTGAGTGGCCTGGGGCAGTTCTGTGTTAGTGGCGTGCACAGAAAGGGGAAAATAAGATAGCTGGATGTTGTTACATCACAGAAATTCAGCCTCCTGGGTGACAATTGCCATGAATGAGCCCTGTGGTGCTTGTGTTGTATTGGAATGTTCTTGTCCAGTCAGGTAGCACGGTGCCCCCAGCTGCAGTAACTGCTGGTGCTGAAGGGAGGGCAGAGACCTGAGGTTTTCCTTTGGGAATTCAGCACCAGGGGAGGTGGGCTATGATTCCCCCAGAGAAGTTTATTCCAGGCTTTAAAGCTGAGCAAGGCCTGGGGGAGAGCTTGGGAACATTTCTCTGCAACAAGGTTGGTTTCCTCTTGTTCTGCTTTCCTTGTGGTGTCTCTTTGGTTGTGTCTCCTGGCTCTGTCTGCTCTGTGTGTTTGGGTCTTAGTGCTCTGAGCTGGTTATGTGTGTGCAGGGCAAACTCAGTGTGGAAACAGCTCCCTGTGTGTGTGTGAAGTAACTGCTCTGAAGCACTTCCCAAGCCAGATCCCAGGACACGTTCCCCAGGTTGCCTCCAGAGCAGCACAGGGACGGGGGCTGAGCAGGTCAGAGCCTCTCCATGAACTGGTCCTGGGCCAGGAACTGCTGTTTGAGCTGCTCATCAGGGGACAGATACACTGAACTGAGGGATCTTTGTTTTCTTTGAATGTGATTCAGTTTGTGTGAGAAACTGTGTAGTTTGGCTGTGGTGGTGGGAATTGTTTTAAGCTCAATGATTGAAATACAGGAGTGTTTCACAATAACTTGGATCAGCAGTTGTGTTATGGAATAGGAAAGGTGGAAGGTGGATGTGGCTTTAGCTCTGCTGGCTGGTCTGTGGCATTTTATTAAAAATACTTGATTTTTCTGCCAGACTGGATGTGTGCAGGCATGTGATGCAACCAGAGGTACTGAGGACAGATGAGGAACTGAATCTGTTCCTTTGGAATAGACAAAGGCCAAAGTAGCTCCAGAAAAGAGTGGGCTGTGTGTCACAGGCTGTGGAGGACATCAAACCTGGCTGTCTCTTCCCAGTCACTGCTGGTCCCTCCATCAGGCCAGTTTGCTCACAGCCTTTGGATATTTTTGCAGCACTTTGCTCAGTCTTAGCCTTGTGTAGCTGCTGTTCAGTGTGAGATACGACTGTTAATTCTCTTTCCCCCTTCAAAATGTGATAAAGGAAAATAACAACTGTCAAGTTCAGCTCTGACATTGCCTCATGTCAGATTTGCCTCTGTCCCCACAGCTCTGCCTTGGCCACTGCTCAGGATGTTTGTGGGTGTGGTGTCTCTCTTCGAGTGCCTATCTCCTATTAAAAATTCCTGCATTTCCCTCCTTTCTTGAACCACGTAGTTCCTTCACTCTGGAGACTCCTCCTCCTCCTCACTGGGAGTGACGCTTCCAACCATCCATTCCAACCAGATGATGCTTCATCTGGGGTGAGCATCTTCCAGGATATTCTTCCCCAGGGGTGGTTACAGTCAGTTTGCTTGGTGGCTTTGCTTGATGAGGTGACCCAGGAATTCTCCCCAGCACATCTCCCAAGCCTTCTGCAATGCCCAGAGAAGCTGTGGCTGCCCCATTTCCATCTGTGGAAGTGCCCAAGGCCAGGCTGGATGGGGCTTGGAGCAACCTGGGCTAGTGGGAGGTGTCCCTGCCCATGGCAGGGGCTGGAACAAGATGGGCTTTAAGGCCCCTTCCAACCCAAATGAGTCTGGCATTTGGTGATCCCATTCACTTCCATATTTAACTGTTTCAAATAAGGAGTGTTTGACCCCTGCAGGTCGGGGAGGAATCAGTGGGTTTTGAGCTGCCAGGCCCGGGTGTGGTTGGCTTTATCAGCTGGGACAGAAGAGTCCTCAGTGAGCAGCTGGAGCTGTTTTTGGCAGCCCCTTTGTGTTCACCCTCTCTAGAGGGAGGTTTGCAGTGTGCAGAGGCTCCGTGTGTGCTGGGAGGGGATCTGGGGGCTGCCATCCCATCCCATCCCATGTCCCTGCTGAACTGTTCCATACGAGAATCTGGCTTTTAACACTTACCAAATGCTCGGGGGCCAGAGGCTGCCCTGGCAGGACTCTGTGGAGGAAAGCAGTGTTGAGGTAGCTCGCTCTTTCAGGTAATTTTCCCTTCTGCTGGAGTTAATCACAAAAATAAATGTGTTTAACAGTATCCAAGGCCCCTTGTTTTTGCTGCACCGTGCTGTGAAATGCCTTGTTCAAGATGCTTTCTTCTCCCTGAGCTTGGATCATTTGTAGATGCTGAAGGGCATTTTTGAGACTTTGTTTTAACTCTGTTTTACATCGTGTTTATATGAAACAGACCAAAAAAAAAAAACCAAAACCCACCCCAGTGCTTTGCCAAATATTTTTGGAAAGAACAGGCTTTGTGGATAATAATTTTCATGTTCTACCTGCTCCACAGTGTGTTCAGGCTGTGGAAGGATCTTCTCTCCCCTGAAGAAAGGCTTTGAGAGATTAGACTTAAGGTAGTCACTTGAGGCGGGTTGATTAAGAAATAAACTGAATGTTAGATTTAATCAAGATTTGAATAATGGAGTTAGAATTGACTGTCACTCCTGGAATGCAGTTATTTTTAGGTCGGGATTGGGATGTGCCACTCCCAGGTTGTCTGTACCATGGCTCTGAAGGGACACTGATCCCAACGCTGTTGGACAGAGCGGATCTTCTCCTGTCAGTCCAGAGCAAAGGAATTTTAGTGCAGCACTGGGGCTTCCTCCAAAATACAGCTCTGATATATCAGTAAAGACATGGAGCTGGTGTTGATGGAAGGGCTTCACCTCCTTTGGTGTTCAGGTTCCTCCCGAGGGGCAGCTCCGACCTCTGCTCTGGTGACAGGGACGGGACCCAGGGAATGGCTGGAGTTGTGTCAGGGGATCTCAGGAAAAGGTCCTTCCCCCAGAGGGTGGTGGGCACTGCCCAGGCTCCCCAGGGCAGTGGGCACAGCCCCAAGGCT
>JAWWMO010000059.1:1875893-1889525 GCA_035047845.1 Dendrocincla fuliginosa | reverse complement strand
TCACCCTTGGAAGCTGAGCCGTGTTAGAAATCATCAGGCTTCAAAAGCAGGTGGAATTGCATAGAATTCCAGAATGGAATGGGTTGGAAAGGACCTTAAAGCTCATCTCCTTCCACCCCTGCCATGGGCAGGGACACCTCCCACTAGCCCAGGGGGCTCCAAGCCCTGTCCAACCTGGCCTTGAGCACTCTCAGGGATCCAGGGGCAGCCACAGCTTCTCTGCCCAACCTGCGCCAGGGCTGCCCACCCTCACAGGGAACAATTCCTTCCCAATATCCCATCTAACCCTTCCCTCTGGCAGTGGGAAGCCATTCCCCTTGTCCTGTCCCTCCAGGCCCTTGTGCAGAGTTCCTCAGGGCAGGATGTGGAGGCTGGAATGCTCTGCTCCGCGTGGAGATGCAGGGAGCTGCATGGAGCTGTGCCTTGCCCCGTGCTCTTTGACCCAGCCTGTGTCTCTTGGTTGGCAACAGAGGAGGAGAAAGGGCAGGAGCTGAAACTTAAAGGGAACAGCCTCTCACTCAGCTTGGCTTTCAGACCTCTTGGTGTGACAGTTTTGGGAATTCCTGAAGTGCCTCTTTGTCCTTCCCTGTCCCGGAGTTTACTTGGGCGAGGTGCCCACAGCCCCAACCCCCCGAATGGGGCTGGGGGGACACTGTTGGCCTCTGTGCTTTGGGGTCAGCTGGGAACAGGGGGACACGTGTGCTCCAGGGCTGTGTGGAAGCTCCAGGGTGGGACCTGGCTCCCGTGGGACTCCTTTGGGTGAGGGGCAGTCACATCACAGCTCTTCCTCGTGGATCGGTTCTGGTGCCCTTAAAGACGTCACGAAACAGCAGCTCCGCTCTGGAGCCGTGTGCTCTTCCCATGACGTCTGCAGCCAAGGGGAGTAATGCCCCTGGAGGGAAAAATGGGATTATTCATATTATTTTTAACTTTTGCCAGCATCAGAGCCCCTGTCCTTCTGCAGCAAGAGGATGAGAGACCCCAGAGCAGGAAAAACATGCAAAGGCTGATGGTTCAGTGTTTGTTCTGGTGACTTTTTAGAATGTAGCAGCTCAGGTAAATAACATGAAAACATTCAAAGGGGGAATCAGTTTATGTATGATAAAATCAAATCTTTACCCTTTCACAGGAGCTGCATGGTGTCATTTTAACTTCTTTTGCTTGAGCTCTGTTCTGTGCCTTAATGTTCCTTTCCCCCCTTGCCTGCCAGCCTCGTGTGTGATTCCGTATCTCAGCTCATCTGATTCCTGGCGCCTCTTGGAGGGTCCTAAAAAGTGCTCAGATTTTTCCATATGAGAGCCCCTGCCCTGCTGGATGTCACAGAGAGCTGTGCTGACTCCTTTCCTTGGGCATCAGCTCTTCCATTAAGGAGATGGGAGAGGAGGGAACCCCGTGGAGTTTGTTTGAGTGGGAAGACACTTCCTCAGGTGGAGAGCTTTTTAACCTTGGAAGCAACACCAACAGTCAAAGCTTCACTACCTCAATCCCTTCATTTAGGAGGAGATTCCTAAAGCATTTTTCTTTTTCAAGGCTGTTTTCTCTGCTGTAACAGAGAATTTATTTCCTAGTAAACAGCGAAAGTAAATCCCTGCTGTCTGTGGGATCATCCGTGGATTGCCTTGGGATTTACCGTGGTGCACAGCCAGGGTCTGTACGTGTTGGCTTTTCTTTAGGTGCCATGGCAGCACCTCACCCCACTGTGACAGGTTCTGTGGCCCCACCTGGCACAGAGGTGGTCCACAAAGCAGTGACATGTGGCCTTTCCCCACAGCCTGACGTGACATGATGCTCTTCCTGCTGCCCTAGGGCTCTCTTACAGTTTGGGTTAGTGTTGCACTGACCCACCTGGCTGAGCCTGCTCTGTCCTTTACCTGTGCACAGATCCTCACCTGGCCTCCCAAAGGCTTTGGGATTTCTAATTTTCACAAAAGGCCTCGTGTCCAGTCCCCGTGGTGGTTCAGAAGCACTTTGGGTATAACTCAACTCAGATGGAATTGCCATTTAAACAAGGAGAAAAAGCCCTTTTATGTAGCCAAGGCCAAGTACTTCAGGCTGTAGCAAGTTTGATTACATGAATTGGAATTCAAGGTCTGGAGCTCCTGATGGGGATTTCCAGTGGGGTTTCCCCTTCAAGAGGGCCGTTGGTTGTATTGGAATCTGGTAAAGATTAAATAACCTGTGGGATGAAAGGAAAGACAGGCAGTGTTAGATGAAGGTGGCTGATGAAATAGCTGACCTTGCAAAACCTTCTCTTGTCTGTGTGCTCTTAAATATGGAGGGACACATTGCAGGATGTGGATAAAATCACTCTGGCTACGTTTAAAATATGGAAAGGCACCATGCTTAATATATCACTTAATTGTAGAAGCAGCTCCTCCAGCAAACTCTGACCCAGAACCCTGAGAAACCTCACACAGATGCACAGGTTGTGTGGTTTGGAAGCATCTGGACATGGGCTTAGTGAAGTCAGTGTTGAAATCACATGTGTGTTTACTAGAGGTGATTCTGTCCTTGTCTGTATTGTCAGTGGAGAACGTGTGTGAGGAGCTGGGAGTGCTCAGCTCAGCTCAGTGGACACCTGAAGACTTCAGTTACACCAGGTGGTCTCTGAAGAGCTTTGTGGGTTAGCTGGGCTTGGATGCTTTGGAATTCTACAGCATCTGTTTTCTCTTTTTCCTTAAGGAAAACCCACTTAGCTCTGCAGAGTCTTAGGTTTTGCAAACCCCTTCTCTACAGCTCCTTAAAAATCCCTCTTTTAAGTAAACAGACTAAACTCAAGTGGTTCAGGTTAAAGGTAAATTTACCTGGTTTTGAGGGAGCTTGGGATTTTTTCTGCGTTTTGATCATTTGTTGCTAAAAGTGGTGTGATTTTTTGGGCTGGGGTGTTTGGGGGTGCAGGTGTGGCTGTGCCTGTCCTTGGCACCCGTAGCAGGAAACCCCAGCTGATGTTATAACAGGTCTGGGGTTGCACATCAATCCAGGGATGTGGTTAATGAAACTCCTCCTGGCAGAACTGGGACCGAAACGCCGCTGCTGTTTGTGATTAGCTCCTATTTTATTTATTTATAAGGAATATTAGTTTTTAATCATAGGTGGAATAGTCATAAACCCATCCCTTTTATCAGATATAATGCAAATATCCAGACAGGACTTTGTCCAAACTCAGATGTCCCTGAATCGCTGTTCCTGAACAATATTTAAGGACTGTATTTCACAATTATCTGGGGAAATGAAAACTGACTTTGCTGGCAGCAGCACTGGAAATGGGAGGGGGGGGTTTATGCTGCTTTCTGATTCCAGGAAGCTTTTCCTCCCCTGGGAAATCCAGGCTGTGCTGGAGCTGCCCAGGTGAGCACTGACCTCGGCTGCTCTTGGCTTAGGCTAAAGCCACTCACTTATGTAAGTGGCTCCCCGAGCCCTCCGTCCTTGTGCCACCAAGTGCCATTGTTTGCCCAGGGAAACCTCAGTGCATCGTAACCCTTTCACTTGCTGGGAGAAGAGAGGCACGAGGAGTGAAATAGGAATGGGAAGGGCGGGATGCTTGTCATCTTAAAGCATTATGGAAGATTATGGAATGAGAGCTCTTTATGTGGATAAGTGTTGGAAAAGCCACATGTGGTGCTTTAAACATCCAGTTAGATCTGCTTAAAAACCTACATCGCTGTGTTTTTGCTGTGTGACACAGGGATGCTCTAATTGCTCCTGAATTAAAGGGGCTTTAATACCTCCCCATAAAACAGCCATAAACCTTCCACCTCCAGCGTGGAGGTTCCTCACGATGGTCTGAATACCTGTGTGACCTCTCTCGGGGTGGATATGAGTGCTTGTGAGGATAATTGCCCCAAAATTCCTGCTGCTGTCCCTGTGGCTCTGCTGAGGAAGCTCCTGTGGAATCCCCCTCTCTGTGCCAGGAGCATCCCCAGGAGCCCCAGGTGAGCTGCCCCTCGGCCCTGCAGGGTCCTGGGCCTTGAACAGTTCCCACCTCGAGAGCCCCCTTGGCTAAGGAAGACACGGCCGGGTTTCCAAAATACCACCCCAGAATTGCATCAATCCAGAGCAGAGTGCAGCCCATTGCACAAGCTGCTGCTCAGTTATTCCTGCTCAAGCTGTGCCAGATAACTCCTTGCACTGAAGTAACATGAGCTGGAAACTCCTTCCTTAACAGACAGTACCAGCACAGCTTCCTCCTGTGAGGACTTTTATATGGAATCATCACAAAACCCAGGATGCAGCCTCATATCTGGTATTATGGGGTGTTTTAAAAAGTCTTGTCCCTTGGTCACCTGTTTATTATATTGGCACATTATATGTGGGCTTATGTCAGTGATGGGAGCAGCACAGGATTGGTGCTGTTGATGGTCAGCAGCTCCCATGGAGAAAATTACAATTATCCTGGTTTCCCTCTGCAGGGATGAGGGAAGGCTTCAGCCTTCTGTCTCCAACTCCATTAGGTTAAAACCTTCAGGAATTTTGGTTAAGGAACTTTAGAGCTGAGCACAAATGGTCCACTCCTGCCTTCCCTCCCTTCTCCTTTGAAGTCCTCAGCCAGCTGAAGGTGCCAGCCTACGCAGAGACATGTGCCCCTTGGCTCCTTGTGCCAGCTGGGGATGCCTCAGAAATTGAATTCTGAGACTTGCATGCATAGATTTCCACGGTAAATTCCTTGATTTTATTTATTTCAAGTGATGGCTGTTGTTTTTAGTTTGTCATGTCCATCAGAAGGGTTCCCTGTGTGTGAATTAGTGCTCAGTGCCGCACAGAGTGCCACTCTGTACAAACGCTGTGCCCACCAGGGCTCTGAGGGCAGAGCTGTGTTAATTCAGCAGCACCAGGCTGGCCTTGGCCGTGATCTTTCCTCTCCCTGTCCCCAGTGCTGGCAGGCTCCTTTCCCAGAGTGCTTAATCCCCAAACCACAAAAAGGACAATTTAAAGCCCCTCGCCTGCAGCTTGGCAGATAATGTGGAATTGCAGCCTGACCTTTGGGTAACCTTGTCCTCCCTGGAGCCCTCCCTTGCAGACACCTCCTGCACATCCCTGCCTGGTGTGCGTGGACACATCTGTGGAGTGACACATCCCAAGGGGGCAGGTCCCAAACACCCGGCTTGGCTTGGCTGTGGGAGCTGGTCCTTGGTTTTAAGCGATCCTGGGAGCATTTGTAGGGAGTAGTTGGATGCTTTGCAGCCACTCCATAGCAGGGGCCGGGCTGGGAGTGCTGGACACGGCTCCTGGTGGAAGGGAGCCCTTCCCAAAGCCTGATTGCAGGGGGAAGGCAAGAGCTGACACGTTCAAGGTGGTATGTAAAACATCTCCTGGAAGCTTCAGCGTGCTAATGAACTAATGGCACTGAAATGAATTGCTAATTAAAGAATTAGAAGACATCAAATAAGGCAGTACCGTAGAGATCTCAGCATTGAAGGGAAAGTCTGTTCTCAGATCCAGTGGTGCTTTTCCCACATAATTTTTTATTTTTCTTGGTAAATGCCTAAGTTTTGTGTCCATCCTGGGGTTTGCTGGCTCACACTGCCTTGAGGCTCAGGTGATCCTGGGGTGTCTGTGTTGGTTCTTGCCTGTGTTTGCTGTGTGGAGGGGCCCTCAGTGCTCTCCTGCACCTCCACAGCCTCCATCCCTCCGGAATGAGCTGCATCCCACCGAGACTCACCTCCCTGCTGTCTCATGAAGGACAAAAATAACCCTGGAGAATCACAGGGCTCCTTGTGACTCCAGCTGGTGTGAACATGCCCATTGCTTTCCTTCCTTTCTCACAGCTTCCAAACCCACTTTGGCCCCTGGGGCGTCCTCCTGGCTCCGCCAGGGCTGCAGCCCTTTGGTGGAGCTGTGGAAACACCAGGGAACAGGGCAGAGCAGGGAGGAGCGTGGTGTGGAGCTCAGCTTGGTGCCATATCCAGCTCCTCTGCTGCAATGCAAAAGAGGCAAAGCCACGGAGCAGGACGGCTGTTCTGCCCCGGCTGAGAAAGGCGCCGGCTCCTGTTTCACAGCGTGGATTTTGGGATGCTCCAGCGGTGCTTTGATGGGTGTAGTTCCATGTTTGGGTTAAAGATGTAGCTCTGAGGCACAGTGGGAAGGGTGGATCTGCCTTCCCTGAGCGGGCTGTGTCCTCACACCCTGGTCCCAGCTGTGATGATCATGTGAGGGGTGGTTTAAATCAGCTCACGGAATCCTCGGAAAATTTCACCCGGCCAAGAAAAAAAATAGTTTTGTTTTGAATCACCAGGCTGAGCTGGGTCACCAAGGAGTCTCGTGATCCTCAGTCCTTCCTGAGGGGTGTCAGTCCTTGCTGAAGGAGGTGGCAGATCTGGGGGTGCCACTATTTCTCTGTGTCAGTTTGGGATCCCCTGGAATGTGACCTGTGGCAGGGACAAGGGGGGCACTGTGCCCTCGGGGAAGATGCCTTTGCTTTCTTCCCTTTTCCCAGGGACAAGGGGGCTACTCCATGACCTGGAATTATTCCCCTTTGCCCCTCTAATTAGCAGTGGTGCCAGAAGGTTTCCAAGCTACACTCCAGGGTGGTGGGGGCAAGGGGAAAATCAACTTTTAAACCTGCAACCTCCAGCACCTTTGAGGTCTCTGTTTCTTTTCCTGCCTGCTCACTCGGGCGTGGACTGATGGAGGAATTGCTGGGTACAGGACTTGGGCTTTTCCCTGCATTCTCTGAGCCAGGGTTGTCCCTTGTGCAATAGAAGAGGGAGATGTGCATTGTGGGAGCCACATAAAATAGCAACAGCCACTACCTGCAGTCACTTGCACAATAATAATAATAATAAAAATTTATAACAATAATAAAGTAACATTGTATTAATATTATTATAATTATAATCTATTATTTCATTCTATTATTAATTATATCTTTATTATTTATTATTATGTAGAATAAAACTAATAGTTTTATTTTGCTTAAACAGACATGAGGGTTTTAGTGTTGCAAGGGCTGCAAGGTGAGCTCTTGCTCCAGAGGCAGGCAGTCTGCTGGCTGGCACTAAGGCTGGTTTTATTTTTGTCAGGGCCACAAAGAATAAGTATTTTGGTGACAAGGGAACTTGAGAGCTTTGTCCCATTTCAGGGAATAGCAGGGGTGTAAAAGCTGCATGAATTCTTCTAATTAAAAGAAGCAGCGGAGCCGTTTAGGCTTGTGAACTGCCACTAAAATGCTCATTACCTGGAAGTGTGAGAATGTCTAGGAAAGGTTCTTGATGGGAATCATGAGGGTTTCTTCTGTTGGAATCAGGTTCTTGGGTTATATGGTTGGGCTTGGAAGGGACCTTAAGGATCATCCCATTCCCTTGGGCAGGGACATCTTCCACTAGCCCAGGTGGCTCCAAGCCCATCCAGCCTGGCCTTGGTTTAGTGTCTGGACCAGCTCATCCATGAACTGCTGACCCTCCAGCATCCCTGGGTGGGAGTCCTGTGACTGCCCCTGTGAGACCCTGCAGGTGTTTCAGGGGAGATTCAGCAGCTGCTGCCAACTACGAGAATCATTTTGGGGCAAACAGCTGAATTATTTTGGAAGAATTATCACTATAAGTCCGTTACTTGCCCAGCTGTGGTGATTTTTACATTGGTATCTGTATTTGTCGCTGAGAGGTTGTTCAGTGCTGGTGTGGCCAGGTCTGGGCAGCCCTGGGCAGGTGGCAGGGCAAGGATGGGCTGGTGGCTTTTCTGGAATGGGGAAGGACAACCCAAAAGCTGAGTTACTACCTTTGTCTTCCTGGGATCTTCTCAGCCCTCGTGCTTCAAGACAAGTGAGCTGTTGATTTTGGAGTGGGTTGTGCCCCTAGAAAGGTGCACATGAACCTGGGGAGCAGCATCCTCAAAAATCCTCTTGTGGCCTCGAGCTGGAACATCACTGGTGGTGTATCCGTGGTTATGATAGAGCACAACCATGGCCCAGCTCATTCCTTAGAGTGTGTACCTGCTCCTCCTTTGCAGCCCTGTCAAACCTCCCTCCTTTGATCTTTCCAGACTTCCATAATTTGTGGGGCTGTTGTGCTGTGGATCAGGCACTGAAGGTTTAGGCTGTTGTGATGTCCTACAGGGAAATGATTTCTTAAGGGGGGATCTGCTTCTCATTTGGGAGTGCAAGAAAAAAACATCTGGAAAAGCTTCTCATGCAGCAGTTTGATGTTCCTGGAGAAAAGGAGGCTCAGGGTGGGGACCTTCTCACTCTCTGCAACTCCCTGACAGGAGGGGGGAGCCAGGGGGGTCGGGCTCTGCTCCCAGGGAACAGGGACAGGAGGAGAGGGAATGGCCTCAGGCTGGGACAGGGGAGGGGGGACAGCAGGAGGGATTCCCTCATGGAGAGGGTGGTCAGGCAGTGTCAGGGGCTGCCCAGGGCAGTGGTGGAGCCCCCATCCCTGGAGGTGTTCAAAAAACCTGTGAATGTGGGGAAATCCATTCTGGGTGAGGAGTGGTTGGACTCTGACCTTAGAGAACTTTTCCAACCTTAATGCTTCCATGATTCTGCTGTTCAGGATCACTGGGGATATTGGCCCACTGAGCTCCTCTTAACTTAGAGCAAACTCTGCAGAGCTCAGCTGTGTTTAGGGCAGGTCTGCAGGGCTCACCTTGTTGAGCCTTTTCCCCCAGCTGAGTATTTTGGGCTGTTGAGGAGGTGCCTGCCCTGAGGTGGTGGCTGGAGGACCATGAGGGATTGCTCGGAGAGCAGGGACTGCTGGAGACAAAGGGGCTGCTCCGGGTTCCGAGGGTTGCCTGTTCTGCAGCCTGATGGGAGCTTCAATTAGCAGGGGCAAGTGCAATCATAAATAACCCTCCTAAAATTCCATGGAGTTTTCAGGCTCCATCAGCACATTCCCCGTGCCTCTGGAGAGGTAATACCATGATTTCCAGCTGAAGGGAGCTGGTGAGGGCTATTGACTCTTCCAGCTGTTGGAAGAGTCCATTTATTGTGAAAATAAAATGTGAATTGAGAAAATATGGAAGTGACTGGTGTTTTATGGAGGAAAGAGGACAATCAGGTGGTGAGAAGTTGTCTGTAGCTGAGCAAGGAATGGTCTCCTAGCATGGTCTTGTGTTACCTGAGCTGGCACAGACACGATCCAAGGAGCCTCTGTGGCTATTCTTTATTAATTACTAATATTTCACAGCTTGGTTCAGACCTGGATTTAACCTTATTCGGGCTGTGCTTTGAAAACCCACTTCTGGGAGGTGCTGCTGTTAAAAATAAAAATACACCACAGAGTTCACAGTTCCAGAAATACTCTGTGGCTTCCAGACCCGTCCCCCACCCACCAACACCCCCCCTTCGGGGAAAATCCCAGCAGGATTAGCAGGGTTTAGACACAGTTCCTTCCACCCCAAACAACCTCTGCAGGTCTCAGCTGAGAACAGCCACTTTGCCTCCATGCTGGGGTTGCACATGAGGGAGACAGAGATGGAGTAACCAAATCAGGTTGCCCTTAGAGACACATTTGTATGGAGCAGAAGGATTGATTGTGCTCTGTGCTGTTTGCTGGGCTCCGGGTCCTGCCTGGCCCCAGGAACCCTCTGGGGGCTGGAGGAGGCACGAGGGGTGAGCCGAGGGCTGGGTGATTGATGAGCCCTTGGGTGAGCTGTCGCCAGTGCTGGTTAGAGATGCAAAACTGAGCCTGAAAGTAATGAGCTCTGCCTAATTAGGTGCTTGTCTGCAGGTGGAACTGCTGCAGCTGGTGCTCCCGATATTGCTGGGTTGTGTTGGAAGGCCTTATGGGGGAGTGGGATGCTGGGAATACAGTTAATTTGCAACAAAGGGGTGGTTTTCTTCCTGTTGTCTTCCCCTGGAACCCCCAGCTTTCCTTTGGCATTCCCACTTGGCTCGGCTGGGAGATGTGGGACATGTGAACCAGAGACTGAAAGGAAAGGGACAGGGGGAAGGGGCTTATAAAAGAGAGGGAAAGGGACTTTTACATGGGCAGATAGTGGCAGGACAAAGGGAATGGTTTAAAATGCCAGAGGGCAGGGTTAGATGGGATACTGGGAAAGAATCCTTCCCTGTGAGGGCAGGCAGGCTCTGGCACAGGTTGGGCAGAGAAGCTGTGGCTGCCCCATCCCTGAAGGGCCCAAGGCCAGGTTGGACAGGGCTTGGAGCACCCTGGGCTGGTGGAAGGTGCCCCTGCCCCTGGCACGGGGTGGGACTGGGTGGGCTTTATGGTCCCTTCCAACCCAAACCATGCTGGGGTCCAGGGATATTCTGTGGAATGGCTATTTCAGGAGCATTTGGAGCTGTGCTGGGGTACACCCAGGACGTGCACCTTGGCTGTGGCTGCTGCAGTGTGGCTGGAGCAGGTTTGCTCAGCCAGCAGGGCTGGGGATCTGCCAGGGGGCAGCTGTGCCCCCCTGACCTCTGGCCACACAGCCAGAAGTGCCAGTGCTGGCACCCACAGAGATCCCAAACGTGCCGGGACTCCCGAGGGGAGAGGAGGAGGAATCTGCAGAGCTGGAGGAAGGAGAGGGACAGCACGCTGTTCTGCAGGCCTTTGAAGGTCACATTTCCCTTTCAAGCTGCAATTGTGAGCCTTGGAAAGCTTGTCTTCTGACAAGCATTGAGGTTCATCGGGATTTGTGTGCCCTTTTCTTTGCAGAGCTCTCCCTGTTCTCATTCAGCTCCGTGCAGGCACAGCCTGGGGGACATTGTGTGGCAGGCAGCAGGGAAGGGAAGTGTTTGGGATTATTGGGAAGCTGGTGCTGAGATTAATGATACATAATTAGGTAAAAAGTTCAAGATGAATTTTGAGACAAGTTTTATTATGAATGTTCTTTTAGAGGCATAAGCTGGGATAAGCAGGGAAAGCCACTCTATAACTGGGATCCAGGGAGAGCTTGGGAGAGGATGATTTAATGAGGAGCACTTGGATGGCAGAGGGATGGACAAGCCTTATCACTTCCAGTTATCACCTCACAGTTCAGCTGGGGACCAAGGGATGAGTCCTGCACTCAGGGATTTCCAGTGAGGCAATAAAGGAGCCCTGAAACGTGAACGATATTTATGTAGGTGCATTTCTGGTACAAAACCAAAAGATAAATACCTTATTTAGGTTATTGTTCCAAGTATAAAACAGCCCATAAACAAGAACTTCAGGAGAATTCAGAGTACACAAAATACAGGAAGGATTAAAGGGGTTGTTGCACAAACACTTCATTGATCCATTTAAAATTTATAAGTTTGATAAATGGCAGCTGGGCTGTGAGCACTGACTACACATGTGGCACTAAGAGCTTTACACTGGGCCATAAAATGTTGAAACCAGCTTAATAATGGCTTTTGCCATTGGATCCTTGTGGGGATTCATCTCCAGGGAAGGTGGCAGGTCCTGGAGGTTTCTCTTACAAACCTCCTCACTTTTAAACCATAAGCTCCATTTTTGCCTGTTTACAAACACCTTTTATTGTTTTCCTTTATTTTAAAAGCATTTGGCTTGCCAGAAATACCTCCCTAAATCAGAATGAAGTACCCATGTATATCTGACAGGGACTTGTAAGGAATTCCTCACCTGCAGCCCTTAACTGTGACAGTGTCCCTGAATGCTCCTGCCAGAAAAAAGTTGGATTTATTTTTTCCTTGGCATAATAACAGTAGACACCAAACACTGGAACAGCAGTGCCCCAGTGGGGCCTGACCTGTGGCTCGGCCACGGCTCCGAGTTGTGCTTCACTTTGACATCTCGTGTTGCTCAAGAGCTGTTGCATCTGGCTGAGAAATGAAAATAAAAGCAATGTTTTCATACAGAGGCCACGTCGTCCCTTTGAGGCTCAGCCAAAAGGCCTGGCCCCCTTCTTGGGAATCCACTAGCCAAAAAACCCTGAGCAGACAGACCAAACCCCAAACCCACCCTAAAATGAGATGTGACAACTGCAGGGGTGGGAGGTGGGATTTGTTGTTGGATGGAGGTGGAGGAAGGGTTGGAGAGGGTTGTAATTTTCTGAGGTGAGGTTTAAATCTTGAAATGTTTTCCAAAATTCCTGACTTTTGTTGGTCTTGATTTTTGTAATATTAATTTATGTCTCATTTGTTATGAGCATGCTCAGCTCTGGCTGGGGGTGCTCGAGGTGACAAGGACATGAGGGAGACCAGCGTGTGCCTCTAATTAAGGGCTGGGATCTGTGGGGACACAGGGGGATTGAATTCTGGTCACCCAGGCAACATCAATCCTGCCTTTTCTGAAGTCTGGAGTTGCTTCCTTTGTGACCTGACTTTTATTTTTCCTTGGAGTTGCTTCCTTTGTGACCTGACTTTTATTTTTCCTTGGATTGGTTTGGTTGTCATATTTCAGCATGGAGAGGGCGGGTAACTCTGGTTTTATCTCATGGATTCATTTTTTTCCCAGGTGACTTTCACTTGGGGTCTGATTTGGGGTTTTGTTGGTGCTGTGATTTTTTGAAAGGCTGTAGTTTGCTTTACCAGCTTTCCTTCCTGAGCTTCTGCAACGTGATCTGTCAAAAGAGGGGTTGATTTTGAAGGGAGAATTGACCGAGGGGGGGGTTGCTGAGTGCAGGGATCCGTGGTGCTGTGTCTGGGGGCAGTGAGAGCAAAGCTGAGGGGAACAAGCTGGGAAATTTCCTGCTGGGGAGTTTGTGCTGGGATAAAATCCTGCCCAGCACCGGAGCTTTCCGAGCTCCTCATTCCCCGCCGTGCTGCAGGGGAGTTGATGCCTTCCTCTCATCCTTTCCTTTATAAGCCTGGCTTGATTATTATCCCATATAAACTCGCTAAGAGGGCCACGATGCTGCCTCCCATCCCTTCCCCGCTGCGTGCACGGTGGAAAAATTGGGGGAGCAGAAGGATTTCAGCGGTGTGGAAGCACTTGGGTGCCAAACCCCAGCAGAAGGGCATCGCTCAGGCCCTCCCTGCGCTGCCTCTTTAAGAGCTCAGGCTCTGCCTGGGCGGGCGACAGGCAGGAAGAGCTCCGGAGCCAGCCCGGCGTGGCACGGACGCGGCCGTGGATGTGGATGTGGCCGTGGGCTCCGCTCGTGGGTGCGGGGACAGGACCCGGTGCTGAGCCAGGATCGTCCTGCCGGAGCTCTCAGGGGTCTCGGTGATGGAGCTCTTTGGGATCTCCCTGCTGGAGCTGTCGGGGTTCTCACTGCCTGAGCTCTCTGGAGCTCGCTGAGCGACAGAGCTCACGGGGGAGAGCTCTGGGATCTCACTGGCAGAGCGTTCTGGGATCTCACTGACAGAGCATTCCGGGATCTCACTGACAGAATTCTGAGATCTCACTGGCAGAGCATTCCAGGATCTCACTGGCAGAGCACTCCGGGATCCCACTGACAGAGCATTCCAGGATCTCACTGGCAGAATTCTGGGATCTCACTGACAGAGCGTTCCGGGATCTCACTGACAAGAGCACTCCGGGATCTCACTGGCAGAGCATTCCGGGATCCCACTGACAGAATTCTGGGATCTCACTGACAGAGCATTCCGGGATCTCACTGCTGGAGCTCTCTGGAGCTCACTGACAGAGCGTTCCGGGTTCTCACTGGGGGAGATCTCCGGGTTCTCACTGGGGGAGATCTCCGGGATCTCACTGCTGGAGCTCTCTGGGATAATCACTGCTGAATCTCTCTGGGATCCCACTGCCAGATCTCTCCGGGATTCCTGCCGGACCTCTCTGGGATCTCTGCCAG
>JAWWMO010000059.1:1854017-1866411 GCA_035047845.1 Dendrocincla fuliginosa | reverse complement strand
GACTGTGGGATCCACACGGCCTGTGGGATCCACACGGCCTGTGGGATCCACGTGGACTGTGGGATCCATGTGGACTGTGGGATCCACACGGACTGTGGGATCCACACGGCCTGTGGGATCCACACGGCCTGTGGGATCCACGTGGACTGTGGGATCCATGTGGACTGGGGGATCCACGTGGACTGTGGGATCCACACAGCCTGTGGGATCCACGTGGACTGTGGGATCCACGTGGACTGGGGGATCCACGTGGACTGTGGGATCCACGCGGACTGTGGATCAGCATTTTCAAAGATGGGTGTTTGATGAGAGGGTGGCTGGTTTGGGAAGAGTTTTGGAGTCTGGAACCACCCTGTGGTGACTCTGAGCTGCCTCGGTGTCCCTGTGTGTCCCACAGGGGGGGAGGACAAATCACTGAAGATTCAACCCACAGGTGAAACCCCAGTTTTCAGGAAGATGGAGACAAAAAATAATTCAGTTATCCTTTCCACGCCTTTCCACATGTTTTATCAAGACCTTGGTTGCACATTCCAGAGCTCTTTTTTTTCCCAGAGCTACAAAAATGGGAATGGAAAATCCTGTGGCTTCCACTGTGAGCCCCAATAATCAAACTAAATCAGAGGAACACGTTTCCTGCAGGGCAGAGGCAGGAGGTGAGGAAAGAGGCCAAGTGGGATGAAGTTTGTCTGAGCACTTGGGGATGCTCAAAATTCCCAGCAGAGCTTTGGTAGAATCTCTTTCTCAAGGAAATCAGGTTGGTGTTGAAACCAAACCCACCTAAATTCATCATATGTCATCTTGGTTTATTTAACAGAGTATCCTGTAGGAAATACCAATATTAAGGAGGTTGTTGGATTGGGGTTTTTTTTTAATAAATCAATTCAGCAGTAGAATTATTTTAAAGCAAAGCACAGTTGGAAATAATTACTTCAGTGAACTAATCTTGAAATAATTTCCCCTCATCAATAATGGAGATACTCTCTCATAAGAGATTTGGATATACACATCTGGGGGTTGTGCTTTAAGCAGCTCCTTGCCTGGTGGCTCCTAATTCTTTATCTTGCAGGAAATTAAGACAATTCTGGTGTGTAAGATCTGCTGTAAGACCCCAAACCTGTAGAGTTTGGAAGGGGAATAAGAAGGAAGTTTTGTTTGTGTTGTAAGTGATTCCAAAGATATACAATGGAGAATTTTAAAGGTTGGAGTTTTTTGGAAGGACATGGACTTCTGACATCAAGGAACTGCTCCTGAGGTGAGCACTGATGGCAGAGGCCACCCGTGTGCCCAGAGCAGCAGGGCTGATCCTGGTGGGGTTGAGATCCCTGTGGACAGAGGGCCAGGAGCAGATGTGCTCCTGCAGCTCAGCCTGAGGCAGGAGCTGGGGCTGGAGGAGAGGAGTAACTCTGTTAGTGGACACTTGGTTTTTAGACAGGTCTCCTTTCTTGGCAGGTTGTGGTGGAGCTTTGTGGCTCCTTCAGTGATCTCAGGTGCTGGAGCTTGGCCCAAAAATGCCTTGGGCTAAACTTTGATAGGCTGAGGATGGACACAGTGACCCTGACCCAGCTGGTCTGTGGAAGGTGTCCCTGCCCAGGGCAGGGCTTGGAGTGGGGTGAGCTTTAAGGTCCTTCCAGCCCCAACCGTTCTGGGATGCTGTGATTGACTCCTGGCTCTGAAGTGATTAGAAATGAGTGTTAACAAGGTGTGTCAGTGTGGGGAGGAGTGTTTGTCCCCTGCTCAGGGCAGAGCTGGGCAGAGTCCCTGAGCCTGGCTGGATCCAGCCTTGAGGCTCTGGGTGTTAATTGTGGTCCCACCGTGCCCCTTTGGAGCAGGAGCCCCCTCGGGTGAGGGTGCCCAGCTCGGCCCAGCTGGTGGGGAGGGAGGTCAGGGGAGGTGAGGGGCTGAAGAACCTCCTTGCCCCAAATTTTCAGGGATTAAGGCTTGACTCCATCATTCACTCCCTGGGGGTTGTTTCGTGTGTGTTGGTGCCCCCATGGCATTTCACATCCAGCAGAGGTTCTGTGATTTGCCTTCATGTCCTTTAAAGGGATCTTCCTGCAGGGAAGAGAATCCTGTAGAGGAGAGATTAGGGAGGATTAGCTGCTCCAGCCACCCTGTGCTTAAAGGAAGGATCTGGGTCAGGAGGCCGACACGGTCCCTGCCCGGCTGCAGAGTGTGCAGAGGGATGCTCAGCTCCTCATCCCATCCTGCCATGGGCATGGACATCTTCCACAGCCCAGGCTGCTCCAAATCCCATCCAGCCTGGCCTTGGACACCTCCAGGGATGGGGCAGCCACAGCTTCTCAAGTACCTGAGATCAGATCCTTGCATGGGGGAAGAATAACCCCAAACTCTTTAAAGGTGCTAAGCCCAAAAGATTGAAGAAAGTCAGGAATTCCAGACTGAGGTTTTATTTCATCTTTCATTCATTCCTTCCTTTAAAACACAGGATTAAGGCTTCTGGAAAACTGAAGCGAACCTCTTAGTACCCAGGGAAAATAGAAAGTGATGCCATAGCAAATTAATACGTAATTTTGTGTATCTATTTTTAGGAGAGCAATTTCATCTGTAGGTTTAAGGAGGATATTTGCTTCCATAGTAATCTCAGACCATTTAATAAACAGCAAACCACAGCCTGGGCACATCCAGGAAGGGATGGGCTTGGATAGGCTCTCCCTCATGGCTTTGTTAAACATTGCCAAACAGACACACAAATGCAGCAAGTTTGTCTTCATTTATCACCTGTTAGCATTAAAATCAGTATCTTAATTCCAGTTTGTCTGTAAGTAATTTGTTGGAGGAGGAGGAAGGTACGGGAACACCTCCTTGGCTGTAGCTGCTGAGAGAGGCCCTCTGTGCTTTCCCCTCTGCTGAAGAACCACCAGCCTTTCCTGTGGGGTCACCAAGCTGGACAGGGCTGATCTTAGGAGGCCCTGGAGGGTCAGGGCTTGGCTCCCATGGGATGCTGTCCAAGTGTGCTCTTGCCAAGCTGTCAAGCTGGTATGATTTTATAATTGTTCTGCTGCCTTAATTAGGCTTTCAGGCAAGTTCTAGTGGGTGCAGACCTGTGTCCATCATGGACCTGCTGCTTCTCTGCTGCCCTGGGTGGGGTGTCCTCTCTACTCAGCTTCCAGCTCCAGCCACAGCAGCATTCCTTGATGTCTTTGTTAAGCTCCAGCTTAGGTTGTTTTCCCTAATGGCAGCAGAGGTGTCACCATCCCTGGGAGTGCTCAAAGGCTCGTGGATGTGGCACTTGGGACATGGGGTAGTGGTGGGTCTGGCAGTGCTGAGTCAATGGTTGGATCTGCTGATCTTGGAGGGCTTTCCCACCCTTTTAGGATTCTGCCCCGTGGTTGTCTTTGCATGTTGTGATTTCCACAGAGGACTGACTGCTCACACTGAGCTGGGCTGTTCTCAGTGCCCCCATCCCTTTGTCAGAGCTCTGGGTGCTGTTGGACCCGAGCATTTGGAATGGAACATTGTGCACTGTGGGCATAGGAAAAGCTGGCAGTGGTTGAAGTCCCACAGCTATTGCAGAATAGCCTCTATTTCCCCC
The DNA here is from genome assembly GCA_035047845.1 of Dendrocincla fuliginosa. Lineage (NCBI taxonomy): Eukaryota > Metazoa > Chordata > Aves > Passeriformes > Dendrocolaptidae > Dendrocincla > Dendrocincla fuliginosa. The sequence continues at coordinate 1,862,858 of JAWWMO010000059.1, read as the reverse complement.
CAAGAAGTGGCATTCAAGGAGACATCCTGGTGCTGAGCACGGACCTGACCTGCCAGTGGGGCTGTTGTTGGGAATGATTTCCGTGGATTTGGTGCTGCCTTTGCTTCCCCCCCCCAGCTGGATTATTGGATACCCATCACGATGTGTCACTTCTAAGCCCCGACTGCTGCACAGATGACATGACAACTCTCTCAGGGCTGTCACAGGAGTCAGGCAAGAGACTTTGATTTTCTCAGGGTTGGGCTGTGGAAAGTTTTCCGCTGCTCTGGAGGGCTGGCCCTGTTGGTGTGCTCACACCTGCCAGCATTGATCAGCCCAGAGGGAGGGATGATTCATCCCTGGCAAGGGGAAGGATCCACTTGGGGACAGAGGCTGAGCTGTGAGTGACCCACCCTTTCCTCTGCTGGGCACAGGGGGGCTGTAAATCTTCCCTCAGGGAAGGATCCTGGCCCCAGCCCAAGCCTGGAGCAGTTGCACGGTGTGGCTCTGGCTGGTGGCGCAGCTCTTGAAGTGGTTTAGGGACTGGAAGGACACACATCAACACTTGGAGTGCAATAAAACGACTTGGAAGAAGCATTTAGTGCTGAACTCTGTGACTTCTGCTCTCCTGCTTTGCTCTCTTGGAGCTTGGAGCGAATCCTCCATTACAGGAGCCAGGAATTTCCTTGTGCCTCCTTTATCCCTGCTGGGGAAGTTTATACACGTCAGTGTGTCTGCAGTGCCAGGGACCTGGGGGGGCCTGGAGTGCCTTTAGCTCAGGGAGGGCAGGGCTAGGTGGGATATTGGGAAAGAATTTCTGGCTGGGAGGGTGGGCAGGCCCTGGCACAGGTTGGGCAGAGCAGCTGTGGCTGCCCCTGGATCCCTGGGAGTGTCCAAGGCCAGGCTGGAGCACCTTGGGCTGGTGGGAGGTGTCCCTGCCCGTGGCAGGGGCTGGAATGGGATGGGCTTTGAGGTCCCTCCCAACCCAAACCATTCTGAGATTAAATGGTGCTTTTCAGAAGACAAAATACATCAGAAAAGGCCAGTGAGAAGTCAATGCTGAATTTCAGTACTGTGAGTTTTAACCAAATCTGCCAAAATTTAGTTGTGTTGAACTTCTGGGGAGTGTCACCCAATAGTTATGGTTTCTTTTTTCCTCTGATTCTGCTGGTTTTCACTACAGCAACTCTATAAAATATATTTAAAATAGTTTCATCACAAACACAGTCCAGGGGAACAAGTGTGTGTGCTGTGGATATATTTTATAGTATTTTGCTTCATGTAGTATTTTGAAGAATATTTTTTATAGAAGCTGAGAAAGGAGATAAACACGTGCCAGAATTGCTTTGGTGTTTCATTCTTTGCTCCTGCAGATGCCAGGGCCTCTGTGTAGTCCTTTCTTTCTCTTCTTTTGGAAGGGAATATGCAAATTCCCCCTTACTTTGTGTTTTGGGTCACTGGTGATGTGCATCCCTTTCCAAAATCCCAAGATTCTTTGATATGACTTCTAATGGAGGGGTCAGAAGGTCCCGGCCTGAAGGCAAAGGGATATTGCAAAGCACCACCACAGCAGCCAAACTCCTCCAGTTCTGCACATTCCACCAGTGACTCCAGCTGGTGCCCTTATTTCTTGGTCCTTTCCCATTTTCCTGAAAATAGAAATAGTTAAATAACTTTACAGTGTTTCACTTAGACATATTTATATATATATAGAGAGAGAGATAATATGTATATATTTATGAAGGTGCTGCTTTCTTATACAGATTTCAGTGTCTGTGCAGACCTGGTTACTAATGTTCTGTTTTACTAACAGTTTATCTCCACACAGGTAACACAAGTACCAAGACAACCGGGTCCTCCTGCCCCATCCCCTTACACTGCACATGAAATAAATAAGGGACACCCAAATCTTGCTGCAACGCCACCGGGACATGCCTCGTCCCCTGGGCTCTCACAGGTAAGACCTGGCGTTGGAGCAGAGCATTCCCAGCCTCCCCCTTCCCTCCTGGCCCATTCTCAGCCTCTCTGCTCCAAAACTGAGTTGTGTTGTGTGTGACCAGTGTGGAAATAAAGTGAATAAAGGGTGTGCACTCAGGCAGCGCTTAGATCAGCACACGAACACCCTAAATTAAATACAAGTTCATCAGGCATTAGTTCCTTGTTTGATGGTGGTTACAGGAACTCAAAGCAGCTTGGAAAATGGTAGGAAATGCTCATTGATGAGGAATGTGCTTTGCTGTTGGATGAGGCAGTTTGGGGCACAGCCTGACTTCCAGGTTCACCTCCCCACTGGTGTCCTCTGTCAGGGATTTTCCATGGTGAGTGTTTTGTGCAGGATGCTGCAGTTCTGTAATGCTAAGAAATGGGTCAGGAAAATGAGCTGAACAAATAAATGCTCATAAAAGAGATGAGATAAAGGGCTGGTTACAGAAAAAGTCCAGAGGAGATAAATAGGAGTTATAATAAGAATGGAGAAATAGAGGTTAGTGAGATATGTGGAATGAATTGGACTCTTTGTAGTCTTTATTAGATAAATATTCCACAGGGCTGGAGTGAGAGTGGAGAAGCTTATCTGAAAAAGGAGGGGGCACAGGAGGCAGGGAATGGGGCAGAAAGGGGGAGATGGAAGATACTGGGAGAAATGGGAGAAAGTGGGGTGTGTGAAGAATGAGGTGTGAGACAGAGGAAAGCCTGGCAGCCCCTGTGCTCCTGATATTCCTGTGCTCTGGTGTTCCCTGGGCTTCTGAGGGATTTATACTCATTTGAATCAAGTGGGTTGGCTCTTCAGGAGAGTGGGTTTGCTCTGAGCAGGGGGAGCAGGAGGACAGCCCAAGGAAGGGCTGGGAATGGGGAGGTGCCGGGAGGGCTCTGAGTGGCTCACGGTGCTGGGAGAAGGGAAGCTCCCAAGTCCTGCCAGCCTCTTCAGTCCTTAGCCCAGGAGATTCCTGGGAACAAATAAGGCCATGGAAGGAACACTTCACCTGAGTGCTGCACCTTCTGGCTGAAGTGTGGTGGGGAAGGTGGAAACCTGTGGTTGTGTTTGGGACTGTGCAGGGGCTCATCCTTCGTGGAGTGGGAATTCAGAGGCTGAAGGATCTCCTTAGGATCATAAGGAGCTTGCAGGCATTAGCCAGCAATGTTGGAGCTGTTCCTTGCACTCTTCCTGCATGGTTTTGGAAGTAAAGGCTCTGGATTGAGGACTGAGGTTCATGGAAAAGGGAAAACACAGCAGAGTTGCAGAGCAATCCCTCAGCTGGTGTCTGGCTTGTGTCATGCACCAAGACATTCCTTCCTGGTAAACCTCATCCACACAGGGAAGCAAATCATGAGGCAGATAAGAGGGGAAGGAGAACATTCCAGGCAGCCTCTTTAAAAAGTGTTCTAATCAAGGGGTTTCTTTTCTTCCCTCAATATTTTCCTGTTGAGTCAGTGCTTACAGAGTGGGCTTGGTGCCAGACCCGCCCCAGCCAGTGGGAAAACTCTTTTCCTGTCCTGCTGGCTCTGGGTGTCTTGGACATGAGTGTCAGGTTGTGTCCCTACTGGAGGGACCAGGGAGCCTCCACTGCAGCCAAGGGCCAGCCAGGGCTCCAGGAGGGAGTTGGGTGAGAGAGGGGAAAGGCAGGATCCAGGGCTAAAGGGCAGGTGGAGCATTGGGCATTGTGCAGTGTGGGGCCAGAGAGGAGTGAGCTCTGGGCAGCTTTTCCCTGAGTGATTCCTATAAAATTGGGATTCAGTAGCAAAGCAGCCAAAACCCCTCTGCTGTGAGCTGGAGGTGATGGAAAGTTGGATGATGATGCCAGACTGGATGGGGCCTCTGACAGTCTGACCTGGTGGAAGGTGTCCCTGCCCATGGAAGGTGTCCCTGCCCATGGCATGGGGTGGAATGGGATGAATTTTGAAGTTCCTTCCAACCCAAACCATCCTGGGATTTCATGAAGAAGCAAAATGGAAGTGATGCAGTGGGTACACTCCCACCAGTAAGGCTTGAAAGGGAGTCAAACCTCTTGGCATGAGCATTACCTGTCTCCAGGGAAAGTTTTCCATAGCCCTGAACTATTAGAGGTTTGGGTACATTTCAATTCTGAGTATTCATGTGTATCTCCCTTTGACCCCTGTCAGGGGCTGAGTTTCTGTGCCTGGAATTCCCCAGGTCAGTGGAGGTTTGGGTGAAAGTGTCACCTGTTCATGGATGGCATCATGATTTGTCTCCTGTGGCTTTCAGGGAATGCCCTTGTGCTTGTGTTAACAAACGTGGGGAGTGGAAGTTTCCTCTTTGCAGACTACTTGTAGTTTGTGAACTTCCATCATGATTTCATTTATTTGCTTTCTTCTAGATAAACAATCAAAATCCTTTAAATCTCTCCTCACTTGGAAGTTTTTTCCATGCTGTAATTGTTCTTTTTGTCTGATTCTTGGACCCCTTAAATCCTGCTGTTTCCCTTTTGAGATAAAGGGATCCAGGCTGACATGGGATTTGGATGAATGCATTATTATTATTATTAATTCCTTTAACAGCAGTAAAACACCTCACAAATAACTGCATTTTACCCACCCACGCTGTGTGGATGATTGAACACTGAGCAAAGGTCCAGTCCTGCCTAATGTAGGGTTGTTTGTGTGTAACAGATAAGGACAAGACCACTTCATTTGAATTAGAGCACGATTAAGGGTCATTGATTTCTCCATCAGACCCCTGAGTTAATAAACACTCATGGCAGGGTCTGCTCCGGAGGCAGCAGAGAAAGAAATTATTGATGGATGTTTTGGGTGTCATTTGGTACTAAAACTGATCTTGCCAGTGGTGGAATTTGTGTCCCTTTGTGTGGCCACAGGTGACTGTGAGGGCTGAGCTCAGGCTGGGCCGAGCACAGAGGTCAGTCCTTGCTGTCACCTGGTTGGGATCTCAGTGACCTCCTGGGGCTCAGAGTTCCCTGGAGATGTCACAGAATCGTGGAATGTCCTGGCCTGGAAGGGACACACAGAGATCATTGAGTTCAACCCCTGGCCCTGCACAGACAGACACCCAAACAACCCCACCCTGTGCCCCAGAGCATCATCCAAACCCTCCTGGGGCTCTGGCAGCCTCGGGGCTGTGCCCACTGCCCTGGGCAGCCTGGGCAGTGCCCACCACCCTCTGGGGGAATGACCTTTTGCTGAGATCCCACCTGACCCTGCCCTGCCACAGCTCCAGCCCTTCCCTGCATCCTGTCCCTGGTCACAGAGAGCAGATTTGGTGCTGTCCCTCAGGAGGAAGCTGTAAACTGAGGTCTCTCTTCAGCCTCCTCTTGTCCAGGCTGAACAAGCCAAGTGCCCTCAGCTCCTCCAGACCCTTCCCCTGGGCAGGATCCGTGCTCTGAGGGACAGCAGAGGCTTAACAAGTGCTGTGGTTCCACAAGTGACCCCTCTCTGTCCCAGCTGCTCCAAGCACTCTGGGGGATGGGGATGAGGTAGTGCCTTAAACTCTGGGAGGTGATAAAAGGGAGTGCTGCTCCTTAGCAGAGCTCTGGGGCTGGAGCCCTTCATGGCTCTCTGGGGTCTGTGTGGGGAGGTGATGACATTCCACCGAGGACTCTGGAAGGGAGAATTAGGGATTGGGGATGTGTGGGATATTTAGGCTCTCCTATGGGAAGAAAAGGCAGGTACAAGTGTGTTTGGTACCTTGTTGGCTTTCCTTTAGCTTTATTGAAATAAGCAGAAACAGCTGCTGCTGTGGTGCCCTGGTTTGGTGTCTCACTCCCCTGCCTTTTCCACTCAGTGCATCCAAAACCAGAGCAATGTTCCCTGTCCCCCTCCCTCCATGGGCTCTCCTGCCAACCAGGCCCTGCTGCCCTTCCCAGTGGGTTTGTGCAGCATAAGGAGGAGAGCCTGGCAGTGATGGGGGGTAATCCCACAGCCCCGCAGTGAGAATCAGCGTTCACTTCCCAAATTCCAGGGCCTTGAAATCATAGCACTGCTCTCAGGAATGTGCTGGACTCTGCTGGTGCAGGGAGTGCTCAGCACAAGCTGCTGCAGGGATGTCGTGGCCAGATGTGGCCCCAAGTGCACCAAACCTCATATTTCTGTTGGGTTTTGTGTGAATATTCTGACAGGGAGAGGAGGGTCACGGCCCCACTGCCTCCTCTCCTGCCTGGAGGCTGCACAAGGAGCTGGTTTGCCACAATTTGCTTTCTCAGCCACCAGAGGAAAGGGGAAGCCATTAGAAAAGGAGCAGGGAAGTTCCTCCTTGGATCTGGCTCCTGGAGCAGGTTCTCCAGAGCTCAGGTGGGGCCTGGATTGACAGTCCACTGGTTCCCTGAGTGCTCCCATCCCATGAGGAATGGGAGAGTGCAGAGCAGGCAGAGAATTCCCAGAGCCTTTCACAGAGAGCAGCTGAAGTGCTGTTGGTCTGTGTGCTCTGACTGTGCCTCGCAGGGGTCGGTGGGGCAGCCCTGGGGGGATGGAAGGAGCAGCAGGACAGAGCTTCCCTCTGTCCACAGAGTGATCAGAGGGCTCCTCCAGCTGTCCCACAGGCAGAGGCAGCATGTGGAGCTTGGGGCACCAGGAGAAGACAATTCCATCCCTCTCGTGACCTGGGGGTGCTGTCAGGGATCCCAAGGAACATGTGCAGTGAGTTCTGGCACATAAGGGGGAATGGTTTGGAAAAGACTCTTGGCTTTCTCCAGCTCAGCTTTGAACCTGCAGGTTCTCTCTGCCCACTGAGGGATTCTCTTAGTCCAGGCCCACAGTTTGGAAGCACCGACCGACCACGCTTGGAACAAATTCCCAGGAATTTCCTCGGTAATCAGGGAAAGCTGCAGCTCTCGCTGGGAACACGCTGTGCACTGAGCACAGCCCTGCTGCCCACGGCCAGGCTGGGCTGCAGCAGCACCAGGGAGCAAAGCACCCTCTGTGGCTCCTCTGGAGACCTTCCTCTGGAGCTGCTGTGCTTATGGACATCCCTCATCCCTTCCCAAAAGGTCGGGATACACCGAGCAAACCAGAGTGCAGGAGGGCTGAACCCTCGGGATCTGGGTGTACAGAGCCCTTGACTTTTAGGTGGTTCATTTAAATCCAGAACAGATTGTACCAGCTGAAACTTGTTACCATCTGGTTCTGTGCCTGAAGTGAAGGGAGTTTTGCGGTCTCATTCTGGTCCTCAAAAATGTCACCATCGTTAAATTAGCATTTGTAATGGCAGGGAGACATTCCTTAGTACCTTAAGGTCTGGGAATGTGTGCCAGGAGCGTGTCTGCCTGCCATCTGTGGCATGTTTATAGGCAATCCCCAAGCCCCTCTTTTATTATCTTGGATCCTTTCTACAGGAGCTGGAATAATCCTGTTATAACCATGGTGTTTATTCAGTGCTTCCATCACCCGTGGCCCAGTGTGAGATGCTTTTAATAAAGTGACATTTATTTAGGGATTGGAAGGGAAGGAGAGATGTAATTTAATTGTAACCTTGCCCGTGGTGCCCTGTGCAAAGTCAGGTGTCTGGGGAGGGGGGACTTTCTCCTGGGTCTCTCCTTGTGCAAAGTCTGGTTGCTCCATGTTACACTCACCTTCCCCCAAATTCTTGTGACCAGGGACAGGATGCAGGGTAGGGCTGGAGCTGTGTCAGGGCAGGGTCAGGTTGGATCTCAGCAAAAGGTTCTTCTCCCAGAGGGTGGTGGGCACTGCCCAGGCTGCCCAGGGCAGTGGGCACGGCCCCAAGGCTGCCAGAGCTGCAGGAGGGTTTGGATGATGCTCTGGGGCACAGGGTGGGATTGTTGGGGTGTCTGTGCAGGGCCAGGAGTTGCATCAGTGATCTCTGTGTGTCCCTCCCTGCTCAGGACATTCTGATTCCCCGTTATTTGGGTCCATGTGTGTTTTGCTAGGAAGAAGAAATCTGCAGCAAGTCAGACCATGAACTTCTGTGGCCTCTGGAGCTCCTGACTTCATTATCTTGTTCACACAAACACCCTGTCCATCATTTTTGGTGTCCCAGAGCCTCCCTGTGCACACCTTGGCCGGCTCAGACCCAAACTCTGCAGGGAACTCTTCCCCCTGGGGCCTGTCCCTGCAGATCACTCCTTGGTTTGGGGATGGTGCCATTGCAGCAGATTTCCCATCAGTCCAAACCAGCAGGGATCCTGTGATGTGTGGGGGTGTCAGTGAGGGGGTTTCTCAGTGGTTGAGACACAGAGGGAAAGATGAAACTCTCCTTGGGAAGGTGAAGAAGTCGGTGCTGGACCCGCCGAGCAAGGAAGTGGCCTCTTTGTGCAGCTCCTCCAGCCAGCACTTTGCAGTTTCTTGGATCTCCTGTCCATACCAGATAATGAGGATAAAGAAAATGAAAGCCACTCAACTCTTCATAGTGGTTTGAGTCAAGAGACCTGCCAAAGGAACCAGATTAATATGCACTGGTGGACTTTTCTGAGCAGTGGAGCGTGTGACCTCTTGGCCTTCCCACTTTCCTTGTGTTTCCCTCTGCACATCCAGGTCAGGCTTCGTCCCAGCACATTCCCAGGGCATTTGGCTAATTCTGAGCTTGCAGGATCTGTGACTGCAGGTGGAGATTTGAAACTGTGAGTTATTTAATAGCTGATAAATCCAGAAGTGTAATCTGCTTTTGGCCTTTGTGTTCAAGACCTGCTGGAAGTGCAGCTGAACCCTCTGGTTTGTAATAGGATTAGGAGGGGTTTGATTGCGTTAATAATGCTGGGAATATTTCCTCCTGGAATGTATTCCATTATTTTTGATTCATTACTCTGCTTTTTTCCTCATTAGGTTAAATCTGGGCTGGAAATGTTGAGCATGTCTGTGTCTTGGTGCCTGCAGGGTGCCTTTGTGTGGGGATGCTCAGCTTGGTGGGTGTGCTCTGGTTTGGGGGAGCAGCTGGATGTC
>JAWWMO010000059.1:1804456-1843890 GCA_035047845.1 Dendrocincla fuliginosa | reverse complement strand
CTGGCTCTGCAGCTCCCTGAGGGATCCAGGGCAGGGTCGGGCTCTGCTCCAGGGCACAGGGACAGGAGCAGAGGGAATGGCCTCAAATTTATGTTGGATATTTGGGAAGATTTCTTCCTGGAAAGGGTGGTCAGGCACTGGCAGGGGCTGCCCAGGGCAGTGGTGGAGTCTCCATCCCTGGAAGTGTTCAAAACACATGTGGATGTGGCCACTGGGGACATGTTTTAGTGATGGCCCTGGCAGTGCTGGGGGAAGGGTTGGATTCCAAGGTCTTGGAGGGCTTTTCCAACATCAGGGATTCTGTGATTCTGGAAAGCAAAAGCTGTCTCAGTCTGGTGGCCACTTTTGGTGCCATTACAATAATAACTATTTTAAAAATGAGTTTTGATGGTTTTGTTCAAAAAGAATAAGGAAAAAGTCGCTCTGAAAAGTTCTTTCTAAATGTCTTGTTCAAATGCGTCACCAGCAGAACTCCCCAGCTCCAGCCCATTGTTCCTGAGAGCAAACAGCAGTGGGGAGAGCATCTGCTGGGAGGAATTACTGCAGCCCATGGAAATGGGAGGGACTGGGAGAAATGTGTGCCTGGAGCCATGGCCTGCCTTCCATCTGGGATGATCCCAGGCCCTGGACGTGGCTGTGGCTTCTGGGGAGACACTGGGGGTTGTTTCCTGCTGCCTGCCTGATTTGGAGGATTTATTGGCCCTGTGTGCAGTTCCAGCTTTCCCTGAAAACCAGCCCAGAGAAGGGTTTTGGCAATGCCCTGTGTGTGGATGGGGGTTGGACACGCAGGGTTTGGTGCTGGGGGGATGTTTCCTTTCACTTGTTTTCCACTGCAGAGCTTTGGGGAGCTTGGCTGATAATTAGCAGAGTGACTGAGTTACTAATGAGTTCCCAGCTCTTGTCACTCCAGAGCAGTAAGAACTGCTGGGAAAGGCAGTGCTGGAGAACTGGTCGGGTTCTTGGTGGGGAAGGTTTTCCATCCCCATCCTGTCGTGTTCACCTCTGTGTCGGTCACTCCCGTGTCCCATCCCTGTCTTTTGGGGGGAATCACTGAAAACACTCATTTTGCCTTTCCTTTTCTCCTTGCTGGCAGGCTCCTTACCCCTCAGGACAGAATGCAGCTCCAACCACGCTGGTGTACCCTCAAGCCCCTCAGACAATGAACACGCAGCCTCAGACCCGCTCGCCGGTAAGGGAGCCCACGGGGGCCCTTCTGCTCTTCCCTCTCCTCCGTGGGTGTTTCTGTGTCTCTGTGTGTCTGTAGCACGTGGCTGGTGCAGTGGGAAGCCCATTTTACTGACCTGGAAGCACACTGGATATGGCAAAGCTTGGCTGAGTTTTTCAGACACTGTCCTGGTAGGATAATTTTCCTTCTCAAGTGGCTAAAGGAGCGACTTCACCTACTTCAAATAACACAACTTATTTTTAGCCTAGTTGCTTGCAGGTTCACTTCATTGTAGAGTTCAGGTTCATTACCAGAATCTTTCTCTTTTCTTCTTTTTTTTTTTCCTTTTGATTTTTTCCTTAGGGAAGTGTTTTGTGCAGGGATAGCCCAGAGATCCAACACCAGTGAATCTCTGCAGCAGCACTCAGTGTCCACTGGCTCTGGGCATTGTCCCCAAATCAGTGCCACTGCTCAGCTCTAACCCTGGAGGTGCTCACATGTGACCCAAAGCTTCTGTGTACTCAGATCTTTTTGCCCTGAGCCCCTTTTTCATCCAACTTTAGGTTTGATTGTCCTCCATGGTCTGTTTTTTTGGGGGGTGTGTTTACTGTGGTACCGCTCTGCTGTTGTAGGACTTTGGTGCCCCAAGCCAGGCTCTTTTGGGGGGAATCTCTGCTCATAGCACAGCTCCACATGATGTTAGGAGACCCTCCCAGGGCAGCAGGGGCTTAGCCCAGCCTCTGGAGCTGTGGTGGCCTCCCATCCCCACGTCCTGAGCCTGCTGGGGGAGGACAATCCTGCACCTGCATCGTGACACCCTCAGGTCTCCACAACACCTCTGCTCCCTCCCCAGCACTCTTCTCTTTTTGGGCCAAGGCAGACACTGCTGAAGCCAAAGGAAATCCCCCAAGGCAGAGGGGTTTGTCCACAAGACAGGTATAAAGAAATAAAGAAATGCATGTCCAGGGCAAGAAGCCCCCGAGGTGCAGCTGCACCCATGGCTTGCCCGGCCTCTGGAGGTTCCCATCCAGAACCTTGCAGGAGGGTTTGTGCTGAGGCCCATTAACCTCTGTGCTGATGAGCCAGAGCCAATTAACACCAATTGTAGAGTTCTGTGGTGTGGACAGCTGGGAATTTGTCCTTAGTGCCCTGTTCTGCTCAGTAATGCAGGACCCAGCTGGGTAAACCCTCTTTCCTCTGTAAGTATAATCATCTTTTTTTCTCTGATTGTTGCAAAAGCACAGCTAAATTGGTGTGGTTAGAACTGGAGCAAAAACCTGACTGAAGAGCTGCATCTCTAAACCAGTTCTTTTGACAGCCCAGCAGAGCAGTGCCAATACATTGCACAGACAACTGGAAGAGGAGGAAGGTTTTGGAACAGAGTCCGGTTTACAGGTCCCTGGCTGGAAGAGGCTGGATAAAATACTGCATTGTAAGCAATATAACAAACTGTACTCCTTCTTGCAGGCAATTGTGCCCATGGCACTGTTTTGATTTCTCCCTTTCCTTATTTATTATTATTTTTTTTTTACCACATCTTTTTGGTTGGCTACAGAAATGCACTGATTTTGCTTCTTTGCTGAGAGCACGAGCTGCCTGGTGCCACCAGGGCCCAACGTGGCCCCAGCCCAGGGGTCTGACCTGGGGCAGGGCAGAGCCAGGACCCCCTGGGCTTTCTCATTCAGCAGGGAGCCCCTGCAGGAAATTGGGCCAGAAAACATCAAATTGTAGGCTTTGGCCCCGTTCCTGAGGAGGTCTCAAGGGAGGAGGGGGTTTGTCTGCAGCCAGGAGGTGTTTTGCTCTGGTTTTTGGGCTCTCTGTGTGCAGGTTTTGCCATCTGCTCTGCTGGGACCATCTCCACCCCATGACTAAAAGCTGCTCCCACCCATCACATCTCATCCCACCTCCCACCCCACAGCAAATGCAAGACTGGCCCGGGCCTGAGCTGATCCTGCATTTTGTTCTGGGCTTGATTTCTTTCTTTTTTTATTTAATTCCATTTTGATTTCTTTTTTAACCATCCTTTTTGGTGGTGAGGGCAGGGTGAGGAGGGGACAAGGAGGGTGGCTTGGCCCTCCGTGGGCTCCCCCAGCACAGCTCTGTTGGTCACGCTCTGCACGGGCAGGATTGATCCCAAATCCACTTCCCAAATCCTGCCCTGCATCCGAGGGCCACTGGAATTGCAAAACTGAGGCTTTCCTGTCCCTCCCAGGACAGCTGCCTTTGCAATCCAACTGGCTTCATGTTTGCCTCCCTTAGCACTGCTCCAGAGGTGGGAATGTCCAAGTGCAGCTCCAGCTGGGCAAGGAAAACAAACCCCAGGTCCTTCAGCACTGCTGAGAGTTCTCTGTGCTCTCCTGGCCATTCCAGCCCCCAGGCCAGGGCACTGGGACACCAAGGGCCCCAAACAGGAGCTCTGGGGAGGGTGTTGGAGCCATCCAGGACTGGGGGGACAGGGGGGCAACATCCTCAGGGGGAGCATTCCCTGTGTCCCCTGGGGATGCTGGAGCAGGGGGGCTGCACCCAGGGTTGACAAAGTTTTCCTGACTCCTGTTTTCATCCGAGGAAAAACCCCCCAAAGTGTGAATTCTAATCAGAGCCAGAGTGACTACAGTTTGTTCTGTTGCTTACAGCTACTGATAGGAGTAATTCCTATCAACCTGAGTTATTGAAATAAAAAATCAAGAGCCAGTGGTGACCAGTGCAAAATAGAGGAGGGCATTTTTCACTAACTTGGAGCTTTTATTTTATTTCTTTATTTTTTTCCTTACAACACATTACTTCCCACCACGGAATATATTCCAGCTTCTTCAGATATAAACTTCCAGCTCTTGTTTTAAACACAGTGAGAACAGATCTTCTCTCTGGAACAGGGATGAGAGAGATGCTTTGGCCCTGAAGGGAAGCTCCACAAGGTTTTTGCACCCCAGAATCTCTTTCTGGGTAACGTTGCCCTTGGTGTGTCACACAGAGCGTGTCACCCCATGGAAAGGCTCAGCCCTTCCAGGGTCCTCGAGTCCCTTTTCCCCACACACAAGATATTGGAGCTGGGTTTGGGCAGTTCTTTAGGAGAACAGGGACTTGAAGTGGTTTTACCTCCTGAGCCTCATCCAGGTGCCTGTTTCCCACCATCCACTGTCCTCTCCCACCCCGAGCCTCGGGACCCGAGTCCTTCCATTGGATTCAACCAGAAACTTCAGCCTTTTTAGCTTTTTAGCCTTACAAGGTGACCAGGCTTTGCTGTTTATTCCTTAATCTAAAGCTTGGGGAGAATTTTCCAGGGTGAGAAGGCTATTTGGTGAACCAGTGCAGGTCATTCTTTATGAACTCTGGTGTCAGAACTGCTGTGTGTGATTTTGGGCATTTCTGGAGGGTTTTCTGACTCTCCATCCAAGTGTCACCATGAGGTGAAGGCAGAAGGGATGTAGAAACACCAGGATTAGCAGACTATTCGTGGAGATCTTAGATTAGGCAATTAGAATGTTTATAAAGGAAAAAATCAGCTGGGCCAGTGGATGTTTATACTTTGCTTCATGTTTGATGGCATTAAAACGGCAGGAAGGGCTGTGTGTGAACCCTGGCCCACTTTTCCTTACAGAAAACCCCTCTTTTATGAAAACCAATAATTAGTAGCCAGTGTTGATCAGCATTCCCAGGCAGAAATGAAACCACAGTGAGTCCCTGAGTGGGCAGGGCTGGGCTGTGCCCTGTGGCTGCAGTCACTGAGCCAGCACAGCAGAGGCAAAACCCACTCTGGGGCTGGGTTTGATTGTTCCCCATGGTTATTGGAGCTCTTATCAATAGATTTCTCTGCTCATTACACTGAGAATTAAGGGCTTCCACACCCAACTCAGCTCTGGAAGAAGACACCTTGTCATCTTTATTTATATTTTCCATTTCTTGCATTCATTTTTATTTCTATTTTAACAATCAGTTCCTTATTGGGAAATGCTTTTGATGTCAACTGCGAATGTTCTGCTGGGATTTTTTCCCCTCCCTGTGGAACCCTTGTGGGTGGGAAGTGCCTCAGTAGGCTGAGGACCTGCTGTTCTCCATGCAGGTCCCACTGCTGGTCCCCTCATTCCCGGGGGACACCCCGGGGTAACCTGGCCCTTCTCTTCCAGAGGGGGTGACAAATCCCGCTCCTTAAGGATGGGTTTGTTCTGATCCTGATGGAGAAAAAGGAGCTGGAAGTGACAGCACGAGCAAGGACTGGGTGCTCTTTGCCTTGCAGGGATGTCCCCCAGCCCTGGCCAGCAGGTCCCTCCCTGGGCCTGACCCTTTCCTGCTCTGCAGCCACCACTGTCCTCCCTTAGTGCCACAGGCACCCAGAACGGCCAAGCCCAGCTGCCTCAACCACTGCCCTCCACCTCAGCCACTCTCAAACCTTCACTGCTGCTTGGTTTCAGTTGGTTTGGTTTTGGTTTTCTGTTCTTTCCCCAGGCAGGGTAAGGAGTGGCTGCAGCCCTGCTTAGGGAGCCTGCAGGACCCTGGGAGCTGCCACTGCAGCAGCTCAGTGCCCCCCGTGCCCCCCAGTCCTGTCTGTCGCTGTCCTGCAGCAAAGCTTTTGAATGTGTCCTTGTTCTTTTATTTCCTGTGGGTTTATTTTGCATAGACTGTGACATTTTGGTTCGTTGTGGTGTTTCTGACTCTTTGTGCCTTTCCTTTTGTGTTTGTTTCTCCCGCCTTTCCTCAGTTTGCAGCGGGGCCTCGACCTGCCCATCACCAGGTACAGTACCTGCCCCTTCGTTATCACCCTGCACTAATTGCCTGGGGGGGCCGGGGGGTGGAGGTCACTCACCCACTAACTCGAGTGGAGGAAACCACCTCGTAGTAGCTCCTAGCACTGCGTAACCCTCTAACTGCTGAGTAACCCTCCCCGCGCCGCCGGGTCACTGCTCATTAACCACCCCGGTTCCAGAGGGATGCACAGCCTGCAGGGATCCTTGCCAGCTCTTGGGGAGGGGTTTTTGCCTTCTCCAAACACTGGAAACTTTTTCTGACTCTTTCCCACATTGCTGAGTGGATTAAGTTGCCTGAAGGTGTCAGCTGAGAAAATCCTGCTCTTCCAGCCGGGAGCAAAGCGAGTGACTCCCCATTCCCACATTTGGTGTGTGATCCTCCTGGTTTCCTGTTATCCTTCCACTGCTCGGTGGTGTTTCCACTTGGCCCGCGAAAACCAGAGTTGTAGGAACCTTTTAGTGCTGCTGTTGGGTGGCTTGGATTTGTAAGGAACCACTCCATTCAGAAGAGTGACTGTCAGGAGCAGCTCTGGGGGCAGAAACACCCCGGGGACCTGCCCAGAGTCAGGACACCAACAGGTCCCTCTGTCCTGGTCCAGAATGAGCTCCTGCATTCATCTTGGCCCAAACCCTTCCCAGTGGGAAGTGATGTTGCTGCTTCTTGGAGCTTTGGAGGGGGCAGAGGTGGCACTGCTGGGTGGGAAGGAGCAGCAGAGGCACAAGAGCAGGAGAGCTCTCCCAGATGGGGGTGTTTCCATGAGGCTCTTGGCTTGGAAGGAGCAGGTTGCTGCCACCAAGTTAACAGGGAAAAAGAATCCTGCTAACTCCAGTGGTGTCAGGACAGGGGCTTGAGCCAAGAGGGTTGTTCCTGGGGGATTGTTCTTTGCTTTGCCCCTGTTGCTGAGCAGTTGAACTGTGGGGATCAGCACTGTGGGCATAGATCTGTCTCAGGAGAGCAGGTGAGTGTTAGGTGGGCACAGGCACTTCGAAAATCTCACCATCCTTGTTCCTTCCTCCTCCTGGTGGCCGTGGGAGCCACCCAGAGCAGGGCAGAAAAGGGCTGAAAGGGTGAAGTGGGGCATTGCCACTGGTTTGCTCACAGGCAAAGGCCCTGTAAGAGAGCAGGGAATGGTTTCTGTGCCTGGAATGTTTGCAGGATGACTGGGCAATCTTGTTTAGATACTTCTGTTCTTGACCTTCCCTTCAGGTCTGTGTTTCCATCTGGGAAGTGGAAATGCATCCCTGCTCTGTCACCCCCAGGGCTCTGGGTACAGCAGGTGATGCTCTCCTGGAGCTGACTGAGCTCACTGGGGCAGGTTTTGGCCCCAGAGTCTGGAGGCAGCACAGCCTTGGAGGAAACATTTCAGCCACCAGTGGCTTTACTGGTGGGACTCTGCCACCAGTCTGTCAGAATTTGAGCTAAAAGTTGCTTTTGGACCCAGTTCTGACCCTGCCTGCAGCTTAAAACTCGTCATTTCCAAGTGTTTTCCCAATTCTATCACAGATTTTTGACTCTGTTACACTTGAACCTGCTTATAATTATCTGCAAGGAGCTGTCACCACTGGAAACACATTCCAGGCTTTATTCCCAGTTACATCTGTCATGTGCTGGATTGCACAGGCAGAGAGAAACCTGGGCTGTGCTTTGTTTATTCCTTTTAATCCAAAGCTCTCCACCCAAGGGTAGGCACAGGGATTTTGGCCCCCACCACGTGCAGGGGAGTCACGACTTCACCCCAAACCCAGCTCGGAGGGTGCTCAAGACCAGCATTTAAACATGTTTAAACATGTTTGAGCCTAAAAAGGGCTCAATAAGGAAATTGGCCATTGCAGGGTTAATATTTGCAACAACTCCAAGTGCCCTTGGAAGGCAGAGGCAGCACTGGGAGGTTTTCAGTTCCCTCTGTCCATCCCAGTGGGATTTTATTAACATGTGCCTCCTATTGATTCTGGGTCTCTGTCAGGCAAACAGTGGATTGTTCCTTAATGTTGTTGCCTGTAATTATTAGATCTTCAAAGCACTCAGAATGATTTAAGCACCTGAAGTTGAATGGCAACTTTATCAGCAGGTTTTTCTCCAGTGGGAATCCCTGTCCTGGTGTGGGGTAGTTGGTGCTGGAGAAAGTGTGACCACCCTTTGTGGGAGAGAAGAGTGGGGACTGAGGGTGTTACCCCAAAAGGGGCTGCACTGAAATGAAAACAGCTGCAGCAGTTCTGATCCACACTTCAATCCTGGATTCCCAGTCCACTCCGAGGATCTGCTGGAAAGCCTCACTTTGTAGGAGAAAGAAAACAGACCCTGCAGGGTGTTTGGGGCAGGATTTCCAATATAGTGCCTGTTTTCCTTGGAATGCCCTCAGCTTCTCCCTGGATTGCTGCTCCATTTCCCACTCTGTCTACGGAGCTTCCCTGGTTTTTCTTCCTCACTGAGGCTCTGGAGTGATTTTGTTGCTTCTGGTCCTCACAAAGCCCAGCTGAAAAGGGCAGTTTCCTTCTGAGCTGAGCCCCTAAGGCAGGTTTTTGTTACATTTGACTCTGCTGAGAAAACCCTTCATTTAAGAAGTGGCTTGGGAAGTGTCTGGGTGGCTTTAAAAGGGAGTGCTCAGCAAAGGCCAGTGCAGTTAAAAACAGAGATCAGGGGTAGAAACTCAAATATCAGCATTTCCCTCTTCACCTAGGACTGTTTGAGCTCAGTTTGCTGCTCGTGGCAGACTCGTCTCACTTGGCCTTGTGGTGGAGTTTGTTCCAGTTTCAGCTCAGGGTCACTCCAGTTCCTTGTGCAGCAGAGAATGGGCTGGGCTGGGCCCTCCTGGGATTTGGAGAGGTTGGGAATTCCCTCCCTGAACTAACTCCACAGGCCAGTTTGTAGCTTTTTTGGGGTGTTCTGAGTCCAAAGGGGGTGAAGAATGGCTGGCACAGGCACTGCCCAGTCTGCATCCAGAGTGGGGACCTGCTGCCAGTGCTGAATCCTCTCCCAAATTAATCATTTAATTAATAATAACACTGGGAGAGTCTGAGGGGGGGAACAAGTCTTGCCTTGTGCCCAGAGGGCTGCCCTGAGGGAAGGTGGGCCTGGGGTTTGTGCTGCAGCTCCTGCTCCTGGCACAGGGGATGGGAGAGGAAACACCTCCAGCTGTGCCAAGGGAGGTTGAGATTGGATATTGTGGGAAGTTTCTTTCTGGAAAGGGGGGTCAGGCATTGGCACAGGCTGTGCAGGGCAGTGGTGGAGCCCCATCCCTGGAGGGATTTAAAAGCCATGTGGATGTGGCCCTTGGGAACATGGTCAGTGGTGGCCCTGGCTTTTCCAGCCCAAGTAATTCCATTCTTTTATGATCTGGATGTCTCAGGGCTGCAGCTCCTGAGCTGGGCCCGGTGCCTGTGCTGAGTTTGGAGGGTCACATCTCCCCTGCCAATGTCCATCTGCAGGCAGGGGGTTCCTGCTGCTTTGCCTGTGCATCTCGTGCTCCTCCCTCTCCCAGGCCAGACCCAGGTGATCCCACCACCCTTCCTCGTGGCACCAAAAGCACTAAAAGTCACTAGCAGGGCAATGAGACACTTAACTGCAGTGCAGAGCTTGGGTGAGAACTTGTGGGACTTTCCTTTCCCCAGAACCTTGCTCAGAGCTCCCCAGACCCATCACAACCCCCAGCCTTGATCCAGACTAGAAAAAACCAGCTGAGTGCCCACATTGGCTGGGCTGAGCTTGGCATGGCTCTGGTTTTGGTGCCCTTACCCCAGGGTTGTCCCTCCGTGGGGTCTGGAGGGGGCACTCCCAGGGCAGCTGGCAGATCAGTGCCAGTGCAGCAGGGGGGGATCCCAGGGGCTGGGCTCTCATTGATCATTGATTTTTCCAGAGGGCAACCTCTCATCTGGCTGCCTTCAGCAGCCTCTGGACATGGGCTGGTGTGGGAAGAGAATGAAGGTGATGGTTAAGAACCAGATGTCAGGGGGTGTGTGTTGAAGCAGTGCCAGGAGGGAGTGGAGGGGAGGGCAGGAGGGGCTGGGCTGGAAACTGGTGCTAATTCCTGTGGCCCAACCAGCAGGTCTGTCTGCAGCCACACAGGGCTGGGGAACGTGGTCAGCAGGAGGGTGCTGTGCCTGGAAACAGGTGACACCCAGCATGGCACATGGGAAGGGGATTTATTCCATGAGGTGGGAGCTCCTCGGGTGGAACCAGCTCTGCAGAGCAGCCACAGACACACCACTGGTGGTATTTCCAGTCAGGGAGGTTGGGGAGCACTGGGGACACCCTGTGTGGAGCCTCTGTGCACTTCTGCTTTTGGATTTTCCAGAAGAACTTCCTTGAGCAGGGAGATGAGGGACCTGCTGGGCTGGTGGGAGCTCATGGAAGGAGCAGGGTGGAGGAGCTGAGCTTCAGGCAGTGGCAGAGGGGTGTTCTTGTGCTGCTCTGTGAGCCATCAGGGATCCAACCTGCATTAAAAACATGTTCCAGTAGTGCTGACTCCAGGGTGATCCAGGAACTCCCCCTGTGACAGACTTGGACAGATAAAGGATGGGACATGGCTTGAGGACCACAGCCCAGGCGTGCAGTGGTTGCTGGATTTGCTGAACAGACATAATTGGACCATCATGAGACATAACAGGGTTTATTTTGGAAGGGCTGGTGTAACAGAGAGTTTGTTGTGGCCCAGGGTGGGGTCACCATGGTCCTGAGGGGTCCTGTGTGTGCTCCTCTCTAAATCCTGCACTTCCTGGAAGAACCAGAGCTCAAACCTGTGGGATTTTCATCCCTTGGTGCTCCCCCTGGGACACCATTGGCATTACTTGGAGGGGTCTGACCTGGTGGGATGAATTCTTTGGCAGATCTAGTCAGAATAGCAGAACATTTCTAAGCATGAATGTTGAGTTGTGGAGGGACAGGGGTGAGGGGGGAGCCTAAACCAGTTTGCCAGGCAGGTGATACTGGTTTGGCACAGTCACCCCACCCCCCCTCCATGGCCCAGTGCTCCAACACCAGATTTCCTTGAGACTCCTGGTTTTGGTTACAGCTTGTGGAGTAGTTACAAGTCATTCAGACTTTGTCAGAAAGGTCTCAGGTTGGAGCTCCCAAAAGCTCCTGACAGTCTTGTTGCTTGGAATGACAGATCTGCCATTCTGCTGCTCTGCTTTGGACCAGGGATGGAATTCTCCTGTTCCTCCATCTCTGGAGCTGAGCTGGCTCTGTGATGGTGTGGGAGGTGCAGGGAGGGTGGAGAGGGTTTTTCATTCAGAGCCTCCTTGTCAGAGATGCTGCTCTGGAAGAGCTGAGCAGTGCCATGGGGGGTTCAGTGCTCGGGGCAGGGCAGGGCAGGGCTATGCTCACAGCCCATCTCTGTCCTTCCTTCTGCTCTGGGGGGGAACAGACCCAGCTGGTGTCCCATGGAATGGAGCTTCCAGCAGGTCTCACCTCATGAGCCTGTAGGGACCAGGGATGGGAATGAGCAGCTTTCCATAACCGAGGAGTTTCCACTGCTGGAAGTGCCCCTGGATGGTGCCAGTTTGCTGTGAGCCCAGCAGAGTGGGAGGGATGGGATGGTCTGGCTGGCACTGGCAGAGTCTCCCCAGCTCTGCCAGGGGGGGTTTCCTGCCTTGCCCTGGGGATGGAGATGCTGTTGATGGACAGACAGGTCTGACTTCAGCCTCCAGCCCATTTTCACTCTGCACAAACACAGACCTGTGGGGTCTGTGCAATTTCCCTCCCTCCAGCTCAGACTTCTGCTGTAACCTGCCAACAGCTCAGAAATAATCTTTACTCAACATTTTGCAGTGGAAGAAGAAAAACTTGTGTGCTTTTTGGTGTCTTTGGACAGTAAAAAACCTGCAGATTGGTGATTGTCACCATGGATTCAGCAGCTGTCCCTGGTTCCTGTGACACTCTGGGGTCCCCCCGCTCACAGCCCCCCTTTGATGGCAGCAGGACCATGGCAGGGCGAGGCTCTGCTGGTTTTCTTTCTGCTTCCAAACCTCTCTCCTGGTTCAGGTCACATTTACAGTGTGCTGGGGACAGTCCTTCATCCAAAGTAGCAGGGCTGGACATAAAATAATTAAACTCATCCTAACAGTGTCTGGATTTCTGGGATGGAGTCATCCATGGCTTTCCTGCAGAAATCATTTGCTGTGGGGACAGCTCAGGTGTCACAAAGTCTCCATCAGCACCAGAATGATCATTTCAAGCTCACTGTCCTGGCAAGGACAGAGGCATCACAACTTCCCTCCATCCTCCCCTTCCTTCCTGAACCCAAGGTGGATAATCCCAGCTCATTCCTTCATTCCTCAGTGGTCCTCTCCTCTGCCCTCCCCTCCTCTCCTCTTCTCTCCCCTCCTCTCCCCTCCCAGTTGCTCCCAGGTTTTCACTTCACTGCCCAGCAGCCAGCAGGTTTGGTGTGATGTGTGATGGCCTCATTTTTATCCTTATTTTTTTTCTTAGCAGTAAAACATGTTGTTTTTCTTACCCTCTCAGTGTTGGTGCAGAAATGGAGAGAAATCCATGCTTGGAGCCAGGATTTCTGCTTTATCTGCTCCCTCTGTATCACTGAAGGAGACCTGACAGGAGAACCATTGGATGTTTTAGGAGCAGAGTAAACACAAAGTCTCTCTGTAGTATCACATTTCCCGCAGTCAGTCGTGGTGTGGTTGGTTTTTCTCCTTTTTTTCAACTTTTATACCTCCTTATAAAACTTGTCCAGAAGGGTTTCTGACCATGTGGGATTCTGAGAGTCCTTGGTGCCACCTTTGGTGGCTGTTTGTGCGAGGGCCAAGTGAGAGCAGGCCAGGAGGAGGCTGCCCTTGTGTGGCTTAGGGTGCATGTTGAGCCTGTTCCTTCCTGTTGATCTGTAAGCTGTTCCATTGGCTTTCTTTCTGTTTCCTGCTGCTTTCTTGCTTCGTTCTTGAAGGGAGGATTCAGACCTATCCAGGTAACTCCACCCCCTGGTTCTGCATGGCCTGAGTGTCTCACCTGCCCCATTCCTCCGTCACTGAATGCCGTGGGGTCCGGGGCCTCTCTGACCTCCTCACTTCCAAGATTCCAAAGGCTCCAGAGCCAGGTGTTCCTGCCCCGTGAATGCTCCATCCTGGGGTTGCTGAGGACAGAGTGTGTGCCAGGGGCTTGCTTGGATTCCTGGACTGGTCCATCCACCCGGGCATCACTTCATCCCAATGTGGTGGAAGAGTTTGGTGCCACCCTGGGACGAGTTGCCACCCGTCGGAAAACAGGGCAGGACGAGTCACCTGGATCTCTTTGTGTAAAGGAGAGGCACGAGGTGCCTCTGCCCTTGGTGAAATTCCACCTTTTTAGCTCTTCTGAAGATAGATTGGAACAGTTGCCTTGAGCTTTTATTGCCCTGGATATTTATAAGGTGTTTTTTTAGCAGCCAGCCCATCTTATAAGACAAACTCCTCTCTCTGCCCTTTGCTCTGAAAGCTGAGCTGTCAAATTCGGTAACTACAAACTAATAATTATTATTACAAACTAATAAGTATTAATTTGTGAAGTTTCTTGCCTTTCCCTGCCCTGGCAAACAGAAGGCCCCAGCCTGGCCCTGCTGTTGCAGATCAACAGACTGTCCTGCAGTTTTCTGAATGCGTGGCAACCCTTGCAAACTAAACAATTATAACCTTGTAATGATGCTCCTGATCTTGCCCAGAAAGCCTGACCGGTTCTCTGTTCTCTCCTCCCTCCCTTCCCTCTCCCAGTTTTTTAAGAGGCCTCAGATCCAGCCTCCAAGAGCCACCATCCAGAACAGCAGCCCCTCCATCCGTCCCGGCGCGCAGACCCCGACTGCCGTGTACCAAACCAACCAGCACATCATGATGGTGAACCACCTGCCAATGCCCTACCCGATGCCTCAGGGCCCCCAGTACTGTATCCCACAGGTAAATCCCTCAGCCAGGGCCCTCAGGGGCTGCAGAACCTCCTGGGCTCCATCAGGGCTGTCCCAGGGCCTGGCAGGAGCTGCTGGGGAGGGGGATGTGTCTGAAGTCGAGCTCGTAGTCACATGCTTGGCCTCATGTGCCAGGAGGGGGGTTTAGACTGGATATTGGGAAAAACTCCTGCATGGAAAGGGTGCCCAGGGCAGTGGTGGAGTCTCCATCCCATGTGGATGTGGCACTTGGGGACATGGGTTAGTGGTGGCCATGGCAGTGCTGGGGGAATGGTTGGACTTGGGGATCTCAGAGGGCTTTTCCAGCCTTAATGATTCCATAATTCCATGATCCTGTGGCTCAGCCCCTGCCCTTCCTCTGTGTGAGGGATTTGCTCAGTGCTTGGGGGCTGTAGGAATCAATTACCTTTTTGAGGTCTCCCTCAAAACCAGGGGGAAGCCAAGCTCTTGGAAAATCTTTGTGCTTTAAATATATCTAAATATATTTATGACATATTTAAATATATCTAAATTGAGTTAATGGATCTACAGTCACTTGGGCCTCACAGAACACAGTGTGGCTGGAGTTGGGAGTGGCTGTTTCCTGCCTCAGCCCCCAAGTCCTCCCTGCCCTGTCCTTTTTCTGACAGTAAATTTGGGGGGGTTTACGTTGGAAACTCCTTCCTGGAAGGGCTGGTCAGGCACAGCCTGCCCAGGGAATGGTGGAGTCACCACCCCTGGAAGTGCTCAGGAAACATTTGGGACATGGTTTGGTGCTGGACGTGGTGGTGGGGAGGGAATGGTTGGACTGGAGGACCCTGGGGGGCTTTTCCAGCCTTAATGACTGTATTTCTTCATAATTCCTGAGCCTGCAATGAACTGCTTTGACAGTCAGGTGCCTGGAGCTTTGTGGGGCTCCACTGGGGGTCCCGTGAGCTGCAGAGGGCACTGATGGTTGGTTTTGTCCCCCCAGTATCGTCACAGTGGCCCCCCCTACGTCGGGCCCCCCCAGCAATACCCCGTGCAGCCACCAGGACCTGGACCCTTTTATCCAGGCCCGGGGCCTGGAGAATTCCCCAATGCCTATGGTAAGTTGTGCTTGGAGACTTCTTCCTCAATCTTTTCTGGGGGTGTTTTTCTGTTGTCAAGCTGCGGATTTATAATAACAAGCCGGATTAGCATTTGTTTGAACTTCAAATAGCTGCTAAATTTGGTGGTGTCACAGCCCTGATTATTCACTCCTGAAACATCCCCACTCCCCGAGCATTGTTTGTGCGAGCTGCAGGAAAGGCTGCCCAGGATCAGGAGTGGCCAGGGCTGGTGGCTCTTTGTCAGCCCCTGCTCAAGCACTGTTCTTTATTAAGGTGGTGTGGGCAGAGCTGGTTTCCCCTGAGCCCTGCCCTGGGGTTGCTCCCAGGAACACAGTTCACTTTCCTATCCCTGTGCTCCTTGTCCCTTGCTCAGTGAGGGATGAGAACACACCATGTGGTTTGTTCCCTGGTTTTGTGCTGCAAAGATCAGTCCAGGGCAGTGGAAGAGTCTGCACTGGCTGAAGTTTGGCGCTTTCATGGGCAACTCCTGGTCCTGCCTTTCCTCAAGCAAAAAGGTTGGGAGATTGTCCTGTGAATGCTCCTCATTCACACTGGTGTTCAGGGTGTTGGGTTGGATTGAAGCTGTGCCAGGGAGGGTTGGTGGGATCTCAGGGAAAGGTCCTTCCCCTGAGGGTGGTGGGCACTGCCCAGGCTGCCCAGGGCAGTGGGCACAGCCCCAAGGCTGCCAGAGCTGCAGGAGGGTTTGGATGATGCTCTGGGGCACAGGGTGGGATTGTTGGGGTGTCTGTGCAGGGCCAGGGGTCAGATCAGTGATCTCTGTGAGTCCCTCCCAGGATATTCCACGATTCTGTGGCTGTCCCAGGTATTGAGCTTTAAAGCTGCAGTTAAAAAATTCCAGGGCTGGGGATCCCTTCCTGTCCACATCTCCTGGTCCTTGACTCCTCCAGGGCCTCCCAGCTCCTCTGCCCTGGCTCCCAGTTTGCAGCCCCCCTGTAAGAGTGGGACTGTCCTTCCCACCCCAGGGCACCTCTGCTCTTGGCAATCACCTTTTATTTAAAAGCAGGAAGGTCCTTCCTTAACAATTCCCAGCGTGTTGCCGTGTACAGTCCATGTCCTGCTGACACCACAGCCCCTGGGAGGCTTCCCATGGGATCTGTCTTTGGATGCTTCAGTCAGACCAGCTCCAGTGGCTGAGATGCAGAATTAGGAGTCTTGCCCTCATGTCTTTCACTTCTTTTATTTACTTCCTTTGCTCATTTATTGGAACATCTGGAAAACCACCAGGATGACTCCAGTCATCAGCCCATTGTGTGGTTGGATTTTTGGAAGGGTTTTTGCCTCTCAGTACCAATTTTCAGGCATTTTGTTCACTCCTTGCCCATTCTGTGACCTGCTGGGGGCAGAGGTAGTGTTGGCTTCCCATGGGCTGCTGGAATTTCAGGGCCTTGGGGTCACAGATTCCCTGCCAGGCTGCACAGTGACAGCCCTGGCAGAGCTGCAGGTTTGCTCTTCACCCACAGAGAGCCCTTTGGAAGGGGAGAAATCCCCACTGCTTCCCTGTGTGTC
Source organism: Dendrocincla fuliginosa (assembly GCA_035047845.1). Classification (NCBI taxonomy): domain Eukaryota; kingdom Metazoa; phylum Chordata; class Aves; order Passeriformes; family Dendrocolaptidae; genus Dendrocincla; species Dendrocincla fuliginosa. The sequence continues at coordinate 1,827,506 of JAWWMO010000059.1, read as the reverse complement.
ATTGGGAAAGGTCTGGACTCTCTCTCTCTGTTTTCCTTCCTTTTGCTATTTATTTGGTGTGTTTGGAGCTCGTGGGACTCCGTTGAAAGGTTGCCCTGAACCCTTCAAACCTGGTTATGCAATTTCAGAGTGAAAGGAAGGAGGGTAATTACAAGGCAGCCACTTCCTGGATGTTTATCCAAGGAAAAAAAGGAAGAAATATTGCAATGGCTCTTCAAATGTGATCCACTAAATGAGGAAATTGCCCAGGATTCCTCTTTTCTTCTGCACTGACAGGTCTGCTTTCTTACTTCCTGCTTACTCTTGCTTAGTCTTCACTCCTGTAATTAGTAAAAGGCTCCTTTCTGGCTCTTCTCCTCTCCTGGAGGTGCCTGGTTTCTTGTCCAGAGTCTTGGAATCTTTGAATCCCAGCTTGTTTTGAGGTTGCTGTGCCTGTGGGGTATCAGTGGCTGAGGCTGGAGCTCTCCCTCCTGCAGAGTTTTCCAGGCAGGAGAGGTTTAGCTGAGGAAGGGGATGATGCAGGTTTGCCTGTGCTCATCCCCCTCTCCCTCCTGTTCCTTCCTTGCTATTTTTAGGGACTGGGAATGCTCAGTCTCTCACCAGGTGCTGCCAGGGTTGGGCAGCAGCTAAATCTGCAATCCAGGCATGGATAAAGCTGCTGGCAGTGCCTTTCCCATAACCCACAGGAATTGTAGCCTGTGTGGCTGCTGGACATCAAAGTCATGGCAGGGCATAAAGAAGGGGATGAGAGAAAACACAGCAGAAAACAAAACTGCATTTTTATAACTCAGTTCTGCAGTTTATCATTCTCTGATCTCAGGGAGTTTCCTACAACATTGGGAAAGACCTTGAAATGATCAGTGGGAAGGAGGGAAAATAAAGCAGCACCTTCAGGGTGCTGCTGAACTGAAGGGATCAGAAGATAAGAGCAGAATGTGGCACTGGCACGTGCACTTGCTGCCACAGAAGTTCCATTTCTTCCCAGAAGTCCCTTTTGCTTTTCAGGATTTGGGGTTTTTAATATTTTTCATGAAGAGTCTTTCCCCAAGCTCTGCTGGAGCTGCCTCTCTGTCAGGGATCATCACAGTGATGTGGTTAGAGCTGCTTTCCTGGAAACTAGAAAGGAGGTAATTCCCACATTCCAGGGCTCCCTGGTGGCTTCTGTGCCCTCACCTGGCCCAGCCCCTGCTGGGACACCTGGGCAGCTCCACCAGAGGGACTGGGAGGGCTCAAAGTTCATCACTGTTTGTAAGGAGAGAGGGAGGAGGGTTTGTAGAATCCCAGCCTGGTTGGGGTTGGGAGGGACCTCAAAGCCCATGGGCAGGGACACCTCCCACCAGCCCAGGTTGTTCCAAGCCCTGTCCAACCTGGCCTTGGGCATTCCCAGGGTGCAGCAGCCACAGCTTCTCTGGGCAACAAGTCTTGATTCCTGGGCATTCCAGGCATGCTGAGGGAGACTTATAAAGTTAAGTCTCTTACCTCTTGCCCAGATAAGTCCTGTTGTCTTACCCTGACACTGAAAATGAGACATTTCTTGAGTCACTGAGCCCACCCAGGAGTGAGCACCTGCAGCCCCCCAGTCCGTGTTGTGCCCCCCTTAGCAGGAAGAAGATCCCCTGCCCACGGGGAGCCTGCCCAGAGCTGCTGCTTCCCAGCTGGTGATGCACCCTTTGGAGCTGCAAACAGACTCTGCTGGCCTTGCTGCTTCTGCTTTCTTGGGTTTCAGCCTTTGCCTGAGGGCTCAGTAACCCCCTGGTTGGGTTACAGGCACAGTCCAGGTTGTCACTCCCATTTACAGGTTAGTTCAGCTGAAGAAGAATCAGATATGAATGAATCAGATTGCTGGGAGCAGAGTTGATCCAGTATCCATGCCTAAAAGGGCAAAACCCCTGCACAGACACCTGATCCCTGGGCAGGGCACTCTGCTCTGCCACCCTGCTGTGTGGCACATTTTTAGAGCCACTCTCATACCCTGAAGGAAACCATAAGAGCCACATTGGCTGTTCCTCTGTGAGCAGCACCAGGTGAAGTTCTGCATAACCACCAATCTCTAATCCCCAGGGTCCTGCTCTCTCTGTGCTGCAGCATGAGAAGAAGAACATTGCTGGGAATTAAATTTTCTGGTTATGCTTCAAGACAGGCTGTGGTTGATCTTGCAAATTGTTTGACTGAATTTCTCTACAGGGGCAAAAGATAAACCAGCAACAAAAGCCCCGTGTTTGTGAGTCAGAGGAGTCCAGGGGTGGACTTGGTGCTTGGTGGTGTCCCCAGCCCCCTGGAAATGGATGTACAGGGACACATTTTGTCATGGAAGTGAAAAATTGCATAGTGAAATAAAGAAATTAATAACCAAGGAAATGTTAATAATGAAATAAAAACTTAATCTCTTGTCTTGCTGGAGCAGCAGCTTCTGTTGAGTGACCTGGGGCTGAGCAAGCCCAGAGGTTCCAGGGGTGTTGGTGGACGTTGTGGGGTTGGAGGGAGGAGCCCGTGGGCAGTTTGATCTCCTGTGCTTGGGGTTGGTTCTTTAGCAGCCAGACTGACCTTGTGCCCCTCTGCCTGCCCTGTGTGCCCCCAGGAACCCCCTTCTACCCCAGCCAGCCCGTGTACCAGTCTGCACCCATCATTGTGCCTACGCAGCAGCAGCAGCCGCCGCCTGCCAAGAGGGAGAAGAAAACGGTGAGTGCTGGAACTGGGGGACAGGCAAAGCTCTTCTCAAGCCCAAACCTGAGCTTTACCTCCCCTGGAGACCCTGGCACAGGGTGGGGGCCAACAGGAGCTGGGGCTGCCCCAGCCCTGGGAGTGTCCAACCTGGGATGGGGGAAGGGGTCACTGCCCGTGGGACAGGAGGAGCTTTGAGGGCCCTCCCAGCCCAAACCATTCTGGGATTCTGGGATTTGGGGATTCCCAGAGAGGTTAAACCTCACCTGTCACAGCCAAGGGTAACTGAGCCTTGCACAGGGCAGAATTGGTGCCTTATTTCCCATTTTTCCATGGGCATTCTCTGCTCTGAGTTTGTGACTTAGCAGCCAGTCAGAAAGGAAAACATTTTTAGTGGATTTTAAATAAGCATAAATAAAAGCAGCAGCATCTCCACAGGCCTGGGATCCTCCTGTGCTGCTGCTGAGAGTATTCCCAAAGAGCCAGGTGGGAATGAGCACACCCAGCTCAGTTTGGGAGAAGGCTGGGCATTGGTTCAAAATACCAAAAAAAGGAAATTATGAAATTTTGTGCCTTGGAAAAGGTAAAAACCCAGGAAGTTGTGAATATATTTGCAGGCTTGGAAGAACCTGAGCACGTTATGGAAGTGGGTGGAGGTTTGGGGGGCACATTCCCACTCTTCCTAATTCACTGGTGGGAATTGGAGAGAGGCAAATGGATGGAATTTAAACCCATCTGCAGTGGGAGCGTGGGGAGCAGTAAAGGCACAGCAGGTGGATGGGGGGGTTCACCCTGAGATGGTGAGTGTGGACTTGAACTTGTGATTGAGAAGGAAGGGACTCCAGTGTGTGTGTGAGAGGGGCTTGGAAATCTTAAAAGAACTGGTTCCTGGGGGGGGATAAAACACAAAAAGGGGCTTGGACGTGTCTCAAAATGCAGATATTTGTGTGTCTGGAGTTGTGAAGATGCTCTGAGGTGACACTTGGTTTGGGAGACTGGGAGGGCTGGGCTGGGCTCTCAGGGAGGGCCTTTTTTGTGGCTGCTCTTTTGTCCCCTCTGGAGTCCCCAGCGTCTCTCCTCAGCATCCCCAGCACGAGGTGCCCCTTTGGAGTGCAGGGCTGGTCAGACCCCTCAGCTGGGATTGTTCCACCCCAGCAAACTGAGCTCTTTGAGGCAGAAAAGGGATTTTCAATGCCCCAGATGCTTCTCCCTGAATGTGCCGTTTCATTTTGCTGATTGGTGTTGCAGCTGAAGAAATGAGGGAAATGAAAGGAAAAGGAAGTGTTTGAATGTGGCCACCCCCACAGGCACCATGAGTTGGGCACTGGAGAAACTTCCAGGTGGGGAAGTGTTGTTTTAGTGCCACCCACTCCGTGTCAGGGGGAGGGGAGGGCAAGAGTTGGTGCCAGCTCTCAAGCCCTTGTTGCTGTGTTTAATTCAATGTTTTAGTAGGAAAAGTCCATCAGAAATCAGACCAACAGCCTGAGCTCTGTGTGTGCATCTGTGTCCTCATGACCCTGAGAGCAGAGCCCAGCCCACCCATGGGAGATGCAGTTTGACTTTATGTCACACAATCCCAGACTGGTTGGGATTGAAAGGGACCTCAGAGCCCCCCCAGCCCTGCCATGGGGTGATCAGGAGGAATGAGGTGGTTTCCAGAGCCCCCTGGCCTGGGAAGGGTTGGGGTATCTCCTGGTTTGCTGGGATTTCTGTGTGGAATTAGTGAGAGTTCAGCCAAGAGCTGTGGGGAAGGGGGGCACACACAGCAGCTCTGCCTGCAGGTTCCTCAGAATCTCCAGCTCTTATTGAAGATTAAAAGCTCTGTTTTACATTATCCCAGACCTTTTGGCTCTTCCCTGTGTCCAGGGACATGGATTGGCTCAAGTGTCCACTGAGGGTTCAGTGAGTGTGTTCTGGAGTGGTTTATTTTGGAAAATATTTATTCTTCCCATTTTGGGGCTGTGAAGACATTCAAAAAACCCATTTTTTTCCTAAATGCTGCTGAGTTTTACAGGACTTGAGTCTGTTCCTGCCCTTTCCCTGCCCTCCACTGGGTGCTCTGGTTTATTCCCTGTGTGTTGCTGGAATGGCTGCTTTGCTTTCCCCCTTTCCCAGCAGAGCATTGGCAAGGGCAGGGTTTCCTATCAGGGTCAGACACAGCCTTTTTTAAATTCTTGCCCTACTTGGCAAGTTTAGTCTGTACCTGAAGTGCCCACAAATTCCAGAAGTTTCAGGGAATTCACATTCCAGCAGCAGAATTGGAATGACAAGGTGCCTGGATTTGGACTGGCCTGGTGTGGCTGATGGTTAAATTGGGGTTTGATTTTGGAGATGAAGGGCTGACACACCCTGCATTTCCAGTTATGGAAACAAACCACATCCCAGAGCTCCTGCTGAGCACCAGCTCATCCCAGAGCATCTCCCACTGGGGGTACTGGGTGTACTGGGAGCGTGTCCTGCTCCTCTCCCAGGACAGTGGGAAGGGGGGACTCGTCTGAATCCCATCTTTGTTCAATCCCACAGATCCGAATCCGGGATCCAAACCAGGGAGGCAAAGACATAACAGAAGAAATCATGTCTGGAGGGGGCAGCAGGAACCCCACCCCGCCCATCGCCAGGCCCTCCTCCACCCCGACCCCTCCTCAGGTAACACAGCTTCTCCTCCCCTTCCTCCTCCTCCTCCTCCTCCTCCTCCCTGTGCCAGCCCCAAACCCTGAGCTCCCATCACCTCCCACACCTGGATGCTCCTCCACTGTCACTGTTCTTCAGGGATTGTTGTTTTATCCCAGGTTTGGCTGGTTTTGCCCCCTGTAGCCTGTCCATGGGGAGCTGCAGCTGCTGCAACTTCCCCCTGACTGGGTTTTGATTTTAGGGCTTGTAAAGGCTTCCAGTGTTAAAGGAGGAGCTGAAATACTGTGGGAAAGGAGATGTGTCTGTTGTCTTGTGCACCTGAGGAAGGTTCCAGGTCACACTTGTGACTGGGTTTAGACCTGCAGCTGCATCTCTGTCCACACTGAAGACATTCTGCCTCAGTGGTGCTGCTTTGGAGTCACCAGAAGGACCAGAACCTGGGAGTTTTCTCAAAGAACTGAGATAATTCTGTCACAGGTTTGGTCTCTGTGTGTTCAGACTTCAAAACACTTTTCTCTCCTGTGGGGAAAAATCATAACTATCCCAAACAGACATTCTCAATCCCTTCCTGTCACACACCTTCAAGCCTGACCCCTTCACATCCTGGGGGCCTGATCAGAAGCCCTGAAGGTTCTCCAGGGGGGTGGCTCTGTGTGCCAGGGCCTGGCTGGTGCTGGGCACAGATTCCTTCTTCTCCCTCATCCTTCCCTGTTGGAAGGCCCCAAGTTGTGCCAGCTTTTGGGTGAAACAGCCTGTTTGGAGCTGATCCCTTCCTTGCCCTCTGGTGGGAATGGTTTCCCAGTGACTGTCCCTGCTGGGGCAGGAGCACAGCCTTGCCAGGAGGTGTAAGTGGCACCTCTGCCCTGCAGATGCCCCGTGGGTTTCAGCCATCCCCAGGCACAGTTAAACCCTTTGGTCACCTGAAGTCCCCACCTGGTGCTTGCCCCCCTGCCCCTCCAGCGTGGGCACAGCCACAGGCACCAGGTAGGTTTGTGTCCATGAGGGAAGGCACTGCAGGTGTCAAACATTGGAATCCTGGGGGGATCTTCTTCCCATTCCTTCCTGCCTCAAGACTTTCCCCACTGGAAGTGGGAAGAGCTGGAACCAGCCCTGCCTCCCGTGGTGTTCCTGCACTGGGCAGCGAATCCAGGCTCTTCTTGCCTTCTGAAATCTATTTTAAGACACTGCAATTAAGTCAAACAGAAGGAAATAAATGCGTTTCAAGAGGAGGTTAATGAGCCTGAATTCTAATCAGCTGTAATTTGTATGCAGAGCACAGCAGGGATGTCCAATCCCCTCCTCCAAGGTATGCAAATATTCCTGTGTTTAATATCCAGCCTTCCTTTGGATGAGGGGCTTGGAACCACTTGTGGTAATCACAGAGGAGCTCTGAAATTGGGCTCCCCAGAAAAAGCTCTTTAGTGTAACACAACTGAAAATTTAAGCCCACTTAAGCCATGAAAATTCCAAGTTATTGTCCCAACAGCTCCTCTGAATCAAGTCTTGGGAGCACATTTAATATTTTGGATGGAATTAAAGAGTGCCTTAATAACTGCTCAGGGCTGAGCTGGAGGGTTCCTGTTTGGAATCCTCAGGGAATTCAGGGAATTCTCAATGCCCAGCCCTGACTTTGGGGGTGCTCCTGGTTTGGGGGCAGAGGGGTCTGTTGCTGTGGTTTGTCCCACCCCCTTGGGATCCAGCCCTGCTCCTCGGGGGTCTGGTGGGACACTCAGAGTGGCAAAGCACAACCTCAGGCCTTGGCAAGGCAAGTCCCATCCCCTGCCCAAGGGGACTCCCAGGCCAGGGAGGTTTTAGGATGACACTAAATGGTCATAAAAGTTCTTCCTGTGCTTCTGGAATGTCCAGTGTTCCAAGCACAGAGGAAGAAACTTCCTCAAGAAGTGCAGGAAGCCAGTGCTGTTGATCAGTCCCTGCCCCAAATTCTGTATTTGAAAGAAAACCCCTTTTATAATAACAACAGTTTCCAAATTTCCCTTTTTGCCTTTAAATTCAAATGATTTTTTTAAATCAAAGAAAACTCTTTTGTGACTCAAAGAAAACCTGAAGCTTCACCAGCCCAGGCCCGAATCACCCTCTTCTCTCAGTGGATTAAGTGCTGAACATCAAATAATTCTTGGAATTGTGCTGAACATCAGAAAATACTGGGAGTTGTCCCCAGATGCCACGATGAGCCCCGTGCCTGGAGCCCTTGCTGTGCTTTTTGCAGCTCCTGCTCCGTGTTCTGTGTCACTGCCCATGAAGTGCTTCAGGTGGAGTTGTCCCAGCACCTCCACAGGGGGTTTCATTTGGTTTTAGCAATGAAAGTGCTTTCAAGTTCCTGCCAGAGAAGCTGGAGGTACATGGAGATATTTAGGATTTCTGGCAGGACACTTCTTTTCCACACTGTGTTTTTGGCTGGGAGGATGAAGCAAACCCAGGCCTGGGGGCTGATGATGATGATGATGATGTTTCCTCAGCACTGACTTCCACAGCAAATCACTTTTTAAGGAGGGAATGCTCTTGTTTTCCTGGCAAATCTCTGCCAAGGCCTCAGAGTGTGTCAGAGCCTGTGTGTGCTGGCTCTCTGGGGGGATGGAATAACCCAGAGCAAACCTGGGGACCTCAGGAATCACAGGCTGATCTTCAGGGGGATTTTTTGCCCAGGAAGTCTCTCAATGCTCCATTCTGCAGCACAAGTGCCATTTATTCATCTGCCACATCATTCCCCCCAGTGAAGGAGTGTTTTCCCCATTTCTTAAGGAAATACAGTCCTTGGCCCACAGAGGTTCTGGGTTCACAGTTCACTGGTCTCCTTTAGTTCCTGGAGTTCTTACCACATTTTCCTTTTTCCCCATTGGTTTGATCCCTGAATTTCCTGTCAAATGAAAATCCTGATCCACTGAGGGGGAGGGGAAAATGCTCTTGGAACCTGCTCATGGGTAAAGCTGGGTCTTCCTTGGCTTCCTTCCTGTGGCTGGAAGTTGGGATGAAGCCCTTCATCCCTTCTCCAGCTGATTGATCAGGCTCGTTCCTGGAAGAGGAGCAATCCCCAAAAAAACTTGGACCCTTCACCCCTGCTGGGATTTTGGGCCTTATTTTTCCAGATGTGCTTTTTCCCAGTCCCCCTAGTGTGGGGAAAAATGAGTGCCTTGGAGATAATTCCCTCCTCATCCTGCTCTGTTCAGAGGCAACAGCTGAAAAAGCTGGAAATGGGAAGGAAGAGAAGAAGAGCAGATTGCCAGAGAGTTTCTTTTTATAGGGAACTAAATTTTTCCTGGATTTCTGAGAGCCTGTCTGTTAGCAGGAATTAGACACCCATGTCTTGGGTTCTCCCCTGTGTTTGGATTGCTTAAAAATACCTTTCCCTGTGGATGTTCAGAGGAGTTTGTGATGAGGGCAGACACAAGCAGGGAACTGCCTGGCTTTCCTTGGGGTTGGGGTTGGGAAATGGAGATTTAGCCCCATTTTCCCTGGGCCTGGTGTGAAATTAAGGGGGTTTGTGGCTTCCTTGCCCTGTCTCTGTTCACCCAAACAAGTGTGGCTCACCTTGGAGTTCGAGGGGGTTGGTGCAGTCATTGGGGCTTCATTAAATTCTGAGGTTAAATACAAAGATTTTATCAAACCTTCCTGAGCACAAGTGAAATGTTTGCCCATTAATGATGGGAGATAATTAATTAAAATAGGTGTTCTCTGCCACAGACTGGGGTTCCTCCAGTTCCCCTTCAGACTTTGCTGGTCCTGCAGTTTTGTTCAGCCCCTCCTGCTCTCCCTCAGTTGCTCCCAGTTGGTTTTATTCTCACCTGGCCCTGCAGGTCCCACTCCCAGGCTGGGTGGGGGTGATTTTTTATCCCTCCACCCCACTCTGGGTGGTTTTTCTGATAACGAGGGTTGTGTGTGCAGGGAGAGACACCTGCCCATCCATTCCTACACACCTCAGCTTGGGATAAATACAAGCCAAGGAAATAAAGAGAGATTAATCTCTGAGCTGGGTGAAGTAACTGGTCAGTTGAGGAAGGAGTTGAGTCCCAAAAGTGAAGTCAAATCACAGAGACCTCCAGGAACACTGGTGTGTGTCCCACGTGGAAGAACATTCCTGCTGCTCCTGGCAAACCAAATCAGGGAGATCCAGGAACCTTTTTATGTGTCCTACATGGAAGAACATTCCTGCTGCCCCTGGAAACTCAAATCAAGGAGATCCAGGAACCTTTTTATATGTCCTTACATGGAAGAACATTCCTGCTGCTCCTGGCAAATCAACTCAGGGAGATCCAGGAGCCTTGGTGTGTGTCCTACATGGAAGAACTTTACTGCTGCTCCTTGAAGAAGCACTGGGAGAACCAAGTGTGCTGACAGCTGTGCTGTGCTGTCTCCTCCTGCTCTCTCACCCCTCCCTCCTGCCTTTCCCACCCCTTCCCATGTGTTTTTGAACATGTCCAACCAACCCATGGATCCTTCCTCTCCCTTTTCCCTGCCTTTGCTCCATGTTTCCCTGTTCCCACGCTCATTCTCACCCCTCTGTCCTTCCTCCCCCCAGCAGGTGCCCAGCCAGGTCCCCGAGCCCAGCCCTGCAGCGTTTGGGGTCGTGGAGACCCCCCAGCTCTCTGCCAGCACCCCCAGCTCTGCAGCCATCACCTCCAAACCAGGTTGGTCCATGGACATTTCCTCCTGGAGTATTTCCAGGGGGTTGTTTTCTCCCTCCTTCTGTGTTTTAGTTGGAAGATTTCTGGCAGAAAGACAGGCAGCAGAAATAGGAGGGGAGGGACTTCTCTCCCTCCACTGGAACATTTGGAGTGTGTTGCTAAGGGGATTAATTGGAATTTGCTAATGTGAAACTGGTTAAAAATAATTGTCTTCAAGCTTCTCTGTCCTAAATACTGTGTTAAAGTAGACAGAAGGGTGGAGCTGCTCTCACCCAGTGCCACCCTGCAGAAATGAGTGTGTTTTCAGGGAAATGTTTAGCCAGAGAGGCTTTGAATCCTTTGGATCATCAGCCATGGGGATGGCACAGAACTGGAGTATCCTGGGGCTCCCCCAGAGCTGCTCCTGTGGCCTCTCCTGCAGGAATGGGCAATATCCATGAGGAAATAACCCACTGGTGTGCAAAGGGGCCCATAAAGCCAGAGCAGGTTTTGCTGAGCTTGGTAAAAACAGCCCAGGTGGAAAAGGTTTCTTAAGAAGGAATTCCTTGGGCCATGGTCTCAGGGTGGGACTTTGGGCTTTGCTGATCCTGGTGGGTCCTTCCAGCCCAGGATATACTGTAGGATACACTGCAAGGGGAATTCTTTAAAGCTGTTCAGAGAACTGTCCCAGGAGGGCCAGTGGAGCATTCCAAGGCTCTTCCCAGTGTGGAGCTGCACAGCCTTTCAGAGCTGTGGGTGCTGAGGTGTGCCCAGGCTGGCTGTTGGCATGCAGAGCTCACAGCACTCTTTGCTCCCAGCTTGTCCTGGCATCGCAGCCCCCGAGGGTTCCCCCTGGAGCAGCCTGGGCAGGGAAGGTGGGAAGTGCCAGCTTGTCCTCCTGAGTGTTGCCTTTGAACTTGGAGCCTGCTGAGACCTTTTATTTCAGAGTATTTAGAACCATGGAATTGGTAAGGTTGGAAAAACTCTCAAGGACCATCAAGTCCAGCCATTCCCTCAGCACTGCCGTGTTCTCCACTGGCCCATGTCCCCAAGTGCCACATCCCCATGGCTTTTGTGCATCTCCAGGGATGGTGATTCCACTCTGGACAGCCCCTGACTACCCTTTCCACAGAGGAATTTCCCCTGATATTCCAGTCCAAACCTCCCCTGGCACAACTTGAGGCTGTTTCCTCTCATCCTGTCACTTGTCACCTGGAGAGCTTTGCCAGAGGAAAGCCAAGCCCTGAGGAGCACAAGTGTAGGAGGAGAAGGCAAAGCCAAGGTCCCTGATGCTGCAGATGTCCTCAGTGCCACCTGCAGCAGGTCCTGCTGGGAGGCCAAGGGCAGCACCCCTGCCTCTGATGGGGGTCAGATTCAAACATCTGCTGCAGATGTTGCTCCTTTAGAGCCCCAGTGTGGGTTTCCCAGTCCCAGATCTGTCTCTGAACTGCTGCAGGATCCAGAAGTTGGGTGCAAAAGGCTGGCAGAGGACCTTTTGGAGGTGGTCTGGTCCCATCTCCCCTGGCAGTGGGGCTGTGCTCTGGCTGGATCTTGGTCCCTGCCACCTGCACGGGTGGTGGGTGGGTTTGGTGTCCCTCAGTCCACTGTGGCTGTGCTGGCTGAGCTCCCAGCTGGTGCTGCCTGGCACTGCCCAGCTCTGGCACAGCTGCTCTTCCCACTCTGTGTCCCCTCTGCCAACATTGCCAAGGCCCTCTCGCTGCCAGGGGCATCCCCTGGGCACTCCCTGGTGGCACCAGGGACCACAATACAGGCACTAAAATGCCCTCTGGAGACAATTGATGCTGAACTGTAAAGCCAGAGAGCATCTCCAGCTGGAGGGACCCCTAAGGGCCCTGGAGTCCAAGTCCCTGCTTCTCCCAGCAGCAGCTCCCACTGGGCCACGGCACCAGGAGCTCCTGGAACTCTGGATCTCTGAAACTTCCCATCACAGTTTCATCCCTGGGTATGAAATTGTGGATTTCCAGGACAGACAGACTCCTCTTGTCTCTCTCATTAACTTCATCCCTCCTGAGGCAGGGGTTGGACTTGGTGGCCCTTGTGGGTCCCTTCCAATGCAGAGTGTTCTGTGAACTGGGAGCAAACTGGAACTACGTGTGTTTATTTAGTTGCACAGCCCTGGCAATGCTGGTTTAAATATAGATCAGGGCCTGAGTGGGGTTTAACACCACTGAGCTTTCCTGTGTTTGTCTCTGTTCCATCCCAGAAAGAGTCAAACATTTGTTCCCGTCCCAAAATTCCCAAAGAGCACATTTCTGTAAGCACTGCAGGGAGAGCCCTGGAACAGCACCTGGAGCTGGGCCGTGCCCAGGGGGGCAGAGCAGGGATGGTGTCAGCCACAAAACATTAATTAACACTCACCATTAATATATTTAAACTGAACTTGAGGGGGGCACATCTGTCCAGAAATACATGCCAGAGTATCAAAAGGATTCTTCCCTTTCCTGCTGGGCATTCTTTGTTTCCCAGATGGAAGCAGTGAGAGGTGGGGTTGCATGGCTGGAGTGTTTGTAAGAACCAGTCTTGTTGTTTCCCCAAAGCCCCCCTGCCATGTCCATCCTGCAGGTCAGTTCTCCCTCTGCCCTGCTTGGCCTCTGTTGGAGTTTGGGCTGGGGGTGTTTGGATCTCTCTGTGGTATCCAGGGATCCAGGTCTTGGTTCCTGGAGCAGCATTTGGCCCCTTCCCTGGGCTCGGAGCAGCAGCTGGGCCATGTCCTGTGCCAGCCCTCCCTGCCAGGATCTGCTCTTGGCCTGGTGTTGAAGCCATTCCCAGGGCTGGATTTGGGATTGCATTTAATATCCTTGGGCTTTTTTCTTTACAAGACAAAGCATTTAACCTTTCTCAGAATCACAGAATCCCAGAGTGGTTTGGGTTGGAGGGACCGTAAAGCTCATCCCATTCCAACGCCCTGCCTTGAGCAGGGACACCTTCCACTGGTCCAGTATGGGAATTGCTGCTGTAATACCTGGGAAAATCACTTTATTTAGGGCCAAGCTGTTTGTGTAGCTGCCCCTGGTGTGTCTGTGGCAGCCAGGCTGCTGCAGGCAGGGAACACTGCTGGGGAATCCAGGTCAGGCTGAGGGCCGGGCGTGTGGAACGTGGCTGGGGGCCAGGCCTGCAGGAGCTGCAGGGGGATGGAACTGCCTGGGATTGGAGCTGCCCACGGGTCCTGCACCTGCACACGCCCAGGGGGTGTTGGGAGTGGTGTTAGCCCTGTTTTAACCCTCCTTCTAAAGCCAGGCATGGAGAAGGTGCAACATGGATTGTGGAAAACAGATTAATGTCACCTCCCGCAGTTTGGGAAGCTCCAAACCCCCCTGCTGACCCTGCCTCGGTGCTGGGGCCGCCTCCTGAGGGTTTGCAGAGGGACAAAGATGGAAAAATGGCAGTGAGCCCAGCAGTTTCTCTCAGATAAACACCAGGCAGCAGGGCTGAATCCCTGTGTCCAGTAAAACCTCCCTCATCCCACTCGGTGCCACCGGGACCACCCCTGGAGGAGCCAGCAGGGTCTGTCCTGCCCAGTGTGACAGGAACCCTAAGGAGTCATTTCTCCAAAAATTGTATTCATAGGGAGCTTAAAAAAAATATCTCTTGATCTTTCCTCCTGCACAGCCCAGAGCTCCCACAAACACTGTCTAAATATTCCATGAGGAGGGATCTGATCCAGCTGGGATGAGTTGTGGTGGTTGTTGTTCTCCCTCCTCAGCTGAGGAGACTCTGTCCCACCTGCCAGGGCTGGGGGTTCCCTCACCAGCACTCAGAGGGGAACACAAACTCAGGGTTTGTTCTCCAGGATGGGGGTTCAGGTTCACATTTGCTCCTCATTAGCCAAATCTGCTCTTTGTCCCCTGAAATCCCTCAGATCACTTTCCTCCTGGAATGTTGATCACCCCCCTCCTGGACCCATGGCCAGACAAGGTGTGGTTTGAAGGCAGGGAGTCTGACCCAGCTGTGGATCTGTGCTGGATTTTATTTCAGGATGCTTTTTTGGAGCATCCTCACCTGACTCCAGGACAGAATACCCAGGCAGTTGTTTTTGGGGGGCTGTAAATGCCAGGAATGCTCCATGAGTTCTCCAAAGCCCCTTCCAGAAGGCAGAGGTGACAAGTTTTCTTTTCTCAACCTGTTCCCAGGTCCTTTTCCTTCCATGGAGCCTCCAGAGTCACCTGTTGGGACACTCTCTCCCACCTCTTCCCTCACTTGTCATCCTCATCCCGAGCCATCTCAGCCTCATTAATTTGATTAATTACTGCCTTGGCCCTGATCCACTGCTGGTGGCTGGAAGTGGAGTCTGTTATTGCTCCAGCTGTTCCTAAAGCTGGGATTTGATGCTCCAGACAGTTTCGGATGGGTTCTCTTACAAAACCTTTTTGTTCTCCAAAAAAAACTCTTCAGTTCTCAAAAAAAACTCTTTGGTTCTCTTACAAAAACTGTTTGGTTCTCCTACAAAACCCTTTTAGTTCTCAAAAAATCCCCTTTGGTTCTTCTTCAAGAACCCTTTGGTTATCCTTCAAAAACCCTTTCCCTGCAGCTGAGCTGTTGAATAAGCCCCAGATGGAAACCCAGCAGAGCTGAAGAGCCCAAGTAAAACCAAACCTGTTCAGTTCTTCCTAAATTTGGATGGTTTGGGGTTGATTGTGGCCTTTGGTTTCCTAACTGCAGATTTGTGCCTCTGGCTTTTCCAGAACTCTGTCTGCTGGTGTGCCAGTGTCCTGAGGGAGTTCAGTGTTCCTGCAGGATGCTGAAGGATTTGTGGAAGAGAAGGGGGGAGCAGCAGAGAGCTGGAGCAGAGCTCTGGAGCTGCGTGGTGGCCACGGCGGGGACGGTCTCATCAGGTCCATCCCCGGTCCCAGTGCTGGCACAGGGCTCAGGGCTGTTCTCTGGGCACAGTGCTTTGGGGTTTGGTTGGGACATTGGTGCCAGGGGAGTTCAGGTTGGACATCAGGAAGAGATTTTTTATGGAGAGAGTGATCAGGAATTGGAATGGGCTGAGCAGGAAAGTGGTTGGTTGGTTGTCCCTGGAGGTTTTTAAGGTGAGACCTGACGTGGCACTCGGTGCCATGGTGTGGGAGGCACCAGGGCTGGAGCCAGGGTTGGACTGGATGATCTCGGTGGTCCTTTCAGACCTGGTTGATTCGATGACTCTGTGATTCTTTGTAACATTGCCTTTTCATCCTCCTTTCCCAGAAGAGAAGCCAAAACCAGATCCAGTATTAAAACCACCTTCTCCAGTCCTCAGACCAGAACCTGCTGGGGAGAAGAAAGACCAGGCTGGCCAGACACCTGAGGCCCCCATCCCCATGGACACCCCTCCAGAAGTTCCTCCTGCTCCGTCACCGCTCCCAGCTGCTCCCAGTGGAGCTGCTTCTGGTGTTGCTGCTCCTGGTGTAGCCACTCCTGGTGTAGCCTCTTCTGGTGTAGCCTCTCCCGGTGTAGCCTCTCGTGGTGTATCCACTCCTGGTGTATCCACTCCTGGTGTAGCCTCTCCAGCTGCTGCTCCGGCTGCTGCTCCGGCTGCTGCTCCGGCTGCTGCTCCGGCTGTCCCCGTGTCCAGCAAAGCCCCTGCTGAGCCAGAGGAGAAACATGAAGTGGCTTCCCCCAGAGAGGAGGCCATGCCTGTCGCTGGTGCCACCCCCTGTGCCACCATGGCCCTGGCAGAGCCCCCGGGCATGGAGGAGCCTCCTGGTGCCGAGGGGAGCGCCGAGCCCTGCGCCGAGCCCTGCAGTGACACCCCGGGGGCCGCCAGCACAGACCTAATTAGTGTGATTAATGACGGTGACGGTGCTGAGGACACGGGGGCTGCTGCCCAGGGTGGGCTGGACGGTGCCCAGCCCGAAGCTGTGCCCTTGACTGTGGAGTCAGAGCCCCCCGAGGCACCCCTGGCAGAGGTGGAACATGTGCCATCGTCTCCCAGTGCTCTTCCCAGTGCTCTTCCCAGTGCTCTTCCCAGTGCACTTCCCACTGCTCTTCCCAGTGCACTTCCCAGTGCTCTTCCCACTGCTCTTCCCAGTGCACTTCCCACTGCTCTTCCCAGTGCCCTTCCCAGTGCCCTTCCCAGTGCCCCCTCCCCGCCGCCCACCCCTCCACCCACCCTGCCACCTCCTTCCCCTCCGCCTGCCGTGGCTGCCCTTCCCACCACGGCTCCTTCTCCACCTCCTCCCCCGTCTCCGAGTGCCCTCCCTGTTGGCCAGGGGGATTTGGAAGGGGAGGAGGGCACAAGAACTGCTCTGAGTGAAGAGGGGAAAGAGGCTGACAAGAAGGAGGAGCCCGAAGCCGATGGGCAGCTGGAGGAGAACACGGAGGCTCCGAGTGTGAACTCGAGCAAGAGTCCCGTCCCAGGTGGGTGTTGGACCGTGGGTTGAGGTGGAGGATGAAGGAAAGGGGCTTTGGGGGCTCTTCTTCTAACGGGAAGAAGATGAAATTTCATTGTGCTGCATAATTGTTGAGATTGGAAATGCTGATCTTTGTTTGCAGGGGTGAAACGCTCGGAACCTTCACGAGGTCACGGGCTGGGACTGTGTCCCAGGGTGGTGGCTCTGGGTGAGCCACAAGGGCTCTGCTTGCACTGTCACACAGGGCTGGTGGAGGGGGAGTTCAGAGGACACTGCTCTGCGTGGAGTCGTGGGATGGTTGGGGTTGGGAGGAACCTTAAAGGTCATCTCATCCCACCCCCTGCCACCTCCCACTAGCCCAGGGTGCTCCAAGCCCTGTCCAGCCTGGCCTGGGACACTCCAGGGATGGGGCAGCCACAGCTCCCATTGTCCCCAAGGGGAGTGGCTTTTTCGAGGACTGTGGGCCTGGATTTGTGAGCCTGATAAACACGTGGGCCCTGAAGGCCTTGGGATGAACCCCCTGGGCCAGTGAATTCCCAGAAATGGTGGAGGGGGGTCTTTTCCAGCTGCAAGAATGTGTCATGGTGTCACCACGTGTGGGGACATGAAATGGACCATCAAAGCTCTCCCAAACAATGGGCAGCCAGACACCAGAGTCACAGACCAGTGTCACAGACCAGTGTCCCACCCCAGTGTCACTCCAGTGTCACAGACCAGTGTCACCTCAGTGTCACAGACCAGTGTCACAGACCAGTGTCACAGACCAGTGTCACAGCAGTGTCCCAGACCAGTGTCACAGACCTGTGTCCCACCCCAGTGTCACAGACCAGTGTCACCCCAGTGTCACCCCAGTGTCCCACACCTTGACCTGCCCAACCTTTTTTAGTGATGCTTTTGCTCTTCCTCTGCAAAAGGACCATCTGAGCAAAATTTACAGATTTACAATTTGAAATTGAAATTTTCTAGTTTGAAATTCACTAAAAATGGCAATTTGTGCAGTCCCTTTGAAAGCCCAGCCTGTTCCTCCGTGTCATTCCCTGCTGTGCTTTGAGCCCTGTCACATCCCTGGGGTGATATTTAATGGATTAACACTCCTGTCTTCTTGGCTGTGTTTTCTATGGAAAACTGCTTTTTTTCAGGAATTCCTGGAGATGAAACTGTGGAAAAGAAGTTAAATGGGTCAGTTTCTTGGGTGTGCTGGTGCAGTGTGGAGGTGGCTGCTCTGCACCCCACAAATGTGACAGCATTTCCTGGGTCACATCCTTCTGGACTTACTTAAATCCCTTGGGATTTGGTAGAGTTGGGGGGAAAAAGGGCAAAAAGCCAGTTGTGATTTGGGTCTTGTTTGTTTGCTGGTGTTTTTCTAAAGCAACCTTTAAAATAGTGGTTTTGTAGTTTGTTCTTTCACGGGTGGGGAGTGGCCTTGGCACGGCCCAGGCTGGCTCTGCTCTGCCTTAACTGAAGGGCAGAGCTGAGGTTGGTGCTGATCTTCAATCAAATCCAGTATCTGGGAGAGATCAGATCTCTTCCCTGCTCCAGCCACGGGGTTTTTCCTGTTAATCTATTTTTATTTCACTCAGGTAATTTCCCTGCTCTGGCACTTGTTGTTCTTTCAGTCTGAGCTACTTCATAACCCAAATTAATTTCCTTGCAAAGGAGAGAAAAGGGACTCTGTAAATAAGGTTTTGCACAGGCAGGTTCCAGCTTCTGGTGTTATTGCTGGCTTTGTAATGGCCTGGATTTGAAATCAAAAAAAAAATTAACTTACAGTGTTTGGGGCTTTTAATTATGCACCAGATTAATTTTAATGCTCTAATGACATTAGGCTCCACAGCACACATCAGCCAAGCCATTGGCTTTGGCAACAGGGAGAGAAATAGTTCTCAAGTTGTGTAAAAGATGACTTGAAACTCAGATTTCTATTAAAAGCTCAGGGCTTCAAGGAAAGCAAAAAGCTCTCCAAGTGGCTTTTTGTGTTTTCCCCCTGATTTAATGATCTAGAACTGCTGCATTTCTCTGCCAGGCCTCTTTGGAGAATAATCTTCCAGTTCTTTCCTGGAGAGAGGAAAGAACTTCAGCTGAGGCTGCCTGTTAATTCAGGAACGAGGAACTGCCTCTCTGCCATTCCCATTGGAAATCCACGTGCTGGACCTCAGAGCAGGGACAAGGGCTTGTCTTTGGGGCTTTTCTTGGACTCTTTTTTTGCTTGGAGCCTTTTCCATGATGTCTGGGATGGAAACTGGGCTGAGGGAAGCAGCTGGAGCACGTGCAGCAGCCCCGAGCTCTCCCACTCTGAGCAATATTCCTGGGGGGGTTTCAACAGAACGGTGTTTTTACTTCAGGGCAGCCCCAAATCCTCCCACGGGTTTCCCTTTAAAGGGAGCTCAGCTGGAATGGCTGGGACACCACGGAGACCCCTTGGAATAATCTCTGCAGCAATTCCCCCTGAGTTAAAACCTGCCTGCCTCATCTTGGGATGGGCCCTTCCTCCCAGACCTGGCAGGGCAGGAGCTGACAGGGGTGTCCCATATTTTGCCATGGAAGGAACAGTTTTCCAGCGATGAATGAAGGGATTTGCCTGTTCCTCAAGATCTTTCAAGAACACACCTTTACTCCAACAGTCAGAGAAGCAACACTGGGACTTTTGGCTCCATCAAACACTGGAGAGAGAGAAAACACATTCACTTTCAAACACCTTTGTCCTCCAGCAGTTCTTTTTCACGGCTCGACACCCCAACACTGTGAGTGTTTGCAGGAGAGGCTGAGCCTGTGGGAACCCAGAGAACCTCAGCTCTTTCTTTTCCACTGGCATTGGGGTCTCCACCAGATTTCCAAGGTCAGAGGATTGCCCAGGGGCCTCTGTGTTGTATTTTACACCGTGTTGTATTTTACACCGTGTTGTATTTTACACTGTGTTGTATTTTACACTGTGCTGTACCTACTCTGAACACCTTCAGTCGTCTTGGCCTGCCCAGGGAAGTTTTGGTGGTTCATTCCCAGACTTCCTGGAGTTTTCAGGATGGGCAGAGCTGTTCCCTGCAAGGGGCAAGAACATGTGGCTTTAAAAATAATTAATCCCCACCACAAGGAGGAAAATACAGATGTTATTGTTGTCAAGAGTGCTCTGCCTGCCATACCCAAAACTTCCCTCAGGCTGAAAGTCATCAAGGACTGGCTTTTGTTATTCACTTCTGGGTTTCCAGTAGCTGCAGGGAGGGCCCAGCACTTCCCAGGGAGCAAAACACGAGGAGTGGTGTTGGTGGAGTGGAATTCCTGCAGGACAAGGTGCTCCCAGAGCTCTGGGGGCTCGGATGTCACCGTGGGATCACGGCTGGTACGGGGAGCAAGGAGGACACTCAGAGGCTGGTGTGTGTCCCAGGCAGAACGGGGGACATGGGAGGCCACACGTGGAATTCCAAGGGCTGTTTCTTGCAGGACTGGTGTATGAGACATGTTCCAGCCCAAAGGAGCCCAAGTGCTGGTGAGTCCCAGCGTGTCTGGAGTTGTCTTGGAGAAATATCTCCAGCACCCAAACCCAGAGAGGAGGAAACACAAATCAGGAGTCGCCTTTTCCTTGATTTGCTGCCGTAGCCACCGGAGGAGATTTTGTTCCCCGTGAGCTGGAAGGCCTTGCTGGGTCTTTGCTTTGTTTTTTCATGGCATGGTGGATGCAGAAGGAAAAATCTAAAAGCTGGTATTAATTCTGTTGGCACCACATCAGAGGGGAGAGGCCTCCTGTCCCGCTGGAGGGGCTGTGCCCTCCCTGCTGGGGGCTCCTGTGGGAAGAGGCTCCGTGCAGGAACGTGGTGCAGCTGCAGACACGGCTGAGACAGCACCAGGCCTGCCAAGATGATCCCTCCAGTGGGGCTCTTCCCGCTGGGAATGCTGTCTGGGGTGGTCTGGGAATGAATGGGGCTTGTTCCTATTTCCAGCCCTAAAGCAGATCCGTGTTGTCGCCCTGTTTCTGGGAGCAGAGATAAGAAGGAGCTAAGAAGGAGCTGGTGTCGCTTCTCCAACGGGATGAAAGGACCTGATGGGCCAAACCCAAGCTCTGGAAGTGTAAATGCTGCAGAAATGGACCTGGATTTGGGCAGGAATGAAGGTGTTGGAGTGCACGTGAAGATGCTCAACTTGGGGAACAGGAGGATTGAGAGGAAGACAGAAGTGTCCAGAGCCCTCCCATGGCAAGAGCCAAAGTGGACAGATTGCTTTGGATTTCCCTGTGGCTCCTGGAGTGTCTCGCAGCTGAAACTCCATTTTCCTATGGAGAACACCATTGTCCTCGTGGCTTTGGGGTGTGGGAGGGTTGGCACCTAAACTCACCTTGTTTCCTGAGCACACCTTGGTGTGAATTCTCCTTTGAGTCTGTTCCTGCAGCAGAAACAAGATCTCTGCAGCAGAACAGGGACCTGCTGTCTGCTATTTTAGGGAGGGAGAAGTGGAGCAGCATCTCCAGGGATCTCTGGAGATCCTCCCCAGGCAGCTCCACCCTCGGCCTGGTGGGAACTGTGGGATTTAAGGCAAGACTCGTTCAGGAGGCTTGGCAGGGTCTCAGCCTCTGTGGAGGTGCCTTTTGCCAGAAAAAGGTGGAAAAAGTGTCTTCTTGAGCAACACTGCTGTCAAACATGGTGCCAGCCGAGGAGGGAGCAGCCCAGACCTTTCCCAGCCCCGAATCCGTGACCTCAGAGTTTCTTTGTGTGTGGTTCAAAGTGGGACCTTGTTTTACCCTGGGAGGGATTTCCATGGTTGAGCTGGAGGGGAGTGAAATCCTGTAGGCTCAAACACTGGGGGTTCATCAGTTCATCTGCCTGGCTGTGGCAGTGGGGGGTGTTGCTGCTGCTGGGCAGATGTGACCCCTCCTTGGAGAAACCCCCTGCAAGTGTGGAAGTGTCACCAAAGAAGAAGCCACCAGTGTCCAGCCTGAGAACAGTGGGTTGGCTTTGGAGAAACGCTCCATTTTCCCTGAGTTTTGGCAGGTTCGTGGTGGAGGGAACTGTGGAGCCTCACTTGGATCCGTGCTCGGCTGAATCCCAGGGGTTGATCAGCAGCTGCTCCTTCCCCAGCCGGGGTTTCACCCTGAGACAGTGGGAATATCCCGGCTGTCCCTGCAGCAGAGCCTGGGCCTGGCTGCATAAGGCAGAGCCCTGTTGCAATCCATGCAGTCCAGGCCTGCTTGGCCCTTCGTCCCCCTCCCCTGAGCCCCAGGAAATTCGGGATTCATGCCGGGCTCTCCAAGTCTCTCCACAGGGGATGTTTGGGACAGGCAGGACTCAGAGCTCGGGAGACCCGGGTGGTTTTTACAGCCCCTGATGAACTGGCAGCTCTGTGAATGACCAGGTGCTGTTGGAATATTTAAATAAGGCTCTTTTTTTAGTTAACCTTCACTTTCAGGGTGTTCAGCGTGAAGGTAAAAGTCCTTTATGGATGGCTCCTCTTGCACTTCAGGGTGGGGTCTGTGCTGGCTGTGGAGATTCCCATGGGAATTCACAGTGTGCCTGCAGCTCCACGGTCACCCTCCAAACATGGAACACCCTGGAGAAGCCACCAAGGCTCCCATGTCCCTTTTGGCGTAGTGGGAATGCAGCAAATCCCGTTTCCTCCTTGCCTGTAGGAGCAAAGTTGGCTGTCAATAATTTCTCTTATTTATCCGTGGTGAAGAGCCTTTCAAAACTGTGTCTTACTGTGATAAAGGAAGTGCACGCTGGGATTTTCCACAGTGTGTTCTGGAAAGCAAAGGCTGGAGCTGGAAATGTGTTTGCACTAAACTTCAGTCACGAAATCAGTCCCATTGACTCTTAACTGGGCATGTGAGTGCCTGGGATCCCAGTCGAGCTGGGAGCACTTGCTGCAAATTAGGAGCAGATTGGATTAATGGGTTTGTCTCCTTAAGACATGGTGTGGTTTCTTTCACCCTTTGGGAGGGAATGATTGGAGTAAATCACTGCTGATTTGGGGAATATTCTGTGGTGTTTCCTTTGGCTCAGTCAGTCAGGGAGATAATTAATGGTGGGGTTGTGAACCCGCTTTTAAATTGAAATATAAATCCAGCTGGAAACAGGGCTGCAGGACTGGAGGAGTTGTCCTTTTGGAAGAGATGCTGGAAATTTTGGCCTGTTTATGTTTAATGTTAAAATGATGTTATAATTCTTATAATAATTCTTGAGAAGAATCTGTTGGGAACAACCTCCCCTCCCAGCCAGTACCTGATCTTTCAAACCACTTGACTTTCCAAAGGTTTCCCTTTGGCCCTGCTTGGTCCTTGTGCCCTTGGCAGTGACCTCCTTGCCACTCCAAGTTCCAGCTTGAGCTTGAGTGAGCAACTTGGAAAACAATTCCTGTGTTTTAATGCCATTCTCGTGATCGTTGTTGCTGCAATGAAACCAAAAGTGGTCCAACCAGGGGTGTGAGTGCCACGTTCTCCAGAGCGGCCCAGGAGAGGGGAGAACATCCCCCGGGGCTGGATCAGCTCCATGTCACTCAGTGCTGTAACAGATGCACAATTCCATTGCAGCCCAAACAGCTGTAACTGCACCAAAGACCTGGAAGAAACCAAAAGAGCGGAGCCAAGCCAGCGAGGAGGTGACGGAGGCAGAGGAGGAGGTGAGAGGGGCCGGGGTCACTGAGGGGGCTGCTCTCCTGGAGCTGCACTCTAGAGGTGTTGCTTCCTCGTTGTCTCACAGGATCCTGGGCACAGTTTGGGGGAGGAACTTCAATATTCCTCAGCATCCTTTAGAGAAGAGGTTTTAGACTGTTCCCTGTTGAAGCTCTCTGGTTTTCTTTGGGTTTGGC
>JAWWMO010000059.1:1792250-1802466 GCA_035047845.1 Dendrocincla fuliginosa | reverse complement strand
GGATGGATGGATGGATGGATGGATGGATGGATGGATGGATGGATGGATGGATGGATGGAGGGATGGATGGAGGGATGCATGGATGGATGGATGGAGGAATGGATGGAGGGATGGATGGATGCATGCATGCATGGATGGATGGAGGGATGGATGGAGGGATGGATGGATGCATGGATGGATGGAGGCATGGATGGAGGCATGGATGGATGCATGCATGCATGGAGGGATGGAGGGATGGATGGCAGGTTGTTTCCAGGGGGCTGGAAGGGGGTTCAGGGTTCTGGTCCAGCTCTGCCAGGATCCTCTGCCCAGCAGGCCCTGAGAGGCCTGGGGGAGCACAAGGGGGGAATGGGTTTTGTCTTGCTGGCTGTGGTGAGGAGGAGGGAAAATCCCTGGTTCTTTGAAGGTATTGTGGGTGTGGGTTTTGGCTGCAGCAGCGTGGAAGGGACAGCGAGTTGGTGCCTGAGATGGATGGCTGAGAACCATCCAAGAAATCCCCTGGAAACTGATGCATTTCTGAAATCAGAGATGGGAAAGTGCTCCTTGGGTCCTAAATATGAGTATGTGTGTCCTGTGAATATGTGTGTTCCTGAAGAGTTCATTTCCTGGATGAACACTTGCAGGGATCTGTGGAAAGAAACAGTTTGTGGTGTCCAATCCAGGCACTGTCCAGCTCAACTGATCCTGGTGGAGGGTTATCTAAGGGGTGCTCTGTTAATGATGAAGATACTTAATTTAGAGACCTGAACCTCAGTTAATTCGCCTCATTAAGAGAGATGTCAAGACCCAGTTGCTGCCAATTTTTAAGCCGTTTCTCATTCAGGTGAAGCTCCTTCCAACTAAATTGCTCATTTTTTAGGAGCCCAGAAATTGAAGAGTTTAGTGGCAAGGAGGAAGGACCTGGTGGACGAGACACTGGACAAGGAGTAGGGGATACACCAGGGTGGTTCTTTCTGCACCACTTTGTTCTGGCAAAGACCTCGAGGGCTTTGGTTTTATAAATTCAGGGCAATCATATCGTCAGGAGGAAACACAGAGGTAGTTCAGCACCCTCAGGGTACCTGAGAGCTCATCAGCCAAGCACCTCCTGAAGTTACTCAATCCATAACTGATGCAGTCAGAGCAATCCCAGTTGGATCTGGATGTCCTTTCACTCAGCTGGAGGGGGGGGATCAATCCTGGAAAGCAACACGCCTTGGACTTAGGCAGTCATCCTCGATTTCAGCTCCACTCTTCCTATAAAGGGGAGTTTTTGCCTTTTGGAGGATTTGGGTGTTCGATCCCAGTCTCTCCCCACGTTGGGGATCCTTCCTGTGACACTGCCCAGCTGCTCTTCATGTTGAAACAGCTCTCTGAGAACTTCCCAGGAGAAGGAAACTACATCTGAACTGTTTGTTGTTGCTGTCGGAGCTTTTCTTTGACAAATGGGCCGGAGTTCCAGCTGGGATGCAGCTGAGCAGGCAAAGCACTTCTGCACCCCTCCAAACCCCAAAACTCCGCAGAAATCAAACTGCACAAAGAGCCAGGACTTGGAATTGTGTGTTTTCATTCCCAGTTACTCAAACGTTGGAATAAGCCCATCAGTGGCCTCTGTGGGATGTGGATGGTGAGATCCCAGAGCTGGAGCTGCTGGTCAGGGGGTGAAATAAAGAAACAAGGAACACCTGAAGGGCTGGAGAAATGCTGAGCCCTCTGGCATCACTGACATCCAAAGGCAGCACCTCCCACAGATGTTTTTCTTCAGATAAAACATGTTTTCTTCTCCAGTTTCAAACAAACTGCTGACAATCCCATCTCCAGGCACCAGATGCTGATTTTCCTTGTGGGTTTACATTGGGATTTGCACCAAGGTGGATCCTCCACACCCAGAAAGCCCTGCAAAAAACAGGTGGAAAGTTGGAATTCTGAGACTGGCCTGTGGTTGTTTCCTCTTGTTTTCCCTGTTGTCTCCAGCCTGGGTTGTTCACAGCTCCATGTTTTCACATTTTCAGGGGATATTTTTGTTCCAGGCACTGCTCTCCTTGACTCTGTTTATCACTCCCTTTTACACCAGACCAACCACTTTAACTTCTGCAGTTTCACCCAAAAACTGGGAATTGTCCCTGTTTCATCCCATCCCACAGGAGAGTGAAAACCAGAGTTAGACACGTGGGTTAGAACTGGAATGAGTGACCAGGTCCATGTGTGGTCTCCTTGGGCCTGGCTCTGTTCCTGTCCCTTCGATGCCACGGGAATTCACCTCCTCAAAAGGAAAATAAATGCAAATTTCCCAGGCACCTCCTCCCTTGGGGTTTACCAGGCCCTGGGTTTGTCTCTGGGAATCTCAGGGCCTTTCTCTCCCTATAGAGCAGTGGAAGCCCCTGGACCCAGAGGGCAAGAAGCAGTACGACCGGGAATTCCTGCTGGACATCCAGTTCATGCCAGCCTGTATCCAGAGGCCAGAGGGGCTCCCTCCCATCAGCGACGTGGTGCTGGACAAGGTGAGAGGAGAGCCCATCAAACAGGTACGTGTGGGGCTGGGTGGAGGGGGACATCCCATCACACGCTGTTTCCATGCAGGCTTTTGGTGGGAAGAGCAATTAGTTGGTCACACACAAAATCCTTTGGTGAATGTGCACAGATGATTTAAAACTGAAGCGTTTTTAATAGTCTTTACCTGGATTGAGTCATATCAGGCTGTTATTAAAGTGTAACATCCATGAAGAGCTGAACATCCCAACAAGGCCAGAGGACAGGCAGTGACTTCTGTCAGTTCTGTGGCTGAAAAGCAGAGAGAAGCTTTTGGGCAAACCCTTTTTTTGATGTGAAGCAATTGTGTCATGTTTATGACACAGATCTAATAAAAGATCTCCAGGGCCTCGATTCTCAGGCAGCTCTGGAATTACTCCAAAGCCTCGTTCCAGAGCTGACTGTCTCTGCTGTGGGTCTGGGCTTAGTGACACTTGGGATTTCAGTGCTGCCACCAAGGCCTGCTCCTGCTCTCCTGGGAGCTGGGCAGCTCTGGGTTCATGTACCACTGGATTCCCTCTTGAGCCTCCAGGATCCAGGTGATTCTTGTGTGCAGGAACATTTCCACTGTGAGCTTCATACCCAGACAAACTGGCAAACACAGCTTTATTCCCAAAATCATTTCCTCCACCTCCCAGTTCCCTGTGGTTGCTTCTCACTGCTCTGTCTGTGTTTGAGTTCCTTGGCTCAGTTGCCCACGAGCCTTTTTAGCCCAAAAGCCATTGGTTTGAGGGAAGGTGGCTGCTTTTTGGTCTTGAACCAAGACAGGCCCCTGTCCCCGTGATTTTATCCTCCACAACTCCTGCTCAGCCTTGAAATGTTTCTGAACCCCACCCGTTTCCTCCACAGTCACTGCAGAAGGTGTATTTGAAATTAAGTGCTTATTTATGCATAAAACTTGCAGAGTTTGCTTGAACTTGGCCATTAAAGAAGACTGTTGTGGTTCAGCAGAGCTGTGTGGGGGTGTCCTGAGCCCTGGGCAGCCCAGCATCCCTGAAGGGCCCTGTGTGTGCTCTGCCCCCCTGCAGGTCAACCAGCCGAAGCTGCCGCTGCGAACGCTCGACCCGCGGATCCTGCCACGAGGCCCAGACTTCACACCAGCCTTTGCTGACTTTGGGAGGCAAGCCCCTGGGGGAAGAAACGTGGCTGGAAGTGTGAGTTTACCCCAACTTGCTCATTTAAAAGGTGGCCTTAGCGCCGATGGAGTCCATCCTGAGGCTCTGGGGCCTCTCCGGCGGCTCCGCTTTGGGCAGGATGAATGCAGGGCTGAGGTTTGCTTGGCTGTCAGAGTTTAGGCAAGTTAGGAACCGTTGTGGAGGTTTGGTCTCTGGTACGTACTGGTCGGGGTGGGGTTGTTCTCCTTGCCCTGCGGGGGGGGGTTCCACACCAGGACCCGTCGGTCTCGTGTGCCGTCGCGCCATCGTCGTGCCACAACCCGTCGTCTGCGTGTCCTCGGGGCAGTCTGTGCTGCAAAACCCTCCAGCAGAGCCAGCACGTGTTACTAACACAGGGAATGCACACGGTGCCTGTGTGTTCTTACTTGGTCTGTGCTTCCACGTGTTGCTTTGGTCACTTCATTCCTTTTCTTCCACTTCCTCTTCTTCTCGCTGTGTCTGGCTTTGCCCACACCCTGAGATCCCACTCTGAGTTCTTCACTCTTGCCTTTTCCATCTCTTCTCTCGGGGCACAGGTGCCCCCAGCATGTGCCACCCGGGGGGATGGACACTGACTCCATTGGGGGCAGCCATTGATTCTCATCTCTTATGATACATCCAGTGTCTCCATCCAGATGTGTCAGTGACACAGCCATCGTTGGTCTTTAAACCTGCTGGTTTCAGAAGAGTTCCCTGAACCACCCTGACTTCCGAGTGTTCAGGTTTCCACCGTGACTTCCGAGTGTTCAGGTTTCCAGGAGTCAGAGCCGCTGGTTTTGGTCCAGTGTAACATTTCAGGTTTGGGAGCGGCCTCGTGGCCAGCTCCTCGTTCCAGGCTGCACATCCACGTCTTGGCGCAGCCTCAGTGCTGCGGTTTCTCTTGGAGCTCCACCTGGTCCACAAAAGCTCCTGAGGTCGCCGGGGCTGCCCACGCTGAGGACCTGCCGAGGCGCCTCCTGCCCTGTCGTGTGCTGAGCGTCCCGAGCCGCTCGGCCTCGCCGTAACGCCGCTCTCACTCTTTCTCTCTCCGCAGGCCTGCAAAGTGCAGAGCACCCCTGGATTGCCCTCCCTGGCTCGGTGTGGGCCCCCAGCATGCCCTCTCTTGGTCTCGCCTCACCCACCATTGAGGAACCTGCCGATAGGGGTAAGCCAAATCCCCCCCTTTCCCCCCAGCCTTTGCACCTTTTTGTAGAGTTGCCTTTTTCCCCCCACGCCCGCTGTTGATAAAGAACGACTGGCAGAAAACTTTACAAAAAGGTGCAACCTTGTTTAAAAAAAAACCGAAACCAGACTTGCATTGTACCCCTCTAGGCAGTCTTCAGTGGTGGGTGGGACATCACCAGCTGAGGGCATGCTGGGACGTTGGCCTGAGCGGGATCCGCGAGGGTCTGCACTTTGCAGACCTGTGGAAAGGGGGAGAAAAGGTAAGTCCCGCTTACCCCGTTCATTTGGAGCATTCGGCACATAACATACATCTCCCATTGCGCCTTTGCAGAGCAGAGCCCTCCTCGCCTCGCTCTGCAGGAGGGCTGGAAGGCCACCTCGTCCGACCAGCCTGTGCCGCGGCGCCGGCGCTTGTAGGATCAGAGGGTGCTCAGCCCCGCCAGTCCCAGACGTTCCCCTGGCATGGCAAACCCCCGTGTGCTCCCTTGTCCCCGGCCATCCCACCTCTGCAAGGCCATGCCCATGATCCATCAACCCACTGCCTCTTCCTTGCCCCGAAATAACGTGGAGCAGCTCGGTGCTAACCAGCTCCCGGCACGCTGAGAATCCTTTGTGTTGCTTCCTTGGCTTTTGTCTTTATTTCCTTCTTTTCGCTTCAACGTGTTGTGTGAGTGTTTTTGGCACTAACAAATGTCGCCTCGGGTGGCTCGAGGGGTGTGATTGATTGCACAGGAGCAGAATCCAGCTCCAAGGGCTTCTTGGGGTAGGCAGGACATCGAGGGAGGGGGTGCAAACAGAGGAGCAGGGTTGGAGGGGCCAGGTCTGTCCCCATACCCAGAGTAGGATGAGTTGGCTTCGTCCTTCCTGAGGGTGGTGGAAACTCCAGTCACCTCAATTCTTGTGCTTCTTGGAAGGCAGAGCCTCTCCCAGCACCAAAGCTCAATTTCACCTTCTGCATTCAAGGCCTCTTGCAGAGGCAGAAGTGCTTCTTCAGTTCCTTGGGTGTTTTCAAGCATTCCCATGGCTCGTGGCCTGAGTGGGAGCACCAGGTCGGGCTGTGCTGCTGTGGGTCTTTGGTGGCTCCTCTGCAGGTGCCTCCTCTGCTTTCCTTTTCCCCCTCTTCATCCAGAAGACAAATAATGCAGATGAATGCAGGAACTGTTCAGTGCCACTGGTGGACAAGGTTATCCCAGTGCAAGTGCCCCAAGAACAGTCATCACTTGGCCTGGAGTACGGGAGGCCAGGCCTGAGCCCAGGCACCTCCTGAACTTGCTGCCATGGAAATCCGGAACCAAAAATCTCTGAGCTTTTCCTCTTAAAAATCTGATCCATCTATTCCTTTATTACACATTCAGAAGAGGCTTCTGCTCACTGATTTAAAACCTGATCACACAGTTGGAACCAAGTTTATTCACAGCTATTAAAGAATCCAACCTCAGAGAAAGTCGTGGTTCTGTTGATGTGCTGGAGGGCCTGGTCTCGGAGCCAGCTGGATGTGAGGAGGGCATGACACGTGCCAGGCTGGCACTCAGGAGATGCACCAGCTGCATCCCTCAGCCTTCCCAGTCCCCTCCCTCAGGGAGGGCTGTGTGTGCTCCGAGCATGGACATTCCAATGGACCCGTCCCCGAGGAAGCTCCGGCCTCTGCGGCTCCGTCGCTGCGTTACAGCCCTGGCACAGCTGGCAGCTCCTCCAGCCCAGAGCTGCTTCTGTGCAGGGCGTGGGGTGGCTGCAGGTCACCCACCTCTCCTTGGCTTGGCCCAGTGCTGGGCAGAAGGAGCCCGAAGGTTTGGATTCTCAGGGTGCTCTGGCAGCCTGGTCTGGTTCCCGAGCCGTTTGCGGGGCAGGAGGGGTGTGATGAGCTGCTGTTGCGTTGCTGGTTGTTCAGCTGGAGGGAAGTTCCTTCCCTCCACGTTGGCAGCGTGGGCAGAAGGTGGGCAGCAGAACTGGGTGGAGGGTGTAGCTCCAGGGGGGGTGTGAAGGGGGGCTGCCAGGGGGCTCTGCTGCGCCGCACCAGTGACTGCCGAGGGCTCGGGGTGGGAGCAGAGCGGGGCCCTGGGGAGGGACTGGGGGCTGCCCTAGGGACGTGTCTGACACACAAGTGCTGGTAAAGGCTCCCTGTCCTCGCTGTCTCCTTCCTGTGCACTTCTCAGGAGCAATCAGCTGCTGTGGTTGCGTTCCAAGCTGTTGGGAGTTGGGTTTGCTGGTCTTGGAGGTCTTTCCCAGCCTTACCCATGCTGTCGATTACAGCTTGTGCCCCGAGGGGGTTCTGCTGGGTATTCCTGTGCGTGCCAGGGCACCTGAGCAGGGCTCTTGCTGGGTGGGGGGCAGCACAGTGCCAGGCTGCTCCCAGAGCCCCTCCCAGGCACCGCCTTGGCCCATGGAGCACGAGATCATTGTCTTCTGGTGTCTTGCTCTGTTGCTGTCATCCCACAAGGAAGGCCAAGGAGGAGCTCCAGCAGTGCCAGTGATCCTGTTCATTTGCACACATTTACCTTGTCAAAGACAAGAGACTCAGTTCTCAGTCCCACTCCTGCCTTTAAGGGGGATTTTGGTTTTTTGGGACTGATCTGTGACAAAAGAGGCTCCAGCCAAGAGCCCTTTTCCTCCTGTTCAGTGGAGCTCTTGGAATAACCGTGATGGTTTGGCCTTTCTGGTGCTGTTGAATCCCTTTGCTGAGCCAAGCAGTGCTTAGAATGGCCCATTTCCAGGAGGGGCTGCCTGCTGCCCCCTGAGAGGAGGGCTCATTGCTGGGGGGAGCACGAGGTTTGATAAGGGAGTTCTGTTGTGGTGCTAATTTGTATCTTGAAGTTGGACATTTATGATAAATGAGCGTAGAAATCTGAAGGAACACAGCAGGAGAACAACACCCTGCCAGCATGTGGAACTGTTAGCACTTGATGAGAACCCCCAGATGATGAAGAGGGGGCTTGGGGGTGTCTTGTGCTCTATCACTTGGACTGCTGGTGAAAAATTCCCCAGTTTTGGCAGCTTTTGTGCCTGGTTTACCCAGGAGGAGTGTCCCCTTCCACAGGACTGCAGACACACTTGGGGCAGTTTCAAAGCACCGACTTCCCCTTCCTTCTGTGAACCTACCCAGGGTTTGTCCTGCATCTGTCAGGATCCCAGTTTCCACAGGGCAGGAGCTGCACTGATGCTCCTTCAGTGTGTTTTGTGCAATTCCCATCTCAGGATGTCTCTGTGGGAAACAATGGCCGGTAAAACTTGGGGTTTCTGGCAGGGAATACAGAAATGCTGATTTATCCTTGTCCTGTTGCCTGGGATGGCACATTCCAAATACACCTGTAAGGACTTAATCCTTGCACACCCTTTGCTGTGGTGCCTCTGGTGTGCAGGTCCTACATCCCAGAGGCCACGGGTGGGTTCAGTCGCATCCCGCTGTGTCACTGAATCCCGTAGGCAGCATCATCCCATGTCTGGTTTGGGAAAAGCTGCCCAGGAGGAGCATGTCTGGGGTCTCCATGTTCCCTCTGAGCAGCCTGGAGCGGTGTGTGGGGTTGGAGAGACTCCTCAGAGGTGCTGAGGGGTGTGGCCGTGCCCCGGTGCGCGTTACCCAGGAGGGAATTTAAAAGGGGATATAACAAGGAATGTTTTTGTCCTAGTTGTTGAATGTTGGACCGAGGAGATCTCAGCCAGGCCAGAGGAGGGAGCCCAGGAAGATCATCACTGTGTGTGTGAAGGAGGATGTGCACCTGAAGAAGGCAGAGAACGCCTGGAAGCCGAGCCTGAAGAGGGAAAACCAAACCGAGGACCCAGAAAATGTCAAAACGCAGGTGAGAGCTTTGGGGGGCACACCCAGGGGCACAACATCTGCCCCAGGGGGAGGATAGGCATCTGCCCTCACCCTTGTGTCACACTGGAAAAGGGCAAGGAGTTCCAGTTGGAATCCCAGCTTTCCTGTCCATTTTTCATGTGTTTATTCTTGACCTGGAGTTTAAATGCCAATCCTGGCTGTTGAACTGGGGACACCAGACAACCTCCTACTTCTCTTCCAGGATTGCTTCTCTCCTGCTCTTTTACTGGAATATTTCTGTCTCCACCCTAAAGCAAACAACCTCACACTTCCAGCACAGGACTTGCTTTTCATCCCTTTTTTAGAACTTCACCAAGACTGAGGTTCCTCTGTAAAACCTCTCAGCTGGTCCTGCCCAGCCCAGCCAGCACCATCTGAACTCCCTCTGTCCTTCCCCTCCTCTCCCTCATGGGACAGTCACCCTGGGTGGAGGTGTTTGGTGGCCAAGCTTGTCATTTGTAGGATAAGTTGGGATGGTCCTGAAGGACACTGGAATTCTGTTCTTGCACTTAATGGTGGCGTTGACCTCATGGTCATCCTGGGCAGGAAAAACCAAGTGCCTTAAACTGAACACAGGAGAAGGTGGTTACCTGTGGTTGAAGGAGACAGAGGCCACTCCCTGTTAATTTATATTTCATGGATTAAATGGGTATCAAGAAGAGCATTTCTGGCAGGAAGGGCTTTGTGCCTCTATTCCACTTGAAAAAAGCCCTTGGGTGTTCCCAAAAACCCTTCCCCACAGCCTTGGCCTTTGGTAGCCAAGCAATAACTGGGGCTGGGCTGTGCAGAAACGTGTGGGGTGTGACCCAACCTCCCAGACATCTCTGTGGGCCACCTCATTCCCCTGGGACATCCCCGTGGACCACCTCATTCCCCTGGGACATCCCCGTGGGCCACCTCATTCCCCTGGGAGATGCATCCCGGCCCCTTCCTGCCAGCCCCCCGTCCCTGAACGTGACCCTCGTGTCCCCAGGAGCTGTTCCGCAAGGTGCGCAGCATCCTCAACAAGCTGACGCCGCAGATGTTCAACCAGCTGATGAAGCAGGTGACAGACCTGACGGTGGACACGGAGGAGAGGCTGAAGGGAGTCATCGACCTGGTCTTTGAGAAGGCCATCGACGAGCCCAGCTTCTCCGTGGCCTACGCCAACATGTGCCGCTGCCTGGTGACGGTGAGAGTGGGGTCTGGCGTGCCCAGGACCCTCCCCACGGCACCCCAGGGGCAGAAGGGTGGGGAGAGAGGGCCCACTGTGCATTCCTGAGTGTAAATGAGGATAGGGAACCCTGGATTGCTGTTTGGTGGCCGTGTCTGAGGTGGGGGATTTGCCTGGAGGGGAGTGTGCAGAGCTCAGAGGCAGAGTCATTTGTGGGGATTGTTTGGGTTGGAAGGGACCTTAAAAGCTCATTCAGTCCCACTTGTGCTTTTTTTGCCCCCATTAGGTTGATTCTGGGGAAATCCAGGCTGGAAACATCAAGGGTGTCTCTGTCCTGGTGTCCTTGGGTGCCTGCAGGGTGCCTTTGTGTGGGGATGCTCAGCTTGGTGGGTGTGCTCTGGTTTGGGGGAGCAGCTGGATGTC
>JAWWMO010000059.1:1757248-1783936 GCA_035047845.1 Dendrocincla fuliginosa | reverse complement strand
AGCCTTGGGGCTGTGCCCACTGCCCTGGGGAGCCTGGGCAGTGCCCACCACCCTCTGGGGGAAGAACCTTTTCCTGATGTCCAGCCTAACCCTCCCTGGCACAGCTCCAGCCCTTCCCTGGGTGCTGCCCCTGCCCACAGAGCTCAGAGCTGCCCCTCGGGAGGAGCTGCAGCCCCCAAGGAGCCTCCTCAGGTGCTGCCCTGTCCGTGTGTGCTCCGGACACGGGGCTAAAGCAGGACCAGCCTTTCCCTGCACTTCTGTCCCTGTCGCTCCACAAACAGCCCCTGTGCCAGTCTGGCCTGCCCAGGTGATCCCATCCTGACCTTGTCTCTCTCTCTGTTCTTGGCAACTCACCAGACTCCTTGCGACCAAGTGCCACAAGTCTGAACAGGTTCTCTGCCCTGCAGCCTCCGGTGTCCCCCGTCTCTGCCTCAGCCGCGTCTTCCGAACTCGAATCCCGCCGGGCCTTAACGAGGTGAGTGTTGCTCTTGGCCGGCTCTGCCCTGAGCACCTGCTGCTCTGGCTGCCAGCACGCTGAGGGAAGAGGCTGCCCTGCCTTTCCAGGAATGGCTGGGGCTTTTTCCCCCCTCTGAGTTGCTTCAGACATGTGTGTATTTTAAAATATCGTAGGAGAGACGGGTGGGATTAATTTTTAAAGCCATTTCGGGGAATGTTTGAGTTTCCACTTCACCCTTCAGCAAAGGGTGGTTGTTCATGACACATTAAAGGCTCTTCAGATAAAATGTAGTAGTAAACAGGCTGGATTTAATGGATGTGAATTCAGCCATGTCAGTAGGTTTATTTATCCAGGAAAACACCCCTAAAGCCTTGCAGAAATGAGGCTGAAGCACCGTGTCTGACCCTTCCCATCAGGTGTGACCCAGCCTGGCCTTGCTCCCACATCCCACAAAAGGCTGCTCAGCCTCTCCCACACCCCAGCTCTGTCAGGGCTGCAGCCACTCCAGCTTGGAGCATGAAACATGGATTAACCCTGAATAATTTATTAACTCTAGACACAGTTTATAAATGTACGGTTAATTTAAAATGCTGCTGGTTCTTCCTCTGAGTACACACGAGCTGCTGGAGTGTTTTCCTGGGTTGTGCCTCTAATCTTTTCCCTTCTATTTCACCTAAAACTTGGGCTTACATGGAAGTGACTCCATTTTGGTATTGCTGTGCATGTCTTACTCATTAACACAATAATTAACAGGACAGATTCTTGTCACCGTTCATTCAATGAATGGGTTACAAATGTGGTTCATGGAATCACAGAATGGTTTGGGTTGGAAGGAAACAAAGATCACCTGGTCCCATGCCCTGCCATGGGCAGGGACACCTCCCACTATCTCAGGTGGCTCCAACCTGGCCTTGGACATTCCAGGGATCCAGGGGCAGCCACAGCTTCTCTGCCCACCCTGTGCCAGGGTCTGCCCACCCTCCCAGCCAGGAATTCCTTCCCAGTGTCCCATCTAACAGGAGAACATAAACTCCACTGTTTCACATATCAAACAGGTTCTGCAGGGGCACTGTTGCTTTTCCACATGTCCCTGGGAAGGCTCTGCCTGTCTGCTCTGGATCTTTGTGTTTGTGCAACCCTCAGACTGAGTTAATTTTGGTTGCATTCCCCGTGGCCACAAGTGTAAAACACAGAGTGGACAACCCTGCCAGGCGTGGGTTGTGGCTGTCCCTGCAGTCCCTGTGAGTGCCTGGGCTGTCCCCCTGCCCCTCTCACGGTGTCTCTGTCCACAGTCGTGGGAGCACGGGCAGGGAGAAGAACGACAAACCTCTGCCACCCTCCCTGTCCCGGCCCAACACGTTCCTGCGGGGCAGCAGCAGCAAAGAGCTGCTCCTGGACAATCAGGCGCAGGAGGAGCAGCGCAGGGAGATGCTGGAGACGGTGAAGCAGCTCACGGGAGGGATGGAGATGGACAGGAACAGCACCGAGGTGGAGAGGAGCAAAGCCAAGGAATCTGGTGAGCGGCTCCTCCGTGCGGGGGGGATCTCCTGGGGAAAGGCACAGGGGAAGATGTGCCAGGAGCAGTGACAGGTTTCTGTGCAGGGCTGTGAGGTGTTGTCAGGGGTCCTGGGCCTCGTCCTGTAGGATCCAGAGGAGCTGGAGGGCTGTGGGAACCAGCACAGCACCACCCTGCTCAGTGGTCCTGCCTGCCAGATACTGTCACTGTCCCACTGCTTTCTGGGCTCTGAGCGCCCCAAATCAGTGTCAGTTCTTCAGAAATGCTTCTTCAGGGCCCAGTAAACCCATATCTACCCTTCCCAACATTCCCCAGGGCCAGGGCAGGGATTTGGGGCTGGGGCAGAGGGTTCCCAGCAGCTCTTTAGTGCTGTGTTGTTGCCAGCCCTTGGCACAGATGGAGTGTGCCACCCAGTGGGGTGACTCCTGTCACCTTGTCAGTGCTGCAGCTCCTGCTGTTCCCTCCTGCCAGCTGGAGCTGATTGGTTAGTGGGAAAACACTGAGGACACTGGGGGTGATGTTCCCTATGGACAGAATCTTTGTGATCAGTCCAGTGTTCTGCTCCTTCCCTGGGAAACACCTGGAAAACGCTGCAGGGAGGGAAACATCTCCACTGCCACGGAGGGCACACGCTGCCTGGGAAGCTTTGGGCTGTCGTGGAGGACTCCAAGGGGTCAGGGGTTTGGATTAGGAGATTGCCTTGGGCCCCTGCCCAGTGTGGGCATTGTGGTTTAACTTTGCAGTCTCCTGCACCAGCTCCAGTTTAATCATTTAATGCTGATGCTTTGGAGGTGCCCAAGCTGTGCCACTGCCAGCTGTGCTCCTGCAAGGCCGAGTCAGGGGAATCCTGGGAGCCTGTGGGGGGAATGTCACCAGGAAAGGACACAGAAACCCAGGCTGGTTTGGGTTGGAAGGGACCCTAAAGCTCTTCTCTTTCCACCCCCTGCCATGGGCAGGGACACCTTCCCCTAGGTTGGGTTGCTCCATACCCATCCAAGAAGTGCCCCTTGCCTGAGGATGGGACAGGGAACACACCTGTCCTGGTGGCCTCTCTTTTCACAACGTCAGCTCTAAAATGATGCTGATTTTCCTGTCCCAAACACGTTCTTTCTGCTGTGTTTCCACCAGCCAAGCCAGAAGCTCCCCCAGCTCCAGTGCAAGAAAAGCCTTCTCTGTCAGAAGAGGAAATAGAGAGAAAATGCAAATCTATCATTGATGAGTTCTTGCATATTAACGATTTTAAGGTAAGCAAGATGAAATCCTCTCTTATCAGAAAGCTCTGTGGGGCTGCAGTGTTCTCTGTGCAGGAACTGTGAGCCCCCAGCCCACACAGAGGCAGCAGGACAGGTGGGGACAGACAAAATCTGGGCAGGGCAGCAGCTTCGTGAGCTTTTTTAGGACAGTTGTCTCCCAAATTCATTTTCTGCCCCACCGGTAATAGGAAAAATAGCTCAGGCTGTGTGTTTTAAGTAGAAAGATGTATGTGATCTGCCATGAATCACTGAGCAGCTCCATAATAACAGCAATTTGGGAAGCAGAAAAACTAGTGGGAAAATAAACAGAGGTTTCCATTTAGTTATCAAAGCATGTGCTGTTCTGATCTGGAGGCAGATAAAGCAATACTAAATATTGAACAAACCACTCCAGAGGATTTTTAATAAACATTGGAAATTACTGAGCAGCTGTCATCACTTCCTAGTTAAAAGGTTGAAACTTTTTCCCTTGTAAAAGGGTTTTTAGCTCGTCCAGGGAGTTTGCAAGGAGCGTTATGTTGGCTGCGAAGCTGCTTTGTTTGATCTCTCACTGAAAGAAATCTTAAAACCTGCCAAGTTTGAAATGGCAGCACTTGGGAATTGCTGGTTTGGCACCCTAAAAGCAGAGTTGCTGCTTCCACTTCATGAGGCTTCCAATTAATAATGGGAAAGAGGAATATTCTCGTGATGGATTGGTTTGAGTTCGCATCCAGTTACTGGGATAAATGATGAACTGCTGGTTTGGAGAGGAAGAGCCCTGCTTTGGTTGGCAGGGTGGTGCACAGGGCTGGCCTGGGGCTGGGGTGTGGGCCAAGGAGCCTCCACTCCTCCTGCTCGGGATGGACTCCAGAGGTTCCCTGGGGACCTTTGGGGTGGAGGAGCTGCTCTGGGTCTCTGTTTGTAAACACAGTTCTGGGGCAGGGTGGAAATGGAGCCGAGCTGCAGGAACAGGGCAGGGCTGGTTGGAAGGCCGTGGATCAGGCAGCTGGTTTGCACCAGGGCTCAGTGGGTGGTGGGCAATTCTTGGGGCTCCTCAGGTGCAACTGAAACTGCTGTTCCTGCAGCCACCCCTGGGGGAGTCACCGGTGTGTGCCTTGTGTGTGCAGTGTGTGTGTGCAGTGTGTGTGCAGTGTGTGAGCACTGTGTGTGCACTGTGTGTGTGTGTGTGTGTGTGTGTGCACTGTGTGTGCACTGTGTGTGCACTGTGTGTGTGTGTGTGTGTGTGCAGTGTGTGAGCACTGTGTGTGCACTGTGTGTGTGTGTGTGTGTGTGTGCAGTGTGTGTGTGCAGTGTGTGTGTGCACTGTGTGTGTACACTGTGTGTGCCTTGTATGTGCAGTGTGTGAGCACTGTGTGTGCACTGTGTGTGTGTGTGTGTGCAGTGTGTGAGCACTGTGTGTGTGTGTGTGCTGTGTGTGTGCAGTGTGTGTGTGCAGTGTGTGAGCACTGTGTGAGCACTGTGTGTGTGTGTGCACTGTGTGCACTGTGTGTGCACTGTGTGTGTGTGTGCACTGTGTGCACTGTGTGTGCACTGTGTGCTGTGTGTGCAGTGTGTGTGTGTGCACTGTGTGTGCTGTGTGTCCGCTGTGTGTGTGCTGTGTGTGCAGTGTATGTGTGTGTGCACTGTTTTTGTGCACTGTGTGTGTGCAGTGTGTGTGTGTGCACTGTGTGAGCACTGTGTGAGCACTGTGTGAGCACTGTGTGTGCACTGTGTGTGTGCAGTGTATGTGTGCGTGCACTGTGTGAGCACTGTGTGTGCACTGTGTGTGTGCAGTGTATGTGTGTGTGCACTGTGTGCTGTGTGTGTGCACTGTGTGAGCACTGTGTGTGTGCAGTGTGTGCTGTGTGAGTGTGCAGTCTGTGTGTGCAGTGTATGTGTGTGTGCACTGTGTGAGCACTGTGTGTGCATTGTGTGTGCAGTGTGTGTGTGCAGTGTGTGTGTGCAGTGTATGTGCAGTGTGTGTGTGCGCTCTGTGTGTGTGCACTGTGTGTGCAGTGTGTGTGTACACTGTATGTACACTGTGTACACTGTACACTGTGTGTGCACTGTATGTACACTGTGTGTACACTGTGTGTGCACTGTGTGTACACTGTGTGTACACTCTGTGTGCACTGAGTGTGCAGTAAGTCACTCCCAGCACTCGCCATGACTCAGCCCCTCGGGGCCTGGCCTGCCGTGGTTCCCAGCTCTGGGCTGTGCCCCAGGGGGCAGCAGGGACAGCCCATTCCCTCCTGTCCTGGACCTGCAGGTTTCTGACCCCTGGGAAAGGCCCTCTGAGCCTGTGGAGTCACCTGGGGCTGCCGGGTGGGGGGACTCGGGGAGCCCTGAGCTCCGTGGGCTGCACCCAGGGTCACACCCAGCTCACAGGGAGGTCCTTGTGGTGGCACTGGAGGGTTTTGAGGTG
Source organism: Dendrocincla fuliginosa (assembly GCA_035047845.1). Lineage (NCBI taxonomy): Eukaryota > Metazoa > Chordata > Aves > Passeriformes > Dendrocolaptidae > Dendrocincla > Dendrocincla fuliginosa. Next base: position 1,778,306 of record JAWWMO010000059.1, on the reverse strand, counting down.
TGACACTGCTCAGGAAGTCTCTCCTGAAGTGTTTCCTTTGCTTGGGTTACAGAAAAGCACAGGCCAGAGTGGAGGAGCTTTGGAAGGGGAGATTTGCCTGTGAACGCTGCCCAGCTGTTTCTGCAGCTGGGTGGGGGGTGTGTCTGTGACACGGGGATTGTGCCAGGTCAGGGCAGTGACAGAGCTCACCTGTGCCCTCTGTTTGACCTGGCTTGATGTTTGATGCAATAACAGGGTTTTGGGGGTATCCAGGAGACAATTCCATCCTTCCACTGAGGAGCCAAACCGAACCCTGCAATGTGACTGTGTGCTTTAACAATTGTTATTCCATGTTAGTATTCCCGTTGTTGTCATTATTAACCAGTGGAACTTGTAGGAGGTTCCTGGCTGAGCCCTTGGTCTGGCAGCCCTGCTGAGAGCCCTCCCCAGGCCGTGCTGGGTGTGGAGCTGGGGCTGCTGTGGCTGAGTGCGTGTGTTCCCCGCAGGAAGCGATGCAGTGCGTGGAGGAGCTCAGCACCCAGAGCCTGCTGCCCGTGTTCGTGCGCGTGGGCGTGGAGTCCACGCTGGAGCGGAGTCAGATCACCAGGGATCACATGGGCCAGTTGTTACATCAGCTGGTGCAGTCGGGAAAGCTGAGCAAGCAGGAGTTCTTCAAGGGGTTGGTATTCTGCGCGTGGAGCAGGTTCTTTTCCCTGATGTTCCCTGCAAATGGGCCCTGTGCTGGAGAGGAAGGATTTCCCACCTCGCTTTGGTGTCCTGTTCTCTCCAGACATTCCTTTTCAGGGAGTATTTTCACCTTGGTCTGTTTGTAATACAATTACTGTAATCCATTTTTAAGTATTTCAGATGCTTTAGTGAATGTAAATATGTTCATATTTATATCAGTATTTATCTCTAAGCAGATCTAGAGGCATCTGTTCAAATGCCTGTGTTTAGATCCCTGTTCTGCAACACATTTGTCCATGTTTAGCAAATCACTGAATACAACTGGAAGAGCAGGAAGAGTTCAGAAACCTTCCCATGGCATCAAACCCTGGGAGCTCTGCAGCCTCAGGTCCTGCTCATCCTCAGAGCTACAGCTGCTCTCCCACGGGGAACAAACCTTCACCACACGATGCTGTTCCTCAGGACCCCTCACCTCGGGGTGGGCAAATCCTGGAGGGCTGAGGAGGGGAATGTGCACCAGATGGGTTAAACCTGCCCCAGGAGAGCTGGGGTTTGGCTCCTTTCAGCTCTCTGGTTTTATATTCCCAGCCTGGTGTCCTAAAAGGATCCGTGTTCCCAGCGAGCTCCCTGGCAGGGTGGGTAAAACAGGGGTAACCACAAACACAACCAGTGGACAAGCAGATGAAGTAACCCTTCAGACACGAGGTCTCTGAGGTGCTGGCTCTGTCTTGCTGCTTTTATTGGAATCCTGTGTCATCCTGGTGCTGCTCCCACTGGGATCATTCTGTGTCCATGGCTGGCCCCGAAGTTCACCGGACTCACAGGAAAAGTTTAGGCAACCTGAGCTCCAAATCAGATGGAGGAGCAGGAAAACTCTGTATCACACAGGACTGGTGGGGAGAAGGGCTCGTTGGGAGGGATGCAGGGACATAATGGATTGGGATTAAAGCTGTGCTGGTGCTCCCTGGAGTGTGGAGAAGTGGTTGGGATGCCCAGTAAGGAGGATCGTGATGGGACGTGTGGTCTGAATGTGGCACAGACAACATGAAGTGGCTCCTGGAGAGGATGAAGCAGCAAGTGGTGCTCGGGGTGCGTGAGGAGAACACCAAGAACCACCTCAGTGACCCAGGAGGGTGTGGGGTGAGAACCAGGCCCAGCCACATCCAGGGAGATGCTCATCAGGAACCAGGTCCTGGCAGAAGGAGCAGCAGAGGATGCAAAGAACAAAGCACAGGAGGTGGTTTCTGGGTTTGAAGCACAAGGGCAAATGTGCATTTACAGTGACTGAACTGGACCCTGGAATTTTCAAGGTCTTCAGGGACAAATGAACCACAATGGAAACTGGCAGGAGAGCAGGGAAAGGATCATCTTGTACCAGGCTCCTTCAAGGGTTTTGTGGGAAAGAAGAGTTTGGAGGCACTCTGGAAACCATGGGGGAACAGTTCTGGAATTCCTGCTGCAGCTGGAAACTGAACTCCTTTCTGTGCTGCTTCATGCACTTACATCTCACTGCTCACCCTGCATTTGGAACTCTGTCATGATTAACTCCCTTCTCTAAAGGGTTTTTAGGGGGTTTAGGTATTTTTAAGAAAGTTCCATTTATTTGGTGGTTTATAGACAAAAATGCTTTTAGTTTTAAGGTGTTACTTGTCAGCAAAAGATTTGGTAGTGGGGTGTAGGAATATTGCAAATGGAGCTTTCTTGGATATATCAGCTGATTGTCCAAAAGGTGATGCTTTTGCCACGTGTTACTGGACAAAGAAATTCACTCCTGGCAGTTTGGAAGCACTGAAAGCACAGAATGGCAATAGGATTTTTGTTACCTTTGTGATCCTCCTCTCTCTTCACTCCTCTTCCATAACAAAAGATTTTTAAAGTGCAGATTTGCTTTGCAGGGAAAGTCTCCAGTAAAATTTTATTTAATATTTTATGTTTTTCCTTCTCCTTTTAAAGCTTTTCAGAGACCTTGGAGATGGCAGATGACATGGCCATCGACATACCCCATATCTGGTTGTACCTGGCTGAGTTGGTGACCCCCATGTTAAAAGAAGGAGGAATCTCTATGAGAGAACTTATACAGTAAGTGGTGCTTTTCCAGCTGTGCTGGAGTGTTTTCATGCCATCAGTAGGCAGAGGATGAGCAGTGGCAGAGGCTCAGCTTCCCATGGGAGTTGATGCAAAGCTTGTTGAATGTTGGTCGGGATCAGCACCAGACTGGGAAGGGACCCCGGGGCCTTCACCCCAGGGAAGGGTTTTATCCATAAATCTGCTTCACATAAACCTGTTTGTTTCAGCGGAGCTTAAAAATGCCCCAGTGTTGTCCAGTGGAGTCCCAGAGGTGCTGGGAACTGGGCTGGAAGAGAGCGAGGCATCGCACAGGACTCTGCGTGGCTCAGAGGAGGAGCTGAAGGAGGGCAGGGTTAGGTGGGATATTGGGAGGGAATGGTTCCCTGGGAGGGTGGGCAGGCCCTGGCACAGGTTGGGCAGAGAAGCTGGGGCTGCCCCTGGACCCCTGGGAGTGTCCAAGGTCTGGTTGGAGCACCCTGGGCTGGTGGGAGGTGTCCCTGCCCATGGCAGGGGATGGCACTGGATGGACTAATTTAAGGTCCCTCCCAGCCCAAACCATTCTTGGGATTCTGGGATTTTGACTACCACATCTCTTAATCAGGCAAAAAACCTGCCTGCAAGACTGGAAACCATTCCCAGGACCAAAGTTCCTGTGTTTTGTACATGTACTTATGTTTTTGGGGATAACCAGAAGCCAGTCTGATGGTTCCCTTTTCCTGTAACCAGGAAAATATTAGGAGATATTTATAAAAATATTATATTAGGAGAGTAACAGCCTTTTTCCCAAAAAGGGTCCTGCTATCCAAATGCAGCATCCCACAAAACTGAGGGATTTGACAATAAATAAGGTATATTTTTGATGTAAGATTAAAGTCTTTGTAACTAGCCCTGTTGTGACAAGGCCACTGCATCACTAAGTGTTTTGGCTTGCTAAAACTCTTCCTCCCTGACAGAAGTTCCATGTGGTTTCCTGCCTCAGTTTGATCACTACCCTTTGCCTTGGATCCAAAATAAGAATTATAAGAAATAAATGCCTTGTTTTCTTTCATTCTAGAGAATTTAGCAAACCCTTGCTTCCTGTGGGAAGAGCCGGCGTCTTGCTTGCTGAAATCTTGCACCTTCTATGCAAACAAATGGTGAGTGTGCAGGTGCCCCTGGCAGGGGCTGGATGCAGCCTGTCCATGGTCCTGCATGACTCCTACACAATTCCCACGTGGAGACACTGAGGGATGGGCCAGCCAGTCCACAGAACTTAGGAAACCTGCCTGTGCACCCCCAGATCCCAACCAAGCCTTTCGAGGTGCCCGAAAGTCGAGTTAACGCTTTGTTTTCTCCCGACTGTTCCCTTTTGCAGGTGCCTTTGCACTTGGCTTCTCCCAGAAGCTCCGAGTGCTGAAATGCTGCCAGAGGGACATGCTCAAGGCATTTCTGGGCTGGCCAGAAGCAGCAATGCCGGGGAGCTGGCGAGGGAGCAAGAGGTGCCCAGGGCTCGGATAAGCTCCCCGTGGCCTCAGTCCTCCCTCTGGGGGCTTATCCAAACTAACCCTGCCGGCTCTGGAGGTTCACCCGTCACCAGGGGTGGTGACACTCCTCACCCTGTGGCTCTGAGAGCTCTTACACACCTCACAGCTCTGTGTCCAACCAGTTTGGTGGTTTCCCTATAACTCTTGTCTCCATTTTTGTCTTTTTTGGTTTTTTAATCCCAACAAAATGCTGCACTTTGGAGAGTGTCTATTTTCAACCCTGTAAAATCCCTCACTTGCCTTTTTTTTGTTTTTTTCAAGCATGCATTCAAGTAAGGGTGAATATTCCAGGAGCATTTCAGTCTAACAGTGCAAAGAGTGACTTTTTATTTATCTATTCCAGTCTTGTTTGGACAGTCAGCCCCCATTTATTTTGTTCTTATTCTGTGAAGGAGGAGCTGCTGTGCTCTGGGGGTGGAAGCAGAGCCTTGGGTTTCTGTTTCTGCCACAGTTTCTGATCTGACCTCGTTCAGGCCAAGACTGGAATCGAGGATTTCAGTGTAACTCCAGTCATCTGACCCAGATCCTGGTGGATCAGAGCAGGAACTGGGCACAGGTGGCTCTTAACAACCTGCTTTGTAAACTGAAAATTGTGATCTGCTTTGTAAACTGAAAATCAGGCTGAGTTGATCAGTGCTTGGCTTAGTCTGGGCAGTGTGCAGGTGCTGGAAGGTAAAGTACTGGCAGAGCATTTGAGTGGGAAGAGCTGGTTATTCTCAGCATGTTTATTCTTGGCAGAACTGTGTGTGTGCCCTCCGAGGCAGGGCCTGGAAGGTCAGTGTGACATGAGAGGCTGTGCAAGGCTGAGCTGTCTGTGCTCAAAGGCATTCCCCAAGATGTGCATAAATCCTGGGAATCAAGGAGAGAATTTGGGATTTTGTACCTGGGTCTGAGGCTTGGTCTCTGCACAGGAAATAGCCACATAGATAAGGAGTTTTCTCAATGGAGCTCCCTTTGTGTCAGGGCAGGGTGTGGGCCATGGGGTCAGTCAGGAGGAGCATCCAGGCCACCCGAGGGCAGCTCCGTGTCTCGTGGGACCCTCCTGTTCCACGTGTCCTACTCCTGCAGAGCCTCAGCAGTCTTTGCCATCCCCCATGTCACTTGTGCCCTGTTTCCCCCCATCACAAGGCGTTTGCCCACCTGCCCAGATGTTTATTCCCATGCACTTGGGATTCCTCCTGCACGGGATCTCTGGAATTGGCACAGCTGCACCACTCCGGCCCCTGGGAGCTCCTGGGTGCCCCTCAGCTCTGTCAAATGAACAAACTCGTTGTGTTTCAGAGCCATAAGAAAGTGGGAGCCTTATGGAGGGAGTCTGGCCTCAGTTGGAAGGACTACTTGCCCGAAGGGGAGGATGTACATACCTTTCTCACGGAACAGGTGAGTTCGGATCATGGGTCTGGCTCTGGTTGTTCATCCTCTTCCATCCCTTTCTTGTATAGCTGGGACATGGGGTGAAGTGTCCCCAGGCTGGGGTGGATGATTTCAGCACCTCCTTTTGGAGCACAGGGAGGACAGGCCTGTCCCCTCCACTCCCAGGCACTCATCTCCCATCTCCTCACTTCTCTGGGAGATCCTTCTCCAGCTGGGGAAAAAACCCTCAAAATGAGTTTTGCAGCAAGGACAGACAAGCTGCAGAAGGGCCACGATAAATGGTATCATTCACTCCCTGGATTATGATCCAGGAGGGAGCCAGGACTGGTGGAGGCACCTCAGCTCTCCTCAGGAACGTGCCAGAGGCCTTGTCTCCCCTCCCTGCTCTGTGTGATCCACTGCCCTGTTTCAGCCCGCAGGGAGTGCTGTGTTGTAGGACATGAAATGCATCACCATGGCCTGGGCCTTGCTGAGGGCTCTGTGGCTCCTCTGTCACAGCTTGCAAGGAATTGGGGCTTGGCTGCACTTCCTCTGAGCCAGTGCCAGCTCTGGTCACACATTCCAGTTCCACGTGCCCCTGGGTTTGTGTAAGTGCCTGAACTGGGAGGGGCTGCAGCTGCCCTGAGGTGCCTGGTTGGCTTTGCTGACCACTGCAGTTCCCACGTGTTTGTGAAGTGCTTCCTAAGCTTGGGAGCAGGGGAGGTTTCTGTCATTGCAACAATAACTGAGCGGCTGAAAGGAGCCAGGAGGCAGAGTGAGATGTGGTTTGCTGCCTCAGTCTGGTGTAGTTCAGCTAGGAGAGCACATGTCACTAATCCCCACCCTCACTTGTGTGTTGCAGAAGTTGCAGTTCACGGAGTCTGACTGTTCCAGTTCCTCAGAAGCACTTTCAGAGAAAGAACTCTCTGCAGAAGAGCTGAACAAGCATCTGGAAAAACTCATTGTTGAGGACAAGGCGAATGATGAACAAATCTTTGACTGGGTAGAGGTACAAAGACGATTTTCACCCTCCCTGCACACTGTTCACTGCTTTTCTAGTCGTTTCCTGTTCTGAAGGAGCATCTCTGTGGGCTTCTGTCGGGGTACAGGACACTGAGGGCATTTGGTCTGTGCAGTCAACACTTCCAAAGAATTTAAAATAGAGCCAGTTATTTCAGAGTCAGCTCTAGGAAGGAAGAATTTTAGCCATATCAATTGTGTAACTGCCTTTTAAATACTGTAGACTTTTTGACACTGAATAACCTGCTTCCTCCTCCTGGTACATTTTAGACCATACACTGCTGCATTCTTTCTTCCCAAAATAGGGGAGAAAAGCTTCTCCTTTCTTTTTTCCAGCATGACCTGCAAATTCTCCCTTGCAAAAACTGTCTGGGCAGTCACTGGGAGCACCTGTACCTTCCCCAGTGCACTGGGCCAGGCACTGGAAGAGAAAATAAAGAAAAAATATAAAAGTAGGGATAAAAGAGGCCTCTCAGCCCAGTGATCTTTGCCCTCTGTCTCTGGCTGCATCCTTGAAGCCAGATATTTCATGTCTGGAATGATACCCAAGCTGATGCATTTAGATCTGTGCTCACACTGAATCTTGGCCAGCTTCAGTTCAGTTACTTCTGTGGCAGAGCAATGTGTTAGAAATGTCATTTTTCCACTGCTGTTCGAGGAGTCAGGAGTGGAACAACAGCAGCACTGAAAATCTGGGATCACCCACGGGCTCTTCAGAGCCTTGGACAAGTTCCACAGCCATTCTCTTGAGTTTCTTCTACTCAAACAAATCTCCACCCAAGCAACTCTCCGTAAAGTTTGTTGGAAAAGCCTAAACCCCTTTGGAACTGAGTGAGGGCGTTGTGAGCCCAGCACTGCTGGTTTGGTTCTGCAGACAAAGGGCTCCGTGTGGGAGGTGTGAAATGGTGCTGTGATCCCGGGAGAGCTGGTGGTGCCTCCCGAGTCCCTGGGGGAGTTTCAGGGAGGGAGTGGGAAGGCAGAGTGTCTGCAGAGATGCCCTGGGTTTGTGCTGCAGCAGCTGCTGCTCAGCTTGGACCTGCTGCCAAGCAGCAGTCTGGAGGCCGTGGCTCTGCTGCAGCAGCAGCGTGTCTGAACTGGTCCATTTACTCGTGATTTCATGCTAATCCATTTACTCTTGATTTCAGGCTAATCTAGATGAAAGCCAGATGAGTTCACCTACATTCCTTAGAGCTTTAATGACAGCAGTTTGTAAAGCAGCTATTATAGGTGAGTAACCTGCAGTGCAAACCCCACACAGACCAAAGAATTACTCAGGATTTTTCAGGTTTATATCACCTTTCCCTCCCCAAGGCTGTGTTTTATCTCACACTAAGGACTTTACAACACCCTGAATCCTGCTCAGAGCTTGGTGTCCCTTCCCCAAACCCTGGTGTGTCCCAGTGACCTTGTGTGAGCAGCTGCTTCAGACAGCTCTGGGTAATGCCAGGTAGTTCATTGATTTTCTTGCTGAAGGTGGAAATGACTGAGACTTTATTAAGGTAATTAGCATTTCCACTCCTCTGTCAGCACTTCCACGTGGGTGCTCCCCCACCACAGCCACCAGTGTGGCACTGTGGGCTGCAGGAAGGAGCCAACCTGCAGCTCAGTCTTGCAAGAAATGGTTTTCTCTCCAAAGTTTCAGTTTTGGAAAGATGATTTGTGTGGATTGTTGAATGTACAGGAGTCAGCTGGAAATGCAGGAAAGGGAGGGTTCCCAGGCTGGAACCTCAGAAAGTGCTGCAGCCAGAAACGTCTGCTCAGTTCATTGGTTTTCTTTAACTTCACTGTTGGCATCTGGCAAAGCAGAAAATGGAGCTTGGAAAGCACCTGGTTCTGCTCTGAGCTGGGAGAGTGGGGGGAGGGAATGGGCTGGGCCCCGAGGAGGGAGGGAGGAACAGCCCAGCTCCTTCCTCTCCCTGAGAACAGAACCTGCTCATGCCACCTAGTGTTAACAGGGACGTGGGATTTGATTTCCAGTGCTAAGGGTTCATCCTCTGGTTTAAATTCTGGCCTTGCCTCTAATGGAGTTTTTAGTCTCTTGTTTTCAAATTATCACTAAACTGTGCTGCATGATCTACTTCAGAATCACAGAGTATTCTGAGTTGGAAGGGACCCACAAGATCATCAAGTCCACTTAAAAGCTGCTGAATAATTTCCCCATGTTGCTGATGGATTTCTGATGCATATTCTGTGTATATTCCTGATGCCTTTGTCATGTGCAGCTTCTGATTCTGTTTCTGCCCTGGTATTTCTAGAAAAAAAAAGAATTTTCTAAAAACCTTCTAAACTTCTAAACCCAGTTGCCTGTGGAAACACCACTGGACTGCACAGTCAGGCTGTGGTTCTGGTGTGTGTGTTTGGGGCTGAGGTCTCTGCAGGGGCTGCAATTTGGGGAACTGGAAGGACCAAGACTCCCAGAAAAAGCCATTGATGAGAAATATCTCCTGCTGTTTGTCATCTTCCTTTCCTCCCCACTCTAACCTGTGTTTGTGATTGCTGTTTGAGTGAATAAAGGCCATGAAAGGCCTGTCTCTGCTGTGTGCCAGACCTGACCCTGTGTTCCTCTCTGCCCTCAGCGGACTCTTCCAGCTTCCGTGTGGACACTGCTGTTATCAAGCAGAGAGTGCCCATCTTACTCAAGTACCTGGACTCAGACACAGAGAAGGAACTACAAGCACTTTATGCACTACAAGCATCAATAGTAAAACTTGATCAACCTCCTAGTAAGTGTTGCCTCTGTGCTGAGGATTTGAGCCCTGACAGTGTAAGGAAAGGGAGTTTCTGTGGGAGCAGGGACTGGAAGAGGCTGTGCTTTTCCTTACCTGATGAAGCAGATGAGGAAAGATAGCATGTGGTGGGTTCAGCTTGTCCAGATTCCAGCTCTTAGAGCAGTGCAGGTTCCCAAATGCTTGGCTGGAGACTGGCTCTTCTCATGGTTGCTCCTGTGCTGAGGTGAAAAAGAGCAGTGAAAAGCAACCTGAGGAGTTCACAGCACCTGGACGTTGCAGTTGCATTGCTGCTCCACAGATGTCTGTGGGCTTGGAGGGAGGAAAATGAGGTGGACAACTGATGAGTCTTGTCCCAGAGACACTGCAGAAAACTCCTGTGGGACAAGAGGTGAGGGATGTGCCAAAGAAATAGGAATTCCTGGGGAATCTGCAGCACAAAACCAAAGAGTGCCCAAAACACCCAACTTGATCACCCTTAGTGCCCTTTATGCCGCTAGTTGGGCGTCCTCCCTCCTGCTGAGCCCCAGCAATCACTGGGGAGCCACTGCTGGGTCCAGAGGAGATGGGCTGCTCCAGGTTCTCTTGCCAGCCAACCTCTGGGTAACACATTCCCTCAGCTGCTGTTCCCTGGATCAGCTGCGTCCATTTTCCCCCTCACCTGAGTGTGAGCAGCCAGGGAGCGATAACTGAGTAACAACCCTTCCTTCCTCTGGGGCCAGGAGGGTGTGTTGGTCCCATTGCCTCTCTCTGCCCTTGTGCTGCTCCTTGACCCACTCTCTGCCCTTGTCCCACTCCCTGACCCGCTCTCTGCCCTTGTTCACTCTCTGCCCTTGTCCCACTCCCTTATCCCTCTCTCTGCCCTTGTCCCACTCCCTGACCCTCTCTCTGCCCTTGTCCCACTCCCTGACCCTCTCTCTGCCCTTGTCCCACTCCCTGATCCTCTCTCTGCCCTTGTCCCACTCCCTTATCCCACTCTCTGCCCTTGTGCTGCTCCCTGACCCTCTCTCTGCCCTTGTCCCACTCCACAGATCTGTTGCGGATGTTTTTCGATTGCCTGTACGACGAGGAGGTCATTTCAGAGGATGCCTTCTACAAGTGGGAGAGCAGCAAGGACCCCGCGGAGCAGAACGGCAAGGGAGTGGCGCTCAAATCCGTCACGGCGTTCTTCACGTGGCTGCGGGAGGCCGAAGAGGAGTCGGAGGATAATTAAAACTTAAAATACAGATTTAAAACATTAAAAACAAAACAAAAAAAAAAAAGGAAAAAACAAAGAAACAAACAAAAAAAAGAACCAATTTAAGTATTTTTTTAAAGAGTTTCACGTCTTCGCCAATCACAGTGCAGCAAGGCCAATGCTCTCGCGCAGACCCCCCTTGCCCCACACGCTCGAGTGGGAGAGGTAAAAACCCCATAAACACCGAGGTGATCATGGAGGCAAAAAGGTACTTGAAAAACAAAAAACCACAGCAAACCACAAAAAGTAAACTTCAAACCTGAGGGCGGGAGCACTAAACCAAAATACCTGTATTATTTATAGAAAATATTTTCTGTTTGAATCTTTTTCTTTTCTTTTTCGACAAGGACTCATACTTAGGAAAACACAAAGCGAGACGAATCTGTTTAGCAAAAAAAAAAACAAAAAAAAAAGAAAAAAAAAGGTTGGAAACTTTTAATTTATTATTTTAAGGACTGCAAATGCCAGTGTAATTTTTGACTTTGCAGTTTCTGTAAACAAATTGTATAATAGAACAAAAGCAGAGAAATAAATTTCCCTCCCCTTCCTACGCACCTCAGTTTTGTTTCAAAGCATGACAAATAGACAAAACTCTCAAGGGGGTTGGGGTGAGCTAGATGAGGACGAGATCCATTTTTTTTTTATTATTATTTTTTTTATTTTATTTTTTTTTTTTTGGAATTGTCATCAGATTTTTCTGCCTGCCTCTCAGCTTGCTTCAGAAATTTAAAAAGAAAATAGTAATCAAACCGTACATAACCTTGGATTGGAAGGAAATGCATTTGGGAAAACGGCTGCGGACCAGAGCGCTCCGAAAATAACTCCTTGCAAACAGTGCTACCCCGGGGAAAACAGTACTAGTGATACTCTGAGAAACTTTAGAGCAACTTTAAGGCTTGTAAATACATAGAACAAATATTTAAAAAAAAAAAAAAAAAAAAAGAGAAAAAAGAAATTGACTCAATACTATTTCTTTTCACTTTCAAAATATAAAGAACAAAATAAAGACAAACATTGCAAGTTTAAAAGAAAGTAAAACGACTTCTCCTTTGACAGCTGCTGAATGTGTGCACCATCCTGAGCGGTGCTGCCTTGGCGTGCCGTAGGTCCTCGGGCCCAAACTGTACCTATAGTGTGTGTCTGTCTGTGTGACTACCAAAAAGGAGGGGTGAGAGCAAATGTTGTTTTAAAAAAAAAATAGAAAAGAGTTTTTTAAAACCAATGGGGGTTGCTGCTCGGGGGCCCTTCTGTGCCCGGAGAACTCGCTGGCCCCGCGGGGAGCGGGGGGTTGTTGGTGCCCAGGCTGGGCCCCATCCCGGCCCGGGGGCTGCCCTGGCTCGCTGGGACTTGGACCAGTGGCCTCCTCCAGGGACTTGGGATCTGGGGCGCTCTGGAGGCCCCGGCCGAGCGAGCAGAGACCCGACAGCCCTTCCTCTTCTTCTTCTTCTTCTTCACCTTCGCCGTTCGCCTGCTCTGCCCGCGGAGACACGGCCGGCCGGGCCCAGGAGCGGGGGCAGGAGCACCGTGGTGCCCGCCCTGCCCCGGTGCCCAGCCTGTGCCATGCCCAGCCTGTGCCATGCCCAGCCCGTCCCTGTGCCCCTGGCCACGCTCCCAGCACAGCGGGGATGGACCCACGGGGACGGATGGCTCCGCAGCGCCGCGGGAGCGCAGCCCACACGGCCCACGGTGCTGCTCCACACCCAGCACGGGAGGTCTCTTGTGTCTCTCCTCAACCACCAAAGACGACCTGCTGGCTCTCACTGTGAAGAAGCACCTGCCACCAGACGCTCTGCAATGCTGGCAAAGCCCTAGGATGTGGTTTGTGAACTGTGGCCCCTGGGCCACGTGTAACCTGTGGAGCATTTGCTGGGGATCTGCAGCACTGGCTGCTCGTGATGCTGACTTTTTCTTTCCAGCTGCTAAATCACTTTTTTTTTTTTTTCTTTTTAAAAAAAAAAGGAAGAAAACAGGAAAAAAAACAAGGAAAAAAAAAGGCTACAAATACATGAGATACTTTCCTAATCTTACTATTACATGTAAACAATTGCTGTACTTGCCTGAGGATGTGATTTGATCACCACAGGGAAGGGAGGAGGTGCCTGGTCGTGGCTGGAGGGGAGATGTCCACGAGATACTTACCCTGTTAAGGTGTTCCACGCCATGAGTCTGAGCTAGAGAATCCATGGCCTAAAACACTAGAGCATTGTTTGGTTATTTTTTTTTTAGTAACAATAAAACACTTTTCTCTGATGTTTTGTTAAAAAAAAAAAAAAAGGAAAAAATATTCTCACATACATGTATCTGTGTGTGCCACATCCAGTGTCCCAGAGCGGGGCCCAGAGGGTTGGATGGGCCCTCAGGGTCTCCAAAAGGCTCATCCCCCACCCAGGGGGGCTCCAGCTGGGTCTGTTGGATCTCCACAGGAGGTGCTGTGGGTGCTCTTCTTCCAAAAGGCGTTCCCTGAGCCGTTCGTGGTGGTTTGGAGCACTTATAAATAGTTGCATTAAATGGATGGGAGTTTGTACGTACATGAGGCTGAGAATTTGCCAAGTTGGTGTGGGATGGAATTCCTGTCAGGATGGGCAGAGCTGTGACAGCAGAGCTGTGCAAGGACTGTGATTTACCTATTGATTGCCTTGGATTGGAAAGGAAGAACTTGCTGAGAGCCTTTGAACAACCCCATGAATCCAGGGCAGGGACATCTGCCCGGGCAGCTTGAACCTTCTGGCTGAAAGGGGTGGAAAACCACTGGATGGAGGGAATGGGATTGGTGAGCAAGTGGGTAGAGGAGAGGTGAGAAGGTCTCTGCCCTCCTTGTTGGAGCCTTTAATGGCAGATGGTCCAGGGGTGAGAAGTTCCCTGTCAGTGCACTGTAAAGGCCAGGAAGGGACTTGGCAGGTGGGTTTTTTTCAGAATTACCTAAAGGTGGGTTGGCAACGTGGCAAGTTTTGGGTTCTCTGAAGGGTGCCTTGAGCAGTTCATGCACGAGGCGTCAAGGTCTGCAGCTCTGAGTGTGTCACCCTGAGCTGCAGCTTCCCACAGCTGTCACTGCAAGGAGCAGAACTCCTGACTCCTTCCTCTGCTCCCCTCGTGCTCTTTGCCACAGACCTTGTGCACCTGTACCAAAATGTGGGTGTTTTCCAGCTAACTTCTAGCTCAGCACAGGTCTGCAGGCCCCTGGGGCTCCTCAGGAGGCTGCTCTTTGTAACCTGTTTACTCTAAAGGGCATTAAAATACAAAAAAACCTGTAAGGTGTATGAACTAGAGAAGGGAATTGTTGATTAAAAAAGGTTGCTGTGGGGATGTGATTGGAGGGAGCCTCATTTTGTGTAAGTGAGGAGGGGTGAGCTGTGGTTACGCCAGCCTAACATTACAGCAAAGCCTCAGCAGGGAGGGCAGATTTCCACCAAGAATATTACAGGTTTGGGCTGTGCTGGGGTTTTTAATCCTCGTCTTGATTTTGTTTAAACACATCCTGTGTGCAGGCTCCTGGACGTGGCAGGGAGTTAATGCAGCTCGTCAGGGAAGAGCAGCTCTAGGACCATTTCAGCCCTTGTGCCCAGGCTGGGGCACTGTCAGAGGAGCAGCAGACACACCCCTTTCATCCCTGCTTGTTGTTGAAAATGTCCCCAGACCTGAAGCAGCCACACGGCACATTTCCAGGTGTCTGCCTAAGGCTGGTTTCTTTCTAGGAAAGTGTTTTGAGAAGAGGATCAGCCGTCTCTGTGGAGGAGGGTGGAAACACACCAATACCAGACACGCCACTCAGTCTGCCTGTGCCAACACGTTCGGGTTTTACCTTCGTTTCTTGAAGAGCCTCAGGTCCAGGGCAGGCCTTGGTGTGTGGAAAGGTGTTTTCACAGAATCCTGGAATATGCTGAGTTAGAGGGGACCTGTCAGGATAATTGTGTCCAGCTCCTGGGATGTTTTTTAGCCAGGGATCAGGAACAGGAGCTGATAACCAAAGAGCCCATGTGACAGGAGAGGCTCAGGAGTTCCTCTGCAGAGATGGTTTTTAGTGTGCACAGGGCAGGTTTAAGCCTGTAGTAACTTAACACCAGTCATTGCTGTGACCCACAGAGCTTTTGGTTCCAACCCTCTAGACTGCTGACAAAGGATAAACAGGGCCTCTCACAGTTTCCTTAACTCACTGAGCATCCTGGAAACGTTGAAAGCCAATGGCAGATGTTGGCATCTTGTTGCCAAAGGGTGGCTGTGATTGTTCCTGCTGCGTTTCATTCCAGCAGGAGTTTTTTGTGCAGAGGGACCTGATGCTGGTTGCTGTGTCAGGAGCAGAGCACAGAAGCTGTTAGCCTGGCTGGCACACTTGGCTTGCTTCACAAATGCCAGAGAGTTCAACCTTGGGGGCAGGGAGCTCAAAATCAGACCCCCCCCTGAATGTTTTTGTGCCCTGAGATCCAGCCCCTCTGGTCCTGAGACGCTGCCCCACCTGGAGGAGAGCTGGTGGCCCGTCCGTGGTGGTGGGGAGGTGCTGCGAGGCTGGGGCTGGGTTGGGAATGCCGGGCTGTGGTGGGGGGTGAAGCCACTGGGAGGTGTTAGAGCTGGAAATGCCCCGAGCTGCCACCTCTCCCGGTGGGGCTGACAGGGAGAGCTCGGCCTTCCCACTCTTGGCAAGGTGTTGGCCTGGAAGCTGCTCCCTGGTCCCGGGCCAGCTGAGCAGCATCTGCAGCCAAGCAGTGTCAGCAGGAGCGGGAGCTCTTCACACACCACTGGCCTTTCATGAGGTGCCAACCCAGAGTTTGCACAAGACCCCACATGCTGAGAGACACTCCAGCAGCTCTGAGTGCCTGGGGGACACTGCAGGAACCATGGGAGGGAGCCTGAGGACCAGGAGGCTCCACCGGAGGATCCTGCTTGCCTGGCCGTGCACAGAGAACCCACAAGGAGCTGCTGCAGGAGAACCAGTGATGGGCAGAGGAACCACAGCAAGAGATTGATTACCCCACTCGGCTTTCAGTGGTGTGACTAATCCCAATATCCAAGGAAACTTCGTTGTCTCCCCTCGTATTTCCCACAGGGCTCTGCTTGCCACCTTCGGTAACCATCTTGGAGCTGTGGTTTGCTTAAATAACTCCTGTGAATAAACTCCTCTTGAATGCTGCTGTAGGGATGCTGACTGTGGAAAGCTTTGTCATGCAGCACCAGCTCCTCTTCCAGCTGCTAAATTGTGCTGAAACGGCAGCAGAAATAAAACCAGCTCCCGCTCCATTCAGCCCTTTCCAAAGGGGAATTTGTCCAAGTTGCTGGCCCAGCTGCAGGGATGGTTGTGCTGTGGTTGCAAATGGGAACGGGGAGAGGGGAAGGCAATTGATGCTGTTGGTTGGGAAATCTTTGTGTTACTGAGTGAGTGGAGAGAAGGGTGAAGCTCTTGGCTGTCCCATTGCAGCCCCTGCGAGGGTTAATGGCAGGTATTGTCACAAAGCAGAGTGTCACTAAGCTCCTGTAAGGGGTACAGAGCATTGGTAAGGGTGGAGCAGAGCTCTGTTAGAAGTGGTTTCACAGCATTTTGGAGAACAGCTGGAAGGGGCTGCAAAGACCATCTCCCTGAAGGCAGCTGGTGTCTTTAGGTCTCACCCATGAAGGGAAATGGGTCATTTCAGCGTTGCAGAGTGAGCTGTTCTGGAACAACACCTGGTGCAAATGCTCTGTGCTGTTATAGATGGCATAAAGTGCAAATTCCATCAGTCCAGGCTGCTTCCCGCTCGTGTGTGAGTGCAGGGAACCAGTGAGCTCCACCAAAAGCACTGGTCTGTGGAGGGGGTGGTCACTCAGCCCCCAGAGCTGCGGTGGGATGTGGCCCCACTGCTGTGGGAACTCAGAGACACACACAGCACACAGCTCTGCTCTCCCAGCTCCCACCCTGCTCTGCTGTCCTCACACACCGGGGGCAGACACACAGCAATTCCACCCATCCCCATAAAACGGGAGCTGAGTGTCCCCCCACCCCCAAAGGAACACGACTGACTCTCCAGGCCTCCCCGAGGTGGATGTTCTGAGCAGGAGCCTGAGCTGCAGATGGCACATCTCAAAGAAAAGCCAACGACAAGACCTGCCCGAGCAACAAGTGAGGCAGCTCTAGGGCTGGCCATGCACTTCCAGCCACAGTCATCTCCAAAAATGCTTCTAATTTCTGCACAGCCCCCAGGGCTTGAGTCTTCAAAGGCTCCCTGGCATGGCACTGCTCTGGCACTGCTGCTGATGGGCAGGGCATGTGTGGCAGCCAAAAGTGAGCCTTTATGGCTGCAGAATCATCCCACCAGGAGGTCTGACAGCAAGTTAGCACCTGCCCAGGTGAGGGGAAGGGCCCCTGCTCACCAGCTGCAGTCTGAGACTGGGTTTGGCTCAGAGGGAAGGGAATTCTCACTGCCAGATGTGTAGCTGGGGGCACTCTGGCTTTGGGAGAGGAGCCCCTCTTGAGCTGGTGGTCTTCAGTTTCCCCTTGATAGTGGAGCTGTTGCTTTACGTGCCTGTTTTGGGTAAAATAAATCATCACTGCAAGGCCAGAAGTGGTGTAGGCAAAGAGTCACAGGTTCCCCTGCTCTCCCCATGACAACACCCCCCACCTCGTCAGCACCAAGGACCTGCTTCCAATTAGGGTGTCTAGAACAGCAACAGCCTGTGGAGGCTGCTCAGTCCACCACATTTTCCTGCTCCAAATTCCTGCTGGTCCAGTGGTGGTTCTGTTTTACATTTGCTCCAGAACAGAGCACACTTTGGAGTGTTTAAGTGTATCTTTATTTACTTGCTGGAAACTGATATAAAAATGGCATCTGTGGGTTTGAAAGTGTGCAAAAGAATGGGATTTCCCTTGGAAAACGGGAAATGTTTGAAAAGATGAACCTAATGGGGTTAGTCTTCAGGGTGGGTGTGAGAGGGGCAGCAAGGGACATCAGCTGGGAGCCAGTGTAGGTGACACTGGGAAAAGAGAACAAATAATTTGGAAGATGATAAAAAATAAGGAGATTAAAAGTTATGTCTGGAAGGCCACAAAGTGGTCAGGAATATACATTTTTGAGTTGAAAGCAGAAAAGGAGTGATTTTTGCCTAGAAATACAGGGGCTACAGGGCTGACACAGGACTCTGCTGCTGAAAAATGTAACTGTGAACTGGAAGAGAACTGTAAGTTTTTCTGGTGATCATTAGAAGTGTCTTTGGTGAAGTGAATCAGCAACAAAGTGGAAAATTCCATGAAAGGACTGTAAGTCCCTATTTCTACTGGAGATGTAAAAGGGAAGAAAATCCAGAAGTAAAGAAGCAGCTCAGACATAAAAGAGTAGAAGGAGCTTCCCAGCCTGGTGGTGATTAGACATGAGACAGGGTGGAAAAGGGCTCAAAATCTCCCTGAGCTAGGGGGGCTGCAGGTCAGAAAGGAATAAAAGGCTTCCTAAAATAAATGCAAAGCTGAGGTAAAGATGGAAAAGCAAAAAATCACCAAAACCCTTGGGGTGACACCAGAGGCAGGGCCTGAACATTCTCAGAGTTGAAGTTTGGACCTGCAGGTCAATGTTGAAATAGAATTTGGCAACAAAGATGCAGCAGGATCAGGAATGTGATGGGAGAAGCTGATTTCAGCAGGTGCACAGTGAGACAAAGTAATAAAGGTAATAATCATGTGGTTTGTACTCTATGTGGCAGGTAGATGTTAAGCCATGATTATTTAAAAAGCAAAAAGTGGTCACTTTAAATAGAAAGTGTGGCAAAGTGTGGGAAATATGAGCTGGCATAGGGTAAAAAATTCAACAAAGTAGTCCCTGGAAGGGGGTTTCTGTGGGCAGATTTAAAACATACTTTAAAACAGTAACACAACAAGTTCCATGTTTCTGGGAGAAGCACAGAACACATTGCTCTGGATACCAGGTGGAAACAGGCACATTTTACAGTGACTCCTTGGGAGCAAAAGCAACATGTCTGAATGATCTGGTTTAGACTGTGACAGGCACAACTAAAGCCCAGAACTGTGGGAAGTTTTGGGGAAACTCTAGGGGACAGCAGGATGTAAGCAATGGAATGATTTTCAGGAAAAAATCCAGTTGGAATCCTACTAGTGCATGGCACCTGAGAGGGCAGGAAAGGTATTGAAAAGGCTTAGTATTTACTAGAAGTGCTTAGTACTTATTAGAAGTGTTTAATACTTCCTAGAAGTATTTTCTGATGATGGTAGTGCTCAACACCATCACAACTAACTCTGGCAGCAGCTCCCTGCTGCAGTCTGACTCCCTGGCCATGGATTTCACAGAAGAATCACAGAATATTCTGAGCTGGAAACAAAAATGACCCACAAGGTTCATCACATCCAGCTCTTAAGTGAATGGCCCACACAGATTTCCCTGTCCCTTCCCCCTGTGCTGGGTCACAGGTTCCCACAGTTTCACTTCTGTCACTGTCACACAGTGTGTGGCACTGAGGGAACAGGGAGGGGGACACAAATGGCACAAACCTGCCCAACCAGTGGGGCAGAGGAGAGGGAGCAGAGGTTTGTGATCCCACAGTGTGGCTGTAAGGAGTGTGCAGGGCCCTCTGCTCCCCTCTGGGGTGGATTTTGGGATGAAAACAGAGGAGGCAGCAAAAGCTTTTCTGCTCCTCTGCCTGGAGCTCTGTGGTTCAGCCAGCACAGGTGCTGGGGGTTTACACAAGCCCTGCAGTGAACAAGGGAGGGGCTGCTGGGATGATTTCATCTTTCATTTCCTGGTATCTTAAAAGCTGGCAGTAAAGGAGCACATTCCCTCTCCCTCCCCTCTGCTCCACCTTCCCCTCCTGCCAGAGAGGCACTGCAGGGGGAAAAAAGGCCAAAGAACACATTTTTCTGCAGTTGCACAGGCCTTGTTTCACACTCACAGGCAAGACAGGAATGTTCAGCAAAGTCGAGCCATCTGGTTCAGATGCTTCCAGGGCTGTTCAGCTCAGGAGACAAAGGGAAGCATCACAGGGATAATGTGGAATGGAGAAGAGGCTGAGCAGGGCCAGGCCCTGGTCACAGTGCTCTAGAAGGTGACATTCTCAGGCACAGTGCACTTACAGCAGTCACCTGAGGGGGGGATAAGTTGGAAAAAGCTTAGACTAGATACAGCCAAGGCATTATTGCAGAAATAAGACACCTCTGCAGTGCTTTGAATGGTGTAAATGCTTCTGAGTGTGCTCACAGAGGGGCTTCCCATCAGAGGAGGGATAAAAGTGCCCAGATATAGGCGTGGGGTATGGTCTTCAAATGGGAAAAACACAGCTGGAGAGGGAGGGTGGTAGCTGGTGAGGAAAGATGATGTGCAGAAAACAAAGATGAGGAACTTTGGGTAAAAGTGCTGTGGTGTATTAGGAGCCAGGTTGGATTGTCTCATCTCACAGGTAACAAGGGGCAGGACAAAAGGAAATGGCTTCATGTTGTGCCAGGAGAGGTTTAGGCTGGATACTGGGAGAAATTCCTTCCTGGAACGAGTGGTCAGGCATTGGAAGGGGCTGCCCAGGGAGGAGGTGGAGTCCCCAGCCCTGGAAGTGCTCAAAAGCATGTTGATATGGCACGTTTGATGATGGACTGGGCAGTGCTGGGTGAGTGGTTGGACTTGATGATCTTGGAGGTGTTTTCCAACCTTAGTGATTCCACAATTCCAAGCATGCTTATGGCAGAAGAGCAAATCATCATAATTAGGGAAGGCAAAGGAAGAGTTGTACATTAAAGTCAAGGTTAGTGAGAAGGATTTGGGGGAAGGGAGAGAACACCCATGGGTCTAGCTAAAAAAAAAATAAACTTGGAGCAAAAGCACAGAAGGCACTTCTGTTTATTACCTCAGTGTGCTCTGCACTGCCCTGAAACAGCCCTGATGGTGGAAACAGCAGTGTGGGTCACACCTCAGCCCTGCCTTGCCGTGCTAATCCTCCCTCTGGGCTGCTGAGATGCAGGTAAAAGCTGCCTGAAACAGAGCAAAGGATCATCAGAAAAGGGATCCTTCCTTCATGTGAGAACTTGCGAGTGTGCTGTGAGAGCGAATTCCCAGCTCTCAGCCAGACCTCAGCGCTGGGACTGGTGTGACCAGGCAGTAATTACCCAGATAATGAGCAATGGGATGAAAGGCTGAGGCCACGGGAAGGCACCACAGAGGGTGGGAGGAGGATAAAGCAAAAAACCAGAGCTGAGATCCAGCCTGGAGTGCTTTGAAGGGGAATTCACAGGTACACACAGAGTCAGCTGGAGTTGAAGGGACCTCTGGAGACCACCCAGTCCAACCCCACTGCCAAGGCAGGCCCACCTGGTGCAGGTGACACAGGAAGGCGTCCACAGGGTTCTGACAGGGCTGAGGAGGTGGCAGGGCTGAGGTTGAGGGGTGAGGTGGGGCTGAGGATGAGGGTCTGGCAGGGCTGAGGTTGAGGGGTGAGGTGGGGCTGAGGTTGAGGGGTGAGGTGGGGCTGAGGATGAGGGTCTGGCAGGGCTGAGGTTGAGGGGTGAGGTGGGGCTG
>JAWWMO010000059.1:1740689-1756222 GCA_035047845.1 Dendrocincla fuliginosa | reverse complement strand
AAGGAGCAGCTAGCAGAATCTGAGCTGATGTAAAGCGGTGTAGCCCCAGCAGCTGACCTGCCCCACCTGAGGGCAGTTCCCGGCCAGGGTCACTGCTCTCAACAAATCCTTCCCGCCTGGATTTTAACTTTTCCCATTCAGCAGTGCCCGCAAACCGCTGGGGAACTGCTCGGCCCGCGCTGCAGGAGGGGAAAAGTTGGCTAATGTGGGGTTGTGGGTGTGTTTACTCTTTGGTACGGTGTAGCAGAGACTGATAGCTTGGGTAGTTTGTTTCTCTGTGCGGTATTTCACAGGTCCTCAGGTGCTTCTCACTTTCCAGGAGCGTTACTGAATTATCGCTGGGTTAACAAGTGTGTCACTTCCCGGTTGTTATCTAACTGTTGAGTAATTGTTGCACTCCGATTTCCCAGCACGTGACTTTTGTTTGGTTTGACCATAAATAGTATTTTTAGCATCTTCAGGGAAGAGTTGGCCAGCAATCTCTGGCAGGCGGCTCCCATTGAGGAGGGAAAGCATCGGAAGTGCTCGTGTTTGTAAAAATTGTCACTGCTCCACGAGGGGAGTGAGAGGAGAGGGGGGTGAGTTCAGTTCAAGAACTGAGGATCAAGAATTGGTGCACGGAGTGGGAGATCCTTGGAAATCAGGAGTGAGTAGGGGGTGAAAAATGCACATGATTTCTTTTTGGGTGTAAATACCTCGAAGAAAGTGGCTTTTGCAGCTTTCTCCCCTTTGCCTGTGTGTGCCTCCTAATGAATTATCTCCTCAATACATCATGCACATTCCTCAAGTAGAAGCTCGTTAAATTATTTTTGTCCAGAATGTCTTTTCCTCTCGTGTTTTCTCTTCCAAAAGAAAGTGATGTGTAAATCTTTTGGCAGTGCTTTGTTACAAGTGACCCCGGGGTCCTCTGAGGGTTTTAACTTCTGTGAGAGGGAGTAAAAATTTTACATTAAGGGACTCTAATGTGAGGTGTGGGCAGATTTTATGCAGACTGCAGGAAATAATGACTTTTATCATGTATAGTTTTGTCTGTAGGATAATAAGTGATGGCTGAGTAATAGTTTGGGAGGAGGGTTTATACAGTGGTTTTAAGTTTAATCCATCTAAGCAAAGAGGAGATGGCCTGTAAAATGTTCAGGCCCTGGAATGCAACATTTGCAGCCTACATTTTCATTCAAGTGCCAGCAGTTTGTCAAACGCTGGATCCTGAACCAAGGTATTTTATCCAAGGCTATGAAACTTTCAGCAGGGGATTTTTGTGGTGGAGTAGTTTAAAGCTTGTGACCTAAACTTGTTTTGAACTTGGAGCTGAACCCTGAGGACTCTAAATGGGAGTGATTTCATCCCTCAGCTGCTTGTGGCAGTGTGTGGAGAATCTGGGAAAAACAGCCAAAAACTGTTCAAAACTGTTGTCCCACGAAGATTGTCACTGTCACAATCCTAAGCATCAGTGCAGGGACTGTTTTGAGGCAGCCAGGCAAGCAGAAACTGCTTCACATCAATGCCTTGGCTGAAGTTTTTGGGAGTCTGGGTGTGATGGTGGTGTCATTCCAGCTGTACACTGGCTGTGACTCTGTGTAGGGCTGTGAGGAGAAACTCCTGGATACAGGAATGGAAGACAGTCCAGGCCACAGAGATGATCTGCTGTTCCTGCCTTCTGTGTGGGTCAGAGACTGATGGAGAAGGACCCTGAAACCTGGAGTGGTTTTATATTGGGCTGGTGTGCTTGGGGGGGGGAGCAGTGGAGGTGAGGCAGGACTTGTTACTTCTGATTTAATAACCATCTGTGCAGACTGAGCTGGCCTGGGGCTGCTGGTGTTAAATCCAGTCAGAGACAAGGTGCTGAGCTCAGCCCCGGGTGGGAGCATCAGTCTCACTCCAGCAGTGTGCCTTTTTTGGTTTTTTTGTTTGGTGTGGGGTGTTTTATTTTCTTTTTTGCAGTGAAAGCAGCACCTGCCTGCACAGAAGGGCAGGGCTTAGTTTTTGCTGTGCTCTGTAAAAATCGGGGCAGGCAAGATGTGAGTCAGGTTGCATTTGTAACGTTTAGAGTCAGAGGTCCAGATTCAGCTCTGAATGAGGGTATTTTCAAGTGAAAATAGATCTTTATGCTTAAAAAACCTCTCCTTTGGGTCTCTGAGTGTAGGAATCCCTGTGTTTGGATGCACAAAGCATGAAGGATTTTCTCTGTGCTCCCTGAACCCCGATGTGTGTGGGGTTTGTTGTTCCCCCCATAACCCCATGAAGGGAAGAAGTGGATGGGAATGGACTCTGTAACAGAGTCAGCCCATGGAATGTGTTGCCTGGGAACTCCTGGATCTGTGTCCTGGCCCACTGTTCCTGGTGAATTGGAATGAGCTGGTTTCTGCAGAATGTGTGGCTCAGGTAGCCAGGAGCAGATCCCTGGGAGCCTCCACGGTGGGAGCCCTTGGAGCTGGATCAGCTGCAGAGTCTGGGCAGCTGGGATGGATCCCAGGAAATCAGTGGCAGAGGGATGGGATGGGATGGGACGTGGTGAATGGCAGAGAAGTGATGGGAATGGCACTCACATTCTGTGCTCAGCAACGTGTTCCATTCCCCTGCACAATTCTGGGCTGGGTTAAATGACTAAATCCTCCTGGGCTGACCTCCCCAAGTGCCCAGAGAGCTCGGTGAGCTGGGAAAGGCACGGGCAGGGCAGGGAGTGCTGGAACACCTCGGGGCAGCCCTGGGGACAGCATTAACTGAGAACCCCCGGCAGATACAGTTTGTCAAACACATCTGTAGCCAGGGTGGTGCTGGAGGATACTGTGGCTTTGGGAAAGTATCTGCTACCCAAGCTGGGTTTTCAGGGATGAGCTTTGATGATTTCCAGGGGCCAAAAGCCTTGAAACAATTGGCCAGATTGCAGTTTAGAAAGTGATGCTTTTTGGCGCGTTTGATTTGGATTTGCAGAAGTGTTAACGTTTCCTGTGCTTTTTTTTCTGGCATTTTCTGAGACATTTTAATGCTCTTCAGCTTTACAGAGTAGTAAATAATTGCACAGTAATAAATAGCCTGTGTTTTAAATCCAGTTTTACTTGGTATTTTAAGCCTTTCTGGTCATAAACAGTCATTCTTGCTTGCATCACTTGTAAGGTTGTTGGGTTTGTGTCCCTTGACACCCTGCCTTCAAATCTGCAGGTCCATTAAAACTTTTTTTGCCCCTTTTTGACCTCATTTCTAGACAGGTGTCATGTACTTTATCCCAGTCACATTTCAGCACATCAATCTGTCCCCTTTGTGTCGTGTGACAGTAAGGGGACACCCCCAGCCCAGGATTGGGCTCGTTTTTCCATTGCCTGTTTGTTTTCAGCCTGCTCACCCTACCCCGAGTCCCTGGGACTTGGGGTTTCCACCAGCCTGATGCTTGGATTGCCACATTCCATGCCTAATTTATCCTGAAACCTTTTCCCTCAGAGGACACTGAAGGCTGAGAGAAACTGAAAATGCTTATGGCCAGCAGAAATTCAAGGGCTCAGCCTAACTGTACCTCAAATTGATTATTTTTTTTAATATTCTTGTGTCTCTCACATGAGTGGGTGCACTCCACACTTCTGAAGTTTCATCCTGAGGCCTCCCTTTCTTTCCTCCCTAACAATGTGCTGATAACTCAGGAGAGAATTTTTATAGATTTTTAGAAAGCTCCCTGTACCTTTGAATCTTTCACTTGTCCAATCCCTGAGCTGGGAGACTGGACACACTCCTGCTCATCTGGAAAATCAGACATTTGGGGGGTTTTGTTGCTTGTCAGCTCCTTGCTGGATCACCAGCTTTGAAAGGACTAGTTCCTGGTAGTTTGGGAGCCTGTGAACCTGCAGTTCAAAAGACCTGTAGGACAGGGGTGTGAGCAGCTGTGTGAGGAGGAACTTCCAGTGCCTCTGTGCAGGGTGCCATCCATCCTGCTGGTTATTTCACTGCTGATGTGATTCTCTTTGTCTGAGTCCATCCAAGTGTTCATGAGAGTTACCCAAGAGCACCCTGAAAACTGCATCTTCAGCTGGTGGCCTCTTCTGGCTCTCAAAACACAGTATTTGTTTGCCTGGTGTTTGTGTAAATGCAAAATACAGTTATTACCTTCATTTTTATTATTATTAATGCTTGTAATTGTAACTGTGGTTCCTGTTTAAAGTTGTCTTTTGAAATAGGGTGTCCAGGTAATGTTTTGTGTGACTTGATTTTTCCATTAAATAAATCAGTTTTATTTGGGGAGGGGGAAGAATGAGTTTTCCTGCATTGTTGTTGCAAAACCTTCTGGTTTTTTGTTTCACCTTTTTGAGGGACTGAATTCAGGCCTGGTTTTGGTTGATATTTCACACCCAGTGCAGAGAATGACTTTTGATCCCTCTGTGGAAACAAATGGGCTGAGCAGGTGCAGTGAGAGGCTCTCACAAGGTGGGGCTTGTGCCTTTGCCCACTCTCAGTGCTTTGAAGTCAGGAGAAGTTCATCCTCCTGCCCTTTGATTCCCTTTTGAGCAGGAGATGATCCACACCTGGGAATGCAGAGGGAATCAACGAGCCACTCTGAATTTCTGCTGCATTCTGGGTTATTTGCCTGTATTGCAGGCACAGGAGTGAGGAACTGTGCTATGTTTTTGGAGGGCAAGAAGTTTATGCACTGATCTAAACAAAGGGTTTTTAGAACTTGGGCAAGTTTCAGAGTTGGGAGCACTGTATTTTGATGCATGTACCACAGTTTAAAAATAAATAAACCCAGGGCCAGGTCACCCAAAGTGTGGCTCATGTGTGTGTGATCCCAGGGAATGTGCTTTTTGTAGCCCCCAACTGATTTCCCTCAGGAGGGATCTTGAGTTGGTTGTTTTAGGACTCACTTCAAAATGCTGGCATTTTTTTAAAGGAATTCAGGCTCTGCTTGCTCAAAAAAAAACATTGGATACTGAGCTGAAGCCTGGGGAAAAATTTCATTTTTCCTCTCACTTTCCACACTTGAGGAAGGATGATCCCTTAAGCAGGCCAGGAGTGTGCTGGGCCATAGTTCTTATGTTCTAATTAGCCATTGGTTTTTTTCTTCTGCCCTGACATTTCAGCAGAAAGCTTCATTCATCTTTTTTTTTATTATTTTTTTTCTTTTTGGCATGTGATGTGTTTTGATTTTTCTGTTTTGCCTCAGAAGGAAACATCCAGTGCTGCTGGGCTTTGCTTTCCGTGGTGCTGAGACAGGTTTGTCCCTGTGAATGCCTCTGAGGAGGAATCCCCAGAGCTGCAAAGCAGAGGGCTCTGCTGTGGCTGTGCCATGGGCAGGGCAGTGCCAGGTGCTGAAAGGCAGTGATGTGGGGCTCTGTTCCAGAGCAAAACACTCAGCCTGGGGAAAATACTTATTAAAAGTGAAAATTTAGGGGAAGTGCCTGCCCTTTAACAAAAGAAACCCCTCCAGACTAGGTGAAAATGGGAATATTTCAGCTATTTCTCTGTAAGGAAGGGAAGGCAAAAGGCTGGAGCTTGATTTTGGGATGGAATTGGGGAGGATGAGTCCAACTAGAGTAAGGCTTTGCTGCTGAGGTTTTTAAGGGGGTGCTGAGGGGAAGTGAATGAGCCAGTTTTGTGATGGAATTAGGGGAGCCCCTCTGTGTAGGAGAGGCCAGTGCAGGCACAAGGGCAGCAGGTAAGAGAGGCTGTAAAAGTGGAATAGCAGAAAGAGGTGAGACTTGGTGAGGGTTAAACTGAGCTTATCCTGTTTGGTGTCCGTGGCAGTGCATGTGCTTGGAGCAGAGTTTTGGAAAGATGACTTTTTCTGGTGGAAGGCATGGAGAATGCTGGTTTGATTCTTTCTATTATCAGAAGGCTCCTTCATTTCTTTAAATTGCATGGGGTTTAATTTGGGGGAAGGGGGGGCATTTGGTTCCCAGTGTTTGTATTTCCTGCCTAACAGGTTGAATGCTTTAATTGAATGGTTTAATTCCTTATCTCCACGGGGCAGCTCCTGCTTTTACCCAAAGTCACTGAGGGACACAGTGCAGTGGCTGCTCTTCGTTAACACTTGCCCTTAATTTAAAGAGCCTTTTTATCTTTCAGCCATGTTTTAATGGAGCAGGTCTGGCTTGCACCTTTCCCAGTTCTGCTCCATCCATAGCTCTGCAGTTCCCATGTGTGTTTTAGCACCTCTGTTGAATGCAAGTGTTGCTTGTCAGTTGTGTTAGTCATGAGCTGTAAGTCATTTATCCTTTTCTTTTTAGTTTGATGGATACATGGACGTAGATGTTTTTGTTTTGTTAATTTTCACACCACATCTTTTCTGTACTTTAGGTTGACTCCTCACTGCACTGTGAAAACCATTAGGAAAAAGTTCCTTGGGGTTAAAACCTGGGGCTCCACAGTGTTGGGGCTAGAAATTAATTTAAATGGCGACTGATCTGTCTGAAGCTGAACCCGTGCATCATAAGGCGCTTCCACTCTTAGCGGGAGCTCAGCTGATCCACACGGACAAGTTAAGTGAGGTAGGGGCTGGCCCTTTCTCCAAGCTTGCCCTTGGATCAGTCCTTGGCTGCCAGGCCTGCTCAAGGTTACTCAGTACTCTTTCTCCCCTGCTTCCAGGATACTCGATTGGGAGTCTAACAAACTCTGCGTGCCCTCCCCTGCTTTCCCTGAGATGATGTGCCTGTCAAAATCCTCATCTCTCAGTTAATTTGGAATTGAAATTATTCCTTTTGTAACCATAAAATATGAAACTATCCTCTCCTGGTATGCTTTGAAGAAGCTGGTTTGAGGGTTACTGTGCTTTAACATCCTGAAAAATCCAAACCAGAATATGTCTGCCTCTGCTGCTTTGATTTGCTTTAGTCCCATTTCAAAGCCCTGTGGTTCTTGCCAGCACCTGCAGTGATGTCCTGTGCTCTTTGTAGAAAGCTGAGGACGACACGATGCCGATCCGTCGCTCGGTGAACTCCACGGCCCGGGAGACTCCTCCCAAGAGCAAACCTGCCGAGGGGGAGGAGGCCAAAGCAGGTATGGAGCACTTCAGCAGTGGGCTGCTGTATCCACACACAGCCCTGTGTTCTGAAACTCCTGAAAAAACCCTTTCTGCCAAGATTAAAATATCCCTTCCTTGTCACAGGCCCTTCCAGAATTACTGGGGAGTTGTGTTTTGCAGACACTGTTTTCAGCTTGAACCCGTTTGTTTTGTCTTTCATGCCCCTTGGCAAAGTTCTGGCACTCCAGACATGAAAATGGGGCTAAAAAGCTTGCACATCCTTTAGAGTAAAGAAACTGTGATGCTTCATAGTGTCAGGATGACGGCTTGAGATCAAAAGGTGGAGTTAATGAATGGGAAAACAAAGTATTTAAATTTTTTTCTTTGTTTTTCTGGACAAAAACGTTTTACCACAATGGGTAGTAAAATCTAGTCTGATATTGACATGTCTGGGCTCAGCAGCTTCACCTCAGTGTCTCAGAATGTGTCATTTCAGTATTACCGCTGGTTTCTCTGCCTTTGTCCTCTTTGGTGTCACAATTAACCAAGTTACATATGGAACTGAGTCTTAATTCACTGAGCATTTTTAATGCCACCATGGGAAAACTGTGCACAGGAATGTACCAGGAATTCTTAAGCTGCACAGAGCAGTGAAGGTGGGCAGATCTTTATCCAACAAGTGTGGAATTCCACTTTATATTCATCTTGTCTTTTAGGCAGCCCAGCCTTTAAGGCCTGTTCTCAGCTAAATATACTGGAGTTAATTGCCTGCTAAGTTGATTTCTCCCTGGCTTTGATCCTTCTGGTACACAAGTGCTCCTGCCAATGTATGTGCAGTCTAAAGCTTTCCAAGTCTGGAAAAATGTGTTGGGATGGTAAATATCTTTCAGGTCCTTCTGGGCCAGAAAACAACTTGGTCATAAACAAAGCTACTTCATGGAACCCCAGACTGGTTTGGCTTGGAAGGGACCTCAAAGCTCCTCCCATCCCACCCCTGCCAGGGGCAGGGACACCTTTCACCAGCCCAGGGTGCTCTGAGCCCTGTCCAACCTGGCCTTGGACACTCCCAGGGATGGGGCAGCCCCAGCTTCTCTGCCCACCCTGTGCCAGGACGTGTATGTGTCTCTCTGGGTTTCCTGTGGGCAGGTGTGGGTTTGCATCTTCCTGAGTTAAAAACACTTACAGTCAAACCAGGGGACAAGCTCAGTGTCTCTTGGCAGTTGTTTCCTCCTTCTTTCCCCTCCCTCTGCTGAGGGGCAGCTGCAACAGCAACTCCAGGAGAACACTGGGGGAATTAGTTCCTTGTGAAGATGCTCCATGATGTTGTTTGCAGTTATTCTGCCATTTAAGGGCTGTTTGCACCTTTTTGAAGCTTTTCTCAATAATTTTGTTAAGTGTAACTTTCTAAGTTACATTTAAAATCATCCATTTAAATTAAAGAAATGGGTGGGAAGTAATTTTTGAGTTGTTTTAAGCTTTTTTTATTTTCCTTTACCTCCCTAAAGAAAAAGGTAGTCTTGGGCAATAACTTGATGCATTTTCTTCTCTTTTAGATGCAGAAGTCACCTCTGAGGAATCTGCCTCTGCTGGAGAGGAACAAGAGACTGAAACCCTGCCTGCTGCATCCAGTGAAGCAGAACAGCCAAAGGAACCTGAGAATGAAGGGAAGGGGGAAACAAAGGCCTCAGAAGAAACCAAAAAGGAGTAAGGCTTGCTTGGTGCTGAATTCAGGGAATTGGGTAGGATTCTGAAGGAAGTCAGGGTTCAGAGAGAGGAAAAAGGTGGTGGGAGAGATGGGGGAGATGGGATGAGCCCCTTAAGGTGCTCGTGTTGCTCAGGAAGAAGCTACTGCTCATGCAGCTGCTGTTCTGGAACACATGTGAGACTGGATATTGAGGCAGGGTCTCTTTTGCTCATAGAAACCTCCAAATATTCCTTAGATTACTTTAATTTAAACAAAGTCAGATGTTCTGGGCTGGGTTTTTTGTTCTCGCTTGTTGGCTTGTTGCAGTGCCTGTTGCCTTACTGTGGCCCTGTGTGTTTCCCAAGAGAGAAGGATCAGTCCAAGGAGAAGGAGAAGAAGGTGAAGAAGACCATCCCTGCGTGGGCCACTCTCTCTGCCAGCCAGCTGGCCCGGGCACAGAAGCAGACCCAGATGGCAGCCACGTCCCGGCCCAAAATGGACGCCATTTTAACCGAGGCCATCCGGGTGAGCAGCACACAAGGGTTGCTTTGCTCCCTCTCTGGCAAAGGAGACCACTTTGGGTGCCCAAAATGCGCTTTCAGCTGGCTGAGGTGCAGGGGACAGTGCTGGCTGTGTTTGAGAGGTGTGTGCTTCTGCCTGGAAGCCCATGAGGATGATGAGGGGTCCTGTAGCTGATTTCTCTGTTTGGCATTTGTTTCCCTCCCTAAATGCATTATGAGGAGCAGCCAGGATGGCATGACCTGGTGCATTGCTGTCATCATTTCCTTTGCTGTGCCTTCTAGACACATTTAACTTCCTTTACCTTGATTAATCCATCTGTTTGATCTATGTGCTTTCTTCATCACTAACTTATTCTAATTCAGAACAGAGGGAGATACTGAAAAGCTGCATTTCAAAGTGATGTTTGTTGGTTTACTGGGTCTCTCCTGATCTGTAAGAGGAGAGCTGTGTTGTTGTAGTTGTGCTGCTGCTCTCCCCTCAAGGCTTGGTTCTGCCTTCATGGGAGGCCTGGACTCCACCAGCCCTAATTGCAAGATGGCTTTTCCAGCTGTTTTATCTCCAAAATATGAACTTCTTAGGGTTTTTTACTTGTTTATTATGTCAATCCTCCATCTTCTTAAAAATAATTGTCAGCTTGTTCTGGCTCAATGATTGCTCTGTCTGATATTAGTAAAATGTTTTGCCAGTTGTGCATCAGTAGTTTGCCAGAAGGTGCCAGTATTTTGCATTTTAAGCCACTCCATGTAAGTACTTCAGAGCAGGACAGCAGTTGGTGTGTGCTCACTGTGCTGCTTTTGCTGTCTGCTCCTCAGATGCTCTGCAGGGGAAAGTGAAGTGTTTTATTAGTCATTTTAAAGTCCTGAGTCACTGTGGGGAAGAAACCAGCCCTGGGGCACCCTGTGCATCTCTGTCTTTCCAGCCCCACTGGGACAATCCCAGTGCAGGTGGTTTCTACTCCTGTCTCTGTTCCAGGCCTGCTTTCAGAAGAGCGGGGCCTCGGTCGTGGCCATAAGGAAATACATCATCCACAAATACCCTTCCCTGGAGCTGGAGAGGAGGGGCTATCTGCTGAAGCAAGCCCTGAAGAGGGAGCTGGAGAGGGGGATCATTAGGCAGGTAAGAGCTGCTCTGTGGGGCAGCACTGGAGGTGGCAGCACTGAAGGGACACTATTTATAAGAGCCTGTGGTGACAGGACAAGGGGAATGGCTTTGAAGGGACATAAAGTAGGTTTAGGTTGGGTAGAAAACTTCTTCCCTGTGAGGGTGGGCAGGCCCTGGCACAGGGTGCCCAGAGCAGCTGTGGCTGCCCCATCCCTGGAAGTGTCCAAGGCCAGGTTGGACAGGGCTTGGAGTGGCCTGGGCTAGTGGAAGGTGTCCCTGCCCCTGGCAGGGGGTGGCACTGGGTGATTTTAAGTTCCTTTCCAACCCAAACCATTCCATGGCCCTGTGACTTACACAGGAGTCTCTTAACCCCAGTAGCAGGTCTCTGTGTCAACAATGCTCTCCCTCATGGAGGGCAGTGAGCCCCTGTGCCCACTTTGTCAGACACTGATGGAATCCCAGCACTGTTCTGTCAGTCACATGGTTTGCACCGTTGGTTCTTGTGCAATTCCTGTTTCTGGGTGTTGTGTCACTCAGCACTGCAGCAGCACACGAGGCCAGCAGGGTCCCTTCTGCAGCAGTGTGGGGTTTTAGCACTGTGTTTGTGCCTGTGTTATCTGTCAGGACCTCCTGATCGGGACAGCAGAGTCTGTTTTAATGTCTGGCTGCAGCTTTTGGTCTTCCTGGAGTTGTGGTGGGTTCAGATCAGGCCTCTGCCATTGCCAGGGAGGCAGTGCATTCAAAGTCTGCATCCTCATATCATCCTCATATCTCTCTCAGGTTGTTTTTATTCTGAGTTACCCTGTTAAAGACTGAAATGGGCTTTCTTTTGAACTAGGTGAAAGGAAAGGGAGCTTCTGGGAGCTTTGTGGTGGTGTCTAATGCAGGAAAAACTGTTCCAAAATCCAGAGACAGGAAGGTAAGATGGATCATTTTAACCCATACTCTGAAAACTCTTCCACTGAAACACGTGTGTGTTTGTATATTATGAAATGTACCTAAACCCAACCCAAACAGTGTCCTCCTCCTTGCTGTGGTTTTCCTCCCTGAGTACAGTAATTAAAACACTCATCCCACTCACATCAGAATCAGAAATTAATTACTAGGAGAAGTTAAGACCAAATCAAATATTCAGAATCTTAATGTTTACATTAACCCCCTGGGCTTTGGTTCAGAGGCAGAAAACTGAATAAGCATGAAGCTCCTGCTCTGCCTTTACCTGACACAGAGAGAGGCCTCTCAGATATTCTAAGAGAGCTTTATGCTCCTGCTGTGTCTGTCCATCTGTTGTGTGGATAAAGGGAAGACTCCAGTCTTCAGGACAGTTTTCCACGAGCTGTGAGGGCAGAGGGAGGAAGAAGAGAATATCCCAAGGCTACTGGAAGAAACCTGCTGATGTTGAGAGTTGTTCTGAGGTAGCAAAATGTGACAGGGCTTGTTTTTTGAGCCTCACAGTTAGTCATGGTTCCACCACTGCTGCTCCCCACTGTGTGGAACACATTCCTAACACTGCAGTTACAAAATCCTTAGCTGGAATTGCTAATCCCCTTGAGGCTTAGACAGGTGCATTCAGACAGGTAATGCCTTGGTGCTCATCTTTTGCCTCCCAGGGAGACCAAAAGCCCTCAAACTGAGGGAAATGGTCACACACTTGGTGTAGGGCACTGAAGGAAGCTCATGGCATTGCAGCTTTTTTAAATCCAGGCCACTGGCCCCACGAGAAGTGTGAGTGAGGCACCTGATACCTGCTGACACATCACTCCCCTCTGCAGCTTATTGGTGCCTTTGCTCATAGTTACTTTCTCAGTGTGGCAGCAAAACAAATGTTTGTGGTGAATTCAGCTAGCAGGGGGGCAGTTCCCTCACCCCCTGGACTGTTTGCAGAGCTGCTGCTCAGCATCAAATCACTGAACTTCAGCACATTTTCTGTGTAAAGAGTAAGCCATTTCTTCCTGATCATCCCCTCCCCTTGTAACAAAAGGGGTGGAGGAAACTCAGAAGGGAGTGCTGGCTTCAATCAAAATCTTATTGTGTTACCTCAAAATAAAAATGGACTCGTGTTTAGCTGTCCCTTTTGGGGAAGATTTGATCTGTGTAAGTGGGTCCTGCCTTTGAAGGGGTTTTAAGTTTTGTGTCAGAATGAATCATCTTCACAGAAAGGGTTGGAAAGCACTGGAAGGGGCTGCCCAGGGCAGTGGGGGAGTCACTGTCCCTGGGAGTGCTCAAAGAACCTACAGATGTGGCCCTTGGGGACATGTTATTGGTGGCCCTGGCAGTGCTGGGTTAATGGTGGGACTTGATGATTTTAAAGGTCTAATCCAACCTTAATTATTCTGGGATTCTTAGATTTTTCTCCTGTCTCGTCGAAGGGGTAGCAGAGGAAAATTTCTGTAGAAAGAAAGTCATTAAAAATACAGATGTTGTTAAATATGCAGTGATTTGTATTTGTAAAGCTTTCCTAAGACTCCTATGAAAATTCAGCCAAATGTTCTCAATTTTCCTGAGTTTTAAAGTTGTTCATTTAGGGAGCTGCCTTACAGCACCTGATTTCCCAGCTCTGTGGCCACGGTCAGGAGCTCTTCTCCCCACCTGTGCATTGCTGGTTCAGAAACCCAGAGTTTTCAGCCCCACTGACGTGCAGAAGTGTGTGTGTGTTTCAGAAAAGCACCTCTGCCCCGAGTGCAGAGCAGCAGGTGAAGCTGGAGGACGTGCTGCCCCTGGCCTTCACCCGCCTGTGTGAGCCCAAGGAAGCTTCCTACAGCCTCATTAAGAAATACGTGTCTCAGTATTACCCCAAACTCAAAGTAGATATAAGGTAGGTGCCAGAGTGGCTTCAGCAAGCAGAGGAGCAGGGAAGCTGAGCCTTCCTCTGGCTCCCTTCGTGGGGATTCAGCCCAGGATTTCAGCAGCCAGGTGCTGCTCTGAGCAGCAGAGCACGAGGAGAAGCTGTGCCTTTCTCTGCGTCCCTCCACGCCCCTCTTTGGTCCTGCTGCTGGCAGCAGCACTGCCCTGCACGCCTGAGCCAAACCCACATCCCTGTAGCTGTGGGATGGGAAGGCCTCTCCTCAGGCTCTCACCCCACCTGGCTCTGGGTGCTTTACCTGGGACACACATGTGTGGTAATCTTTGAGTTTACGTGTACGGAGCGGGTCAGGCTTGGGAAGCAAAACCAGGAGCACTCTGGATGTCAGCGCTGACAGAGGCTGGTCCCAGCCCCTCCTGTGAGCTGGCTGGCTGCCCACAATCCCATGTGCTGCCCAGAGGGAGGGAATCCTGCCCCCCAGGCAGGTGCCCGTGGCTGGCTGTGCCATGGCACTGAGCACGCAGCCCAGCTCCTGCTGTGGTGCCTCCCTGGCAGGGCTCCATTGCAAGTGCCTGTCTGTGGGCAGACAGCACCCTGAGTGCTGCTCTGCTCACACTCTGCAAACTGCTGTCTCTCTCTGTGTGTGGAGCTGTGGGTGTGTTTCACTAAAGCTCTCTCCTCCTGTGTTCCAGGCCCCAGCTGCTGAAGAATGCCCTGCAGAGAGCTGTAGAGAAGGGCCAGTTAGAGCAGATCACAGGCAAGGGAGCGTCTGGGACTTTCCAGGTCAGAGACAGAGTTCATCTTTTGTTGGCCACAAGCCTTGGATGTCACTTACTGCACCCTCTCCCCTGGCTTCACTGGGTACCCCTTTCTTCAGCAGCCTGGCATGTTCAGGACTTGTCCCACTATGAAGCAGGAGGACTCTTGGTCTCCTCTTGGTCTCAATTCCAGGAGCATCCCCCTTGTTTCCTTGCTGAGTGTGGTGCACACGCTGCCTCAGCTCTGACTCACCAGCACAGCAGGGAGCTGGTGGGGTAAGCCTTCCTCTCCATCCCTAACTGGAAGTGCAGCAGGTACCCCAGCTGTCTGCTGTGCCTTTTACTCATGTCTGTGCTGTAGAAGTCTCTTGGGCACATTTGGTCCGTGGGATGGAGGGCAATCTGATTTATTCCTCTTTATTTCCTCCCCTGAGCCACAGGCCCTTAGTCTTGCAGTGTGTTTGGGGTCTGGGGTGAAGGGTTGCTGATAAAGCCCCCCAGGCCAGCTGACTGTGTAGGCCTGGCCTCCCACTTCAAGCTGGGAGAGCAGCGTTCCCTGTGCAGTGTTTTAATATTGAACGTATCTGTGCTAATGCAGGAGCGCCGACCCACCTGGTGCAGAGGAGCTTGTCCTGACCTGGTTTGGGAGAATTTTGTCTTGATGCTTTTCTCTTCCTCCTTGGAAAATAGCTGAAGAAATCAGGGGAGAAGCCCCTGCTGGGTGGGACCCTGATGGAAGATGCCATCCTGTCTGCTATTGCGGCCATGAACGAACCGAAGACCTGCTCCACCACAGCGCTGAAGAAGTATATCCTGGAAAACTACCCAGGGACCAACTCCAACTTCCAGGGTAAAGTACCCATCCATGTAATAACACTGCTCTGTGCTGGGAGAGGGAGTCCTGCAGCTGCAGATGTGCCTGTGCAGCACCTTTAAACCACCCCGTGGAGCCTGCAGGGAGCTGCAGCTGCTCAGCTCTTTGTGCTGCAGAGATGTCAGTGGGTTTAATTCCCATCAGTCCCTTTCAGGCCAGACAAAGGCTGGTTCCTGAGACAGAATGCACAATTCTCTTGTCTATAGCCAGGAAGGGGAATGGTATTCAAGTACTTGATTATTCTTAAATCACCAAGTAGATTTCATCCGTGTCTCTCTGTTTTGAAAGGAGACAGCTTGGTAACAATGCAGTTCCTAATTGCTTTTCATTTAGAGAAGTTGCATAGTCTGACTTCTAAAAAAAATTCCTGAGCATCCTTTACTGATCTGTTTGAGGTCCTTGTTTGGCTCTGAATTTTAAAAGGTCAAGCAGAGGAGAGAAATGAATCCTGTTGTATTTGGAAGGAGATTTGGCATGTCTTTCTTCCCAGGAGCACACTAATGCCTGGTTTGACTTTTGCTTTGGCAGAAGCAATGCTATCACAGCCTTTAAAGTTCTTGGAAGGGCTTATTTGGGTGCTTTGGGCTGAGCTCTGGTGCAGCTGGAGGTCAGCTGGAGCAGGCTGAGCTCACAGTGGTCTCCACTGATGGGAGATCAGTGTGTTCTGTGGAGTCCCAGAGCTGGTGCCACTGCTCAGGACGTGGGGCTGGAGAGGAGGTTGCTGGTCCTGCACTCTTCACGTGGAGCTGAAGCACAGCACCAGCACAGCTCTTTGGTGCAGGGCTTACTGGCACAGAGTGTGGGTTCCAGGGCTAAAGAAATTGCCTGAGGCCTTCTGCCAATTAGAG
>JAWWMO010000059.1:1674455-1698995 GCA_035047845.1 Dendrocincla fuliginosa | reverse complement strand
CTCTGGGCTGGGGGACAAGGTGGGCATCGGGCACAGGGTGGGCTCCCTGGGCTGGGAGGGCTTTTCCAGCCTCAGGGATCCTGGGACTCTGTGCAAAAGTTATGAAAATACAAGTCATCAGTGATGCAACTCGTTGTGTGGAAGGATCTTCCATTCTCAAACCACAAACAGGCAGTTTCACATCTACCAAACTTGGCTGTTTTCTGCCCTTTCTCCACAACCAAGGCGTGCGTTGCGTTGAAGGTGTTGTGTTGGCACAAGAGAGGATGAATTCCATTGTGAGGGTCGTGCAAGGGGGAGTACACCATTCCTGTGTGTGGAGGAGGGTTAATGCCAGCCTTGTTCTGGGCTGGTTTGGGAGGTTCATTCCAGGTGCTGCCCTGTGGGGTGGAGCTGTGAGGGGTCGCAGGTCGGTGTGAGATAAACAGAGGCACTGCTGGGTGGCTTTGGTGATAAGAGGAGCTGGGTGAGCAGAGGGGAAGTACTTGGGCTCCCTGTGGTCTCCTCCACACACCCAGGCCGTGGTTTCTCAGGAGAAGGGGCAGGCAGGCTCTTGGCAGAGCTGTGCTCTTCTGGCAGCACCTCACTCCCTTCGTTTCTCTTTCTCTCCATGCCCTCCATCTCCAGTTATTGCCATGCTCAGGAATGTTTATGGGTTCTGGGTTGGGTTTGGTTGCTGGCTGCTGGTGGTACCCAGCACTCCTGACTGGGGCTCCCTGCCCCATGAGGAGGTCCTACCCTATGGCATCATGCACAATGGATCCAGCAGTGCCTGCATCCCCGCCCAGTCTCCTCCAGAAGAACCCAGGTCCAGAGCCTGCCATCCTGCAAAACTGCCACAAAGCAGATCATCCAAAGGCAGCCAAATCCAATCTGATTTAGGCTTGGAGCAGAATGGGTCAGGAGTGGATTAATCCGGGCTGTAATGGATGTACCACGAGTGCTGGGCGCTTAATTCATTGTCTGGGATGTGAGGCCGAACGCTCATAAATCCAACCCCGGCAAGATGACAGAGGTAAAGCCTCACTTAAACTGATTAACTGGTCTCTCCCGGAGTGTCTGCGCAGGGAATCTGCCATTCCAGATTTGGGAGTGCAGCTGGGATTTACGACACACTCACCGTCGCTGCGGCGGCACCGACCCCAGCCAGTAACGTGAGAGGCCGTGCCGGGCTCTGCCAGC
Source organism: Dendrocincla fuliginosa (assembly GCA_035047845.1). Lineage (NCBI taxonomy): Eukaryota > Metazoa > Chordata > Aves > Passeriformes > Dendrocolaptidae > Dendrocincla > Dendrocincla fuliginosa. Next base: position 1,697,813 of record JAWWMO010000059.1, on the reverse strand, counting down.
GTGGGCTGACCTTGGTCATCCCGGTGCTGTGGGGTAGGGGAGAGACCAAGCACCTCAGTATCACTGCCCCCCACCCTGGGGGGCTCTGAGGGACCCAGGCAGGCAGTACCTGCAGGGGCGTGTCAGTGAGAGGGCAGGGAAAGCTCGTGTTGTGTTTCCCCCTGGCTGCCATCCTGGGTGCTGGTTTTTGGTGCTCCTCCTGCTTATCTTGCTGTGGCACTGCTGCTGGCAAGGGGTCTCTGCTGTTAGAATGGTCTAGTGAGAGTCTGTGTAAGGGTTTGGAGCTGCTGGAGTGAAGCAATCGTGTCTAGACCTTAAGGCACGTAGTGGTTGGGTTTTTGGGAGCATGTTGGGTCTGCTCCCTGTGATAACATCAGAGCTGCAGCCACGCCGGGACTGAGAAAGCTTCTCCCACGTGGCTCGGCCAGTCCCAACCTGTGGCAAACCTGTTCTTGCTGAACTGGCCTTTTCCAGCCCCAAAGAGAAGCAGTTTGGCTAAACAAGGTGGGAAACATGAAATCTGATCATGTTCTTGAGGGGTTTAGGCCGAGTTCTCAGGCCCTCCTTGCTCTGGGCTCCTGCCAGGGGCTGGAAGTGGTTGGACCCATTCATCTGGCCTCGCTGTGCTCTGGAGAAGGCACAGAAACCTCTGCCTTGGGAGGTACCATTTCTGGGAATATTTGTTTGTTTTACTTTTCCCTCTTCCCTGTGATTTGGGGCGTCTGTGGGTGTTACAGGTCCAGTGTTAATGGAAATCTTGCAGTGGGGATTATTGACCTTTATCTCAGTGTTTTTATGTTCAATCTGTTGACCCCTCATTAAGTCAGGTTATCAGAATAGAAATGGATGGGACTTTGTGTTGTATAGTCACAAGAAGTTCGTTCCCACCATGGATTGGTGGCAGTCTTGGGAGCGGTGCCTTTGGGTGCCCCAGGTCTGGGGTAGAGTTACATCACTGGGGTAAACTGGGAAGCACTGAGCTAATGGCTGAGGGCCCTGTAGAACTGGTTATTCTGGGGAGCTGTGCTGTGGGAAGAGGCAGAGCTCGTGGATGTTGGGCTGGACCATCCATGGCTATACCCGGATTGGTGCTGCCCTGGGGGCAGGTCACCCTGCAGGAACATCCCTGGCTTGTGTAACCATAGAGGTTGGAGTTTGGAAACGTGGGCAGACAGTCCTGGTCAAGGCTTGCCCCCTTTAATGATCTTGGCCTCCAGTCAGCACAGGCCAGCCCTTCCCTGAGGTGTTGGGTGTTGGAAAACCACTGCTGGACCTCGGCAAGTCCAACCCTGTGTCGTCCAACCACCCACATGTTGAGACTCAGGCTTGTGGGAACATCACACCTTCCCTTCTGCAGCTTGACACGGGTCTGGAGGATTGACTGGAATGCTTTTTTTCCCTCCAAAGAAATGACATCTTGCATGTTTTTCCCCATTCCCCTCTGCTCCCTGGTGCTGGTGGCTCCCCCAGATCGTTTATGCGGAGCAGCCGCTGACCGACAACAACAGGTCCTTGGCCTCCTATGGGCTGAAGGACGGGGACGTGGTGATCCTGCGCCAGAAGGAGACGGTGGAGCCGCGGCCATCCATCCGCTTCCCAGGTGAGGAGGGCTCTGTGTCATGCTGAGGTTCCTTGGGATTTATCCGACGCCAGCTCCTTGTCAGCCTCTGACACCCCAATGGGTGAGGGAGGGAAGGTGACTGCGGTGGGGCAGAGGGGCTTTTCAATTAGCTAAAGGGGTTCTGATGTAACATTTGGTTGGTTCTGAGGAAGCCAGTGCTGTTTTACTGTTGTTTTGGGGAAATAGAGAGGCAGCGAGGAGGGTTCAGAACAGGTTTGGTAAAGGTGGTTGAGTTTTCCTGTGACCACTGGTTCCCTTCCCACTGGGCATGATGGCACAGCCGTGTCAGGAGCAGCCCCTGTGGATGTGTCCTGAACCTGTCCTATGGCAAATTCCCTGAGGAGCCACATCTTAGCAAACCCATGGCACAATCGTGTGTACATGTGAAAGGCTCCTCTGGGAATGCCTGAGCGGAGCCCTGCACCTCTGTCCTGCCTTCCACAGCCATTCCAAGCAAATCCCAGTCATTAAATATCCCTGGAAAAGGTGCCACAGGCTGAGGAGGGCGTGGGAGCATTGCTGAGGTCCTGGTCCTGCCTCAGCTGGAGGATGGGTACCTGCAATGCAGGTCTGCAGGAATGGTACTACCTTTTTTTTTTCCCTGCTTTCTTTTAACCCAAGAGACTCCGAAGTGCCTGCGAGCCACTGGCTTTAGCCCTTCAGTCTCTCCATGAGGGATTCACATTTGGGAAGCTGGGAAGAACTAGTCAGCAAGTGCATTTCAGGGCATTAAAAATGGGGTAGACAGACGAGCCCAGTTACATAAATGCAGCGTCGTCCCTAACCCAGTAACCCGGGGCCGTGGCTACGCTTCCAACACAAACTGCAGCTCCCAGAACCCGCCCTAATGCAGCTTCGAGGGCAGCTCATCCTCCCCGTGGTCTTCCAGCTGAGCTGTAACCACAAAGCACCGACCCCTGTGGTGTTCCTGCCTCCAGGTCTGCCCAGGATAGACTTCAGCAGCATCGCTGTGCCCGGGACGTCCTCGCAGCAGCACCAGCCGCCGGCACAGCGGCCTCGCCCGTCGCCTCCGGATGCGCCGGCGTTCCCACAGGGCCTGGACAACCCGGCGCTGCTGCGGGAGATGCTGCTGGCCAACCCCCACGAGCTGTCCCTGCTCAAGGAGCGCAACCCGCCCTTGGCCGAGGCCTTGCTGAGCGGGGACCTCGGTGAGTTGGGCTGGGAGCTGTCTGGGCTCTGACCGAAGGGTGTTTGACGGGCTGGGGTGCCTCATGGAGGGTGTGGGTGAAAGGTGCCACTCGGCAGCACTAAGGGCAGAGTTCCTCTCTTTCTGGGTGTATTTCCCTGCCTGGCTTCTTTAATATCCTCTGTCCCCTGCCCAGAAACACCAGATGCACAGATAAGTCGTGCCTGTGAACACGAGTGACTCAGCTCCTGATTTTCACAGCAAGACTCTCCCAAATGCACATTTTCCAGTAAAGGTGGTGTGTTTGCTGCCTCCCAGAGCCCACTGGGACTCAGCAGGGAGCAGCACACTCCAAACCAGCCCTGTCCATAGGTATTGCTGCTGTGAAGTGAACCTCAGAAAGGGAGAGGGAAAGGAACACACAAACAGTGTCTTTTGGGAACTTTTTCTATAGCAACAGTCACAAATGTTAAAGCTTCTGTTACTCTTGGAAGTGTCCACGTGTTTTGGGCACAGGTGAAGCCTTGGACTGTGTCCTTCACTTCCTCTGCAGGTGAGCTGATGTTGGTCTCTTGTTCTCCCTGCAGGGAAAGCTTTGAACTCTGTGTCCTTTTGGTATGAAAAGAGCAGAGTTTTGGGCATCCACGTGTGCTTCGAAACCTCTGCAGGATGTTTAGTTGGGAAATACATCCTGTTGAGTTTGGAGAAGTGAAGAGAAGGAGCTCTTAGCAGGAGACTTTTTCCCACTTTCAAAGTTATGTCCAAGTGATTTATCCCTATTAAAGGAAGACAGAAACTTCCTTGGGTATTGTCAGCCTATTTAATTTTTAATTCTGTCTTCAGTTCATATCCAGAGATAAAACCACGTTCTTTGCATTCTCGGGCTTCTTCACGCTTCTTGCTGGGAGTTTTTCCCATCACCTTGAAGTGATGCACAGGAAACCAGAGGTTAAGCCCAAGACACCCAGAAGTGGCTCCTCTGCTGCTCTGCCTGGTCTCTGCACACCAAACTTGGACTCAGATGTCCATTTTCGGTCCCAAATGGCTGCACTGGGCTCTCAGGAGGAAGTGGTTTGCTCTGGTTCTGCCCTTGTGCTGCTGTACAGCTGCTCCTCTTGGTGTTTGGGCACAGATCCAGCTCAGCTCGGCTCTGATTCCCAAATATCCACATGGATCCGTGCCCTGTGGCTGTGCTGGATGAAGGCACCTGCTGTACAGACGCCGGATTTCAAAAATCCACACAGCAAAAGGCACCCAAGGCCTCCCTGGGCACGTAACAGCCCTTGAGCCAGAGCTGCCTCCTGGGAGCTGCATCTCTGGAAGCAAACCCAGAAGCAAACTCTGTGTGTACAGACCTTCATGGACTGTCAGGTCCTTTTGGGGGTGTGTGTGATCCCATCCAAGTGGTGAAAAACAGCCAAAGGCCATCCAGAAAGTGAGGATCTAAAAGCTGTGGTCTTCAAATGTCCATCTAGACTTAGAGTCTGGCCTAGGACCCCCTGGTTCCAGTGGTGGGCATTCATCTTTAGGAATTATAATCTCTGGCTTTGGTTTACTTGGGTTTAAAGGAAATATTGGTGTCAGCTGTTGTGGGGTTTTTCATTTTTTTTCCCCTGTAAATATGTACGTGCCAGGAAGTTGAGTTTGACTGGGCAGGGTTTGGGTAGGGACACAAGGAGAACAAGCTCTGTCCAGTTGCTTTTCATCTCAGCAGGTTCCCAAACTTGCCCCCAGTCCTTTGAGGTCCATCCACGCTGCCCTCAGAGGGAGCTTCCTCCGGTGTGCTGCTGACTCTGCCCCTCAGCCCTCATCAAAGGAAGCATTTGCTGTGCCAGGATTTGATTTGCAAGAGTAATTTCCAGTAAAAAGCATTTCTGTATGTCTTTGTTCCCGCAGAGAAATTCACCAGGGTGTTGCTGGAGCAGCAGCAGGACCGAGCCCGGCGGGAGCAGGAGCGGATCCGACTCTATTCCGCTGACCCCTTTGATCTCGAGGCACAGGCCAAGATAGAAGAAGACATAAGGTAGCAAACCAAAGTGCCTTTGCAGGATTTGGGGATCTTTCCTGGGGAAAACACTGCTGTGTGCTTCCCTCCATGGTGGTTTGTCCTTGGGGGAGGCAGAATCTGAACACACTCCTTGTATCAAACACATTTGCCTGCAGGGCGATGCTCTGGAACACGTGGGAAGGTTGGGATTTGGGATGTGTAGGTGCACCCCATCCCTTAAGTGTGTCCAGCTGAGCACAGAATATCCTTCCCTGGGAGGGTGGGCAGGCCCTGGCACAGGGTGCCCACAGAAGCTGTGGCTGCCCCATCCCTGGAAGTGTCCAAGGCCAGGTTGGACCAACCTGGGCTGGTGGGAGGTGTCCCTGCCCATGTCAGGGGGTGGGACTGGATGGGCTTTGAGGTCCCTTCCCACCCAAACCATTCTGTGACTGATATGAGGTGACAGCCCCTCTGTTTGTGTGTGATGCCCTGGAGCTGCCTGAGCTGGTCCAGTGTGACACTGCAGCACCTCTGGAAGGCACATCTCCTCTTGTGAGGTGGAGCTTGGGGTGCCTCAGCTGTGTTCTGAACCCGAGCTGAGCTCAGCACAGTAATGTGGCATCACTTCTCCCAGCTGCCCTTGAGGTTTGGTTTCACATCCTGCTAATTGTTCTGTGTCTCTGGCTAATTCCAGACTCCAACATCACTGTCAGAGTGATGTTCTGCAGAACCACATTCTGCTCATCAGCTCCCCCCTCCTTGCTGCTTGCCAAATGTAATTGCTTTGGACTGAGGCTTGATGGCTTCAATTGAGTGATAAACCTTTGAGTCAGGACATGGCTGGTGGTTCCCCCCCAGTAACCAAGTGTCTGTCTGGTGCAGACTCATCCTTGCTCAGAACCAGAACTGCGTGGTGATAAGAGTCGTTCTCACAAGGTGTTGGTGCTGGAGAAATGCTCAGCAATGCAGAAAATAGAAATTTGTAGACAGTGGAATGTTGCTTGGAGGCACAGGAATGCTTCCCTTCTGCTGCAGATGAGGGGCAGAGAAAGGGGATGTGCCCAAGGCTGTGAGGCTGTTTGGGAACACTTTGGGCTGAGCAGTCCCCACATTTCACACCCCACCTAGCAAATAATGAACTGGCATTAAAATTGGAGCCCTTTTTCCTTTTTTGGGAGATAGATAAAGCTATTTCACCTGCAGTCACTGTGGATAACCATCATTTCCAAGATTATCCTGGAGGTCATGAGGGGCTTCTTGAAGAACATTTCTTCTCTTGGCCGGAATTTGCACCAAGGGCTTGTGCCAGTGGTGACTTTCTCGCTGTGGTTTTGCTCACCTCCCTCCCTTCCTGTGCCTGGAAAAGGAAGGATACCAGGGAAACGGGAGGATTTTAATGTTCAGCTGCTGTGTGAGATGCCAGGGATGGAGCTCCTGGCAACGCTTCCGTGTGCCCTCAGCATGACTAATGAACACGCAGGTTTTTTGCTCGTGAATCCTCCGTGTTAACGTTGTGGTGCCAGGTCCCTCTGGCCAGCACAAGGTCATCAGGAGCTGAGGGGTGAGTTAGGCAGGGGTTGGAAGCAGCAGTGGCTGCTGGGGGACGATTTGGTGTCTCTGGAATACACTGAGATCATTCCTAGTGCTCCCTCAGCTCCGAGGTCTGTGTCTAGCTGTGGTTTAAAGGTGTGTGTGTAAGGTGGGTGGCAGCAGGTGGGATCTCCAGGTGTGGCTGTGAGTCAGAGGGGTGTCACAAGGCCTGGGCGGTGGAAATTCCAATTTTTCTCTCTCTGTGAAATTCAGGCAACAAAACATTGAAGAGAACATGACGATAGCAATGGAAGAGGCTCCCGAGAGCTTCGGGCAGGTGGTGATGCTCTACATCAACTGCAAAGTCAACGGACACCCCGTGAAGGCCTTTGTGGACTCAGGTGCCCCATTTTCATCTCTTTCTCCACACTCTCCTTCACTGAGGGTGATAGTAAACAATCCACTAATTAAATAATCCAAAATAATTAATAAAAAATAATTAAATAATCCAAAAAATCCCATAGTAAAGCACTTCATGACAAGATACTGGAGCACTTTGTTGGACCCTGAGTGTTGCTGAAGGTCAGCAGAGCAGAGTTGAGAGAAGCAGCGCATGAACACCCCGAGTCAGGGCTCCTGTGAGAGCTTCTGGGGCTCCCATTCCTGGAAGGTCACAGCCCTCTGTCTGTGTCTTATCTCATTGTGCAGTCAGGGGGATTTCACACGCCTTTCCTGTGGTGGTTCCATCCACAGCTCCAGAGGGGAAGTTCCTGGGGTTGTTCCACCTCTGCAGTGACAGTCAGTGCTGACCCCTGTGTGGGCAGCTGGGTCAGCACAGTGGGATTCCCAGGAAGCCTTTGTGCCCTGGGGCAGCTGCAGAGTGCCAGACCTTAAGCTCTTCCAAGAGAGAATGTTAATTTGTGATGGGGATTTAACAGGAATTCTGTTGCTGGCAGGTGCCCAGATGACCATCATGAGCCAAGCCTGTGCAGAAAGGTGCAACATCATGAGGCTGGTGGATCGGCGGTGGGCTGGCATCGCCAAGGGCGTGGGGACACAGAAGATAATTGGCAGAGTGCACTTAGGTAAGTGCTGGCATTTTTGGGGCAGCTTTAGCAGGTTTGACTGCATTCTCCACAGTCTTGGCACCGAGGAGTGTCTGGTTCGGTGCTGGAACTCCTGCAGAGTAAAATCAAAGTGCATCTGCAATGTGTTTGTTTGTCTTGGGCACAGAACTCTGTTTTCTGTCTCATTTAATGCTTTATTTTAATGGAATTTCTGTGACACTTGGAGGTGAGGGAGTCCCCAGCTCCTGCAGGTGTAGAGAACACTCTCTGGGGCCAAAACCAGAGGGGAATGTGGAACACCATGACCTTTCCTGTTTGGGTGGGAGTGCTGGGCAGGGAGAGCTGCTCATGGAGGGCTCCAGCACAGGGCAGTGTGTGCTGTTCCTTTGGGAAGAGGAGCCTCTCTGTGCTCTTGTGCAGCTTTTTGGATGGACAAAATTGTCCTTATTACTGAAAAATCAATTCTGTTCACTGTTGCTGCTGCTTACACTTGTGTTCTAATGAGCTATTTGCAGATCCTTGAGTTTGGAGGGTCAGAAAAGCAGGACTTGAGGCTTCTGGGCACGTCAGCTTTTGAAATAATTAACCTGGGACCACGACAGGCCTGGCAGTCCCTGGGGCTTGCACAGGGCTGGGCTTCCTGTGACCAGAGCAGCACATCAGAGCTCTGGTTTCAGATGTGCTCAGACCTTCCCCAGGAGGTGGAAGAGCAGACAGCAGATTTGTTGGGCCGCAGTGGTGACTTCTCTCCCTTGTGTTTCAGCTCAGGTGCAGATTGAAGGGGATTTCCTGGCGTGCTCCTTCTCCATCCTGGAAGAGCAGCCCATGGACATGCTCCTAGGACTGGATATGCTTAAGAGGCATCAGGTATCAAAACCTCCTCTGAAACAGTTACTGGCTGTTCCAGGTTAAGTGCAAGTGCAACATAAATGCCTCTCCTGTGAATTAATTCATGAGGATTTTCCTGGGGAGAGTTGATGGTGGAATATCCTCCATCCTGGAAGCATGCACACTCCATCCATCACGCACAGCTCCAGGGTGTCTGGCTGCTGCCTGAAGCTTTTTGCTCTGATCAGAGATGCTCAAAGCTTTGTAACTGAATGATTGATTACAAATCAACTCAGACAGGGCCCTTTGCTTAGAGCTGATGCTCCCGGCCTGGCCTTTCCTGCTGGGAGCTGTTCCCATTGGAATCGGGTCGTCTCACCTCGTTTCTCCGGGATCCGAGGGGCTCTCCCAGCAGCCCTGACGTGTCCATGCTCTCTCACAGTGCTCCATTGATCTCAAGAAGAACGTTCTAGTGATTGGCACGACGGGCTCGCAGACGACGTTCCTGCCCGAGGGGGAGCTGCCCGAGTGTGCCCGGCTGGCGTACGGCGCGGGGCGGGAGGACGTGCGGCCCGAGGACATCGCTGACCAGGAGCTGGCAGAAGCAATACAGAAGTCCGTGGAGGAAGCAGGTACCAGGAGGAGCCCAGCTGAGATAGGAACCTGCATGTTGTTTAGCTGAGTGTGGGAATGTGAGCCAGTTCCCCTTCCAGCTCCTGGAGTGGAGAGAAGGGGCTTTATTCGTGCCCCGAGTGCACTTCTCTCTCCCTTTCTGGACAGCAAAACCTGCATGAAGGCACTTGGCAGGGTTTGCTGTTTAGTTGGTGCTTTGCTTGCAGCTTCCCACCTGCTCTGGTTTCCTGGCCCTGAAGGAGTGGACATTAATGGCTGGCTGTGGCACCTGGTCACTGGTGTCACGTTGAAGTGCCTGGCAGGGACGTGGCTCAGCTGTTTCAGCAGCCTGGTGTAAGCACAGCTTTGGGGAGGCTTCCTAAATCCTGCTCTTCATGGCTGCACCATGAAGAAAAAAGAGGAAAAAGAGCAGCTGGGGCAGTGGCAAAAGGTCCTGCCAATTTTTAGAAACAGCACTATTGCAGCATTTTTCCCTGGAATGGTGCTCGTGCCCTCCAAGGGGGAATTGCTTCCTTGCACTTGCTCTAAATTCCAAACGCCGAATTCACGTCCCGATGTGCATCCTCAGCCTTAAATGGGATCTGCAGAGGGAACTCTCACCTCCTGTACTTCTGTTCTCTGTGCCCCTGGGATCCTTACACTGCACAGATGCAGTGACTGAGCTGTGGAGGATTTTTGTGGCTGCAAAATTTAGTGAAGTCATTTTATTTTGGGCCAAAATAGCTGAAAGCTGAGCTGTGAGCCACATGGTCTGAAACTCACATTTTCTGTCCAGCTCCTCCCTTAATTCAGCTTTTGGCTAAAGGAAAAATTCATTATTTTTCCCCTGCTGTTACAGGGAAGCTGTGAATACCTCAGGGTGTGTTCCTCAGGCCTTTTCCAAGACTTTTAAAAATAACATTTTGTATCCAAGTGTTTTGTAGAGACCTTTGAGTTTTCCTGCTCATTTCTCCTCTGGAAGCACACGGTAAATTCTGCTTCCTACACACACGCAGAACTCTCTGCTGGATCAGATTTAAGCTGATAAAGTTGATTTCAACATTTTTATTGCTAATTTTTTAAGACTCTAGTATGCTTATATTTAAAATTGAAGTGAGATAACAAGATTTAACTATATTATATATATATTTAACCACATATATGTAACTAGTTGAAATGCACTGAAATTTAACACTTCTCAGTTGCTGCTTGAGAGCCCAAAGAGTGAGTCACAAATAATGAAGTTTATACTATTAAGGGGAGCACAGAACTGCATTTATTGCTCCCTTTGTCCCATTTTCTTCCATCCTAAGTTCTTCAGAGAAGTAAAAACTTAGGTCTGCCTTTAATAAATCAGCAAGAAGTAGTTCACAAGTGTGACTTTTCCAGCCAAATTTGAATGTTTGTTAAGTTGCAGCCACTAGAGAGGAACACAAACATGGGTTTGACCTTCCAGTCAGGTTTTGACATTGCTGAAGGTCAGACTCCGTACCCTGGGCTTGTGCCTCTTCCCACAAGCTGGCAGGTGTAAATGTTGGTTCTTTTCCTGTTAAAACCTGGAGCCTGGTGAAGCCTGGGTTGTTTTTTGGAATATCTCTCCACTTTGGATGAGACTTCGCAGACATTATATTTGGCTGGGCTTAGTGCTTTGCTGAAAGGGTCAAATAACAAGCCAACCTCAGCCCAAACTATGAGTCTTTACAATAAAAGCATTTTAGTCGAGTGTTTTAAAAAGAAAAGTGCCTGAAATGACTTAAATCCAAGCTGCTTATGTACCTCCTGCAGTTCTAAGGCCCATGTGCTAGTCAGCACTCGGCCACTTTCCGCTGATGCTGAGCCCTAGAGGAATGTAAAAGATTTAAGGGGGTAGGAAATCCATGTTGTGTGTTCACTTGCTGCTTGTAGCACACCAATGCACAGCACTGAGGTGGGTCTTGTTCACATTGACTGTGACAGTCCTGACACAGGACCAGCCTCTGGCCCACAGGCATTTGTTGGCTGTATCCTAAAATATCAGCAAATTCCCTCTTTCTCTCTTCCAAAACTTGAGTTGCTGCTAGGTGGTACCAAGAGAGCCAAGAAGGGAAAGAACAGCAAACGGAAGAAGGAGAGAAAGAGAAGGTGATGAAGCAGCAGAGCAGCTCAGCTCCCCCCAAGATGTGTGTTCTTTCCTAAGAGCTGGAATTTTTGCTGCCCTCCAGGAGATGGTACAACACAAGTGGCTGCGAGCACCTGGAGGCTATTAAAGTGCTTGTTTTGAATGCACCTGGATTATCCTTGAGCTTTATTTAATCCCTGAAGCCCACTTAAGGGAGCCTCATGATTTCTGTCAACTGACCTGCTGCTGGTTCAGAAGGCACTTGAGGTGGTGCTGGAGGCCTGGTGTGGTTCACTGGCACCTGGATCCTCCTCATTTATTTCTCAGGGCTTGACGCTCTTTTGTGCCAATTTCCCATCACTGAGAAACCCCCTGATCATGGGGGATTTAGAAACCTGGCAGCAAACCTGGAGCTGTGTGAGGAGGAACCAAGGAGATGCAGTCAGGCAGGTCACCCCACAGCCAGCTTTCCATCCAGGCAGGCTCGGGCCAAGTCGCTGCCACCACAACTCGGGCTGTTCCTGGTGGAGAGGAATTTATCCCTGATGCTGCACTTTGTGTGCAGAGTTTGTTCCTGGTATTAGGTGGATTGATAGCTCTGGTGGGGCTGGGACAGCACCTGTAGCTGCCCCAGGAGAAGGATGACACAGAGCAGTGCTTGGCAGAAAACCAGCTCCTGCTGCTGCCTAAATGCAACTCCCTGAGGTGTTTGATCAGATCCAACAGTTCTGCTTCCTCCCTAAAGGGTTGGTTTGGGAGCAGAGTGTGTGAATGGGATCTTTCCATGTAGAAACAGAAAGGATCCCTCTGGTTTTCATCCATATCCTGTGTCACAAGGCTCTTTTCCCTTAGGAATGAGGAGCAGTGCATCGATCCAAGGGGTGATATCACTGATACTGCACCAGTTTAACAGAATGAAAGAAATGTGAGACTGAGAAGAGAAAGGCAGATTCCATGTTGTGGAATTTAAAGGGAATCCTGGCTGTAGGTGTGGGCAGGGTGTGCCCCAGTATAAAAAGGGAAAGACTTCAGGAAAACCAATGTTTAGGGCCAGTGAGCTTGGGAAGGGAAAGGGAAAGGGAAAGGGAGCTCACACAGCACAAAATGAGGATGTGTGACCTGGAGCAGCAGGGCTGTGATGGCAGCAGAGGTCATGGGAGTGATTGAAGCGAGATTAGACTGTCAGCAAGATAAGGTCACTTGTTTAATCTCTCCTGATAACCAGAGCCAGTGTTTGGTGCTACTGGTAGAGATCTGCAGTTCATCCACTCTTGTGGGGAGAAGGAAGCAGCAAGCTGGGCTCGACTTCTGCCTGTTTCTCCTTTGCTTTGCCCCTCCCAGCCTCAGCAGCAGCTCCTTTGGGGGATTTCTTTCCCCCTTGGATCTGTGCCCTTTGGCAGCAGGCTGGTGTTTGCTCACCTCCTCTTGCCTGTGATGGCACTGCTGGGAGCACAACCCAAGGATTGTGTAGCCATCTCAGTTCACATATCCGTGAATCCCCCTGTCTCCTGAGTATCTCCAGCCAGAGGGGAGGCAGACCAGCAGACACACGCCCTGTGCTGTGTGTAATATCACCCACAGACCGCTCTGCAGCACGGACAGTACAGAACCACCTTTAAATCGTTCTTTGTCAGAGTTACCTTGACTCGATGTCCAGAATTTCCCAGGCAGAATCCTTCTGGAAGGCAGGAGCTCCCGCAGCCTCGGCGCTGTCGCCCTGGACAGTCGGGAGGGAAGCTGTGACCGTGCATGGTGTGTGCTCTGAACGCTAACACGAGTTTGGTGTGTTTGTTTCCTAATCCAAACAGAACGTCGGAAGCCTTGATGCATGTAGTGTGTGTTTACTGCAGCTGGAGTGGGCCACAGACCAGGTATTTACCCCGCCCGTTTCGGGTTGCGCTGCCACCGTGCAAACGGTGGTTCTGCCGTGTCCTGACTGCTCCTTTCCTTCTGTCTTCTCCAGAGAATAGTGACAAAGAAACTACCTCACTGGAAATGCCCTCATTACCAGCTTCTGATGGGTTTCAAAATCCAGTCCAGTCTTCAGGACTCAATTCCAAGATCTGTAATCCCACAAATCAATTACTTGATCGTTCTGTCTCTGCCCCTGCTTCAATTTGCTCATCCGAATCCAGCCTCGCAGAGCCCATTGATCCCAGAGCCGTCAAGACTCTTGACTCTTCACCTGAACCCCAGATAACCCTGGAAAAAGAGCATCCTCTGGTATTAGAGCATCTTTCCAATAGCTCTTCCTTGGCAAATAATGACCCCTCTCCCCACACCAGGGAGGGAACCTGCTCCAATCCAGCTTGCCTTTCACAGAAGACATTTATCGCTGACATTTTAAAGGAATGTAACACTAAAGGACAAGACCACAGTCAGGAACATCCTCTGGAAGTGACAAAAGACAGTTTGGTTGACGCTGCTGCCAAGCACAGGCAGGATGAAGATGTCTGTCTGCCTTTGGAGCAAGAGCATGAGCTTCCCATAGACCATCGGGCATGCAAAGAGCCAGAAAAGGAACACCTGGAGGAGCAAACTGAGACAACTGACCCAGAACCTCCTTGCCATGTTGGTGGGGTTGAGAAACCTGTTGTGGCAGAAGCCAACCAGCCAGAAAGTCCTCCCTTGGAAACGAGAGGTGGAGTGGAGAGAGCAGGTCTTTCCTGTGCAGGAGGCATTATCCAGCTGTCAGCCTCCTGCGTGCACATCGAAGCCTCCATGGAAGTGGATGCAGCTGAAGTGCAGAGCTCAGCAAGGGAGCAGAAGCAGCAGGCTGGGGACAGAGGTGTATCTGACCTGAACTCAGACACCTTTTCCATGGAGGTGGAGTTGCTGAAGTCTCCATCCTCCTCGAGTGATCCGCCTCCCACCACGGATGTCCCGCAGTCTAAAAGCACTAGTGAAATCCCTGCAGAGTCATCTAGTTTGGTGGCTGAAGTCAGCTCTTCCCCCTCCAGCATCCCCCAGCTGGACACGGATCCAGGAAGACCTTCAGAAGAGCTGTGTTTCCCTCTAGCATCAGCCTTGAAAGAGCTTCACAAACTCTTGGTTAGCAGTCGGAAAGGGGAATGTAAGATCCTCGCCTCTGAAGAAGTCTCCCAGCTGGAGGTGGTTCTCAGAGAGCCAGCAGCAGTGCAGAAGGGGCTCCCTGAAGGGGAGGGGAAAGGCTCAGATCCCGCCAGCCAGGAACAGAGCTGTTCCTGCCAGGAGGTGAGGTCTGAGGGGAGCCAGCCATGTGATTCTGGCAGAGAGCACGGCAGCACTGGGCAGCCTGCGCTCGGGGAAGGGGCCTTAGAGGGGCAGAAGGGTCCAGGTAAGAGCCATTTGGTCCTGGAGAGTTCTGCAGCCACACCTGGGCAGCAGCAGAGCCCGAAGCAGGGGGAGGCTTTGGCAGAAGGTTCTGAGAGTCCAACTAGTCCAACTTTGGAGCAAAACACACCCGTTCCCTCCACACCTGCTTTGGGTGAAGGTGCACCTCGGGGTACTCGGGGCCTGTTCACGGGAGCCCCCGGGAGAAGCAGCAGAGCTGCTCCTGAGGGTGGGTGTGAGGAGCCACCACTGGACCCCCCCTCTGCCCACACCAGACTGAGCAGGGGGGCTGCTCCTCCCCCTGCCTTCCCTGCGGCCGACGTCGAGCGGATCCTCGGCGCTGGTTTCACCGCAGGGGAGGCTCTCGAGGCCCTGGAGCAAGCGGATGGAAACGCGGATCTTGCTCTTCTCATTCTGCTGGCCAAGAGTATCGTCGTTCCCACGTAACAGGGAGCTGGCTGGGGGGTCTTTTCTTCTTCTACAGGATGTCTCTCAGTTCCACACCACAACGGACGAGCAGAATGTCGAGCCAGGTTTTTTAATGATTTGCAGCCAAAGTAACTTGTCTCTTCTGTTTCACTCGTTAGATTTGGCCTTTGAGAAGAAAGAAAACATCCTAGCGTTGTGTGGACAGGATAGCTTTTAATTCTGCATACTGGATTAAGATTTCTGGGTTTATTTAATTGTGCTATTTTAGAATAAGCTCCAATGCTATGAGTAAAAAGAAGCTGTTGCACTCACTGCCCTGTCCGGAGCAAAGCGGGTTGTGACGGGAATTGGCCGTGGGATGGGAGGTGCACAGGGAGTCCACACGGACTCTGGATTTGTTGTAGCTCTTTGCAACCCAAAATCCAGCTGTTGAAACTATCCTGGCAGCTACTAAAGGTGTGTAGATGCCCATGAGTGTGTAAGGCTTTGCCAGAGGAGTGAGGGGCGTGGGTTTTTTGGGAGCGTGTGTTTTTGTGTGTGCACAGGGAAGGCTGATGCTTATTTTTGCCAAACCTTTTTATGCTGATTGGAGTTGGACTCGATGATCCTTGTGGATCCCTTCCAGCTCAGAATATTCTGTGGTTCTGTGATGCTCTCGGGCCAGTGTGTTCCAGTTTACAACATGGGGATAGAAGAAGGGAAGGGATAGAATTTGGTGCTACCAAAACTTAAAAGAGACATTTTAACTTATTTGGAGATGTGTTGGTATTAACTGCAGGGGATGGGGGGAGGGAAAAGGAGTATTTGACATTTATTTTGTAGCCTTGCCCACATCTCATTTCCCCCATGCAAAAAAAAAACAAGCTCAACCACTTTAAGTCAAAACCTTAACGATGAATTTGTTTAACAAACCAACCATGTGTTACAACTCCAAATCCCCCTCTGCCTGGGGAGGAATGAACTTCATCTCAGTGGCTGCATTCCCTGTGCCCTGAGAGGGGCTGGGATTGGAAGAATCTGCTTTGCACTGGGTTGTCTGGGTGTTTGGAGATGATCAGCCTCTCAGCTGGGGGCTGCTGATCTCACATCTCTTCAAGAGTGAGGGCTCCCCAATAGGATTCATGAAACAAATGCACTGATGTGGCTTCTGCGCTGCAACCATTGTGGCCTTCTGGGTCATCCCTGGTGACTCCCTGCGTGGTGAGGCCTCACCAAGGCTGTCCTGTAGGAAGCCCTTTTCCAGATGCTTTTTTTTGGAAAATGAACTCCTTTGCGATGCTCTGCAAAGCCCCAGAACTCTGTGGGGGCGGGGGAAGGAGAAGGAAAGCGTGGCTGAAACCAAATTTTAAGTAGGAACTTTGACTTAGTCCCACTTGCAAATCTCAGAAGTGGCTTTGTGTCAGGTGTTCATCTTGAACTTGCTGCACTGAGCCAAGCTCGGAGCGATGGTTCAGCAGCACCAGACACGTTTTTGTTCGTGGCTTCCATGTGGTGTTGTCGTTGTCCTGGGCCTGTGTCCTGGTGTTTCATGTTCCCTGTGGCTTCAGCAGGTTTCCTACGTGTGTGCTGGGCTGTTTTCATGCAGGTGGCATTTAAAGGCAACACAGATTTGGTTTCATCTGTCACCTCGCAGGAGTTTGTGCTGTCGGGGAGCGCCGGTGTCAGGTTTGTCTCAAACACTTGGGCAGCCAGGAGATCTTAAGGGCCTTAAGGCATTCCTCTGTCAAATGGAGCTTTTCCACGAGCTGGGGCAGTCCCAGCCGGGCCTGGAGCTCCCAGACAGGTTTGGCTTGTGTCCCTCTGCTTGTGATGTGTGTTGCTCCGTGTGGGAAGCAGTGCTTGGCTGTCTGGGAACCCCTTGCAGAAGCAGCGTCCAGTGGTTCCCTTGAGACTCAAACTGAGCTGCTGAGGTGAGCTGCAGCTTTCTCATCTTCACTGGGTGGGTGGGTGGGTGGTGGAGTTACCCCTGCTGAAGGTTTGGTTTAATATTCTTGCAGTGAGCACCTCAAATCAGCAAAAGCCCCTCTGTGAAGGGCAGTGCTTGGGCTGGTACAGGAGCTCAGTGTCATCAGGTCTCTAGGGGCCTTAGGATCTGTCAGACCCATTCCCATCTTGTTCACTGTCAGAAGTAACAATGAGGCTCCCAGCTCTCAGATCCAGAGGGACTTTGGACGGCAGAATCTGCTCCCAGTTTATGCCATGGGGCTGGGTGAGGTGGTCCTGGGAGCAAGGGGGTGCAGGTACCACGTGCAGGTTGGCTCTCTTGGATGCAGGAGAGCTGAACCTGCACCCTTAGTCTGCAGGTGGATCTACTGCCAGCTGCTTGGAGCATCAGGTGTTGGCTACTCAGTGTTGGCTACTCAGTGTTAGCTACTCAGTGTTGGCTACTCGATGTTGGCTACTCAGTGTTGGCTATCAGTGTTGGCTACTCAGTGTTAGCCCCTTGTGCTCACCCTTTCTGTTCTAGAAGCTCTTGCTCACAGCTCACAGGAGCTGCTGCTCTGCACCAGGCTGGTGACAGGCTCTGGTTTCACAGCCACACCGACTTAGGCTGCGCTTACAGAATTTATGCTATAAAAGCTTTAGAGCATCAGCCAATCTGCTTCAATGCTCGGTTTTATTCCTCAATAAATAGTCAAATACAAGTCTGGAAACCCGCCCTTCTGCCAAAGCATTTATCCACAGTGCTAGAATTCCCTGGGTAACTCTCTCCAAACTGCTAGAAACAAACCCTGACCCCCTAACTGGTAAATATTCCTACAACTCTTTTATCAAGTAGGTCCAAGCCTGGTGATTTAAATCTCCCCATTTGCGAGCCTTGCTTTGAGTGAATGGCTACATGCTGCTAAATTAGTGAATAATTTTTAGGAGCAAGATTTAGGAGAAAATTGGGGCAGTGGTGAGTATTTAAGGTTAAAATAAAGTGTAATAGAATGTGTGTTTAGCGAATGCTGTCCAAAAGTTGTCTTTGTCTCAATGTGTGTCCTCCCTGCTGTGTGCACACACATCCTCTGCTCAGCCTCGAGCAACCCCTGAGCTGCTCCCTGTGTTGACCTGGTCCACAGAGTGGGAATATTTCTACGGAAGGAGGGATGGCGGAGCACTGTGGCTTGTTGGGGCACCACCAAAAGCTGTTCAGGTTTCCAAGTTGCTGAGTATCATGGCCTAAAATCAGGCATGTCACTCTTCTCTTCCTTCTCCTCATTAATCACTGCTCCAGTGTCCTCATGTCACCTCACAAAGGGATTTCACCATGAAAGTCCAGCTCTAGAGATTAAAGCAATGCTCAGAAGCTGCTTCATAAAGCTGCCAGTGGGACCCAGGTGGGTCTGTGGAGCTTGTTTCTGGGTGTTCTGGAGCCACTGTTGGTTTCTGAGATGTATTATTTTCCTTAAAGACATGGAAGGAGTTGGCTCAGCCTCTTGCTGAGCCCGTGTTTCTCTGCACGAGGCCGGAGGTGAGTGCAGTGGTGATGTTTAGTGAAATCCCAACCTCTGGAAGTTTCTGGGCACAGGTGACTCTGACCAGAGGAGGGATTATTCCTGGTGATGGTCCCTGGCATGTTTTCCTGCTGCTGGACAGAGCTGAGCTGTGCTGTTACCCTGACAATCTCTGCCTCGCTGCTTCGTGTTTGACCTTCTACGTAGACACCTGGTCTCCAGGACTGTTAACCTTGTACCTACTCTGTTCCCTCCTCGTCTTTGTCTCTCCCTCCTGCCATCTCCTCTCCTCAACAGTAGCAATATTTAAGTGTACTTGCTGAAAGCTCGACTCCAGTTTTCTGTAGGAAGCTATGCCATTGACAAAAGGAGGAGCAGATTCTAGAGGTTTCTTCACCAGACTTGGACTTCTTGCCAAACAGCTCCCCAGAACTTTAATAGGAATTCAAAGAGGAGAAGTCCAGAGGTATTTTTGCCTGCCTCTCTCAGAAGTCAGCTTGGAAAACGGGGTCGGTCTCGTGTACATCATTCCCCTCTGACGCGTTCAAGAGATTTCTTCCCGCACTGTGTAGATGAGGCTTAGTCTGTGACCCAAACATGCAGCAGTTTGGGTCACACTTTGATGCTTTTTAGCTTCAATTTTACACATTCACTTAGGGAACTTGAGGGAATCAATACTCAGGAATCCTAAAGCTGGTTGCATTTGTGTCATTGACTTGTGGGCTGAACACGGCGCGGCCTCGCAGGCGGCTGGAGGGAGGAGTGGGGGTGTCAGCAGTGGGATGTGGTTCTGCCCAAAGTAATACACACTTGATTCTTTTTTTGATTTTTTTTTTAATATTGGGGGACTGTTTATCAACAACATTGATGTGTAAAAAAAAAAAATTTGATATTTAAAAAAGAATGAATAAACACTTTATCATAATGTTGCTTGGTTGGTCTGTCTGTATTTCTGAAGTCAGCAGCTCCACTCTCAAATCCTCTGCCTTTTTCCCAAAGCCAATGGATTTTTCTTAATGTAAATTTTGAATTTAAGTAGAAATCTGTGGGTAAAATGATTCCAGTTAGCGAAATTCCTGTATTCCCCTTCTTTGGGGAGGGGCTGTCCTTCAGGCACAACATGGAAGTGGGAGAGCATCAGAGTGAACACAAAACATGGCACTTGGACACAGCCCTGTCTGCTGGAAAAATGAACAGGGCACTCCTTGTCTCCTACCTAAATACCTCACTTCCAGTCTGGTTAGGAGATGGTTTGATTGTCCTGGAGCTGGAAGCTAATTTCCTGTGGCATTAAAAAAATTGGCATTTCTATCCCTGGAAAGCTCATGGCAGTTGGAGTCAGAACTAACTTTTCTGAAGCCCCATTCTCTTAGTGTGGTAGAGCAGGTTTTAGAAGGGAGGAGCAGAGGATATCCCTCCTCTGAAACTTGAGGCACAGTCATCACTAACCCTAAGGTGCAGCATTTATCTCATGGAGCAGCAATTCCTTTTTCAGATCTGAAAAAACCTGCACTTTTCCTTGAGACTACGCTGAGATTTTGACTATCTGAAGTCCTCACTATCAAAAACTGTCCATGTTAGTACCAGATGAGACTCAGACAGAGGGGGTTATGGATCAGTTGCTGTGACTAATTAAGCAGGAGTTTCCTTCTCACATGTTCAGAGCTCTGGGGGTGTCATCGTTGGAGCCAAGTGAGGTCATTAGGGTTGTGAGATCATTAATTAGGAGGCAGAACTACATTTTGAATTCTGGTCTTGGGGTGAGAAAGAGGAAGGTTTGATGTTAGGGCTGCTACAGCCCCATCATACATTGCCCAAAGTGTTCACTGTGATTTTTTTCTGCTGGGAGATGATTTATGGACTAAATGCCCTGCTTGAAAAATATTTTGAGCACTTGGGCCTTGTTTGTTCTGCTTTATGAAGGTGGCTCTATTTTGGTAACATGTAAAAGTGAAAATTAACCACAATTATGGTTGTGTTCATGTTTGGGATTGTCCCAGAGTTGGGAATGAAAGCTGAAGTTGGGTAGGTTGGCCTCCCCCTCCTTGCAAGTGTCCAGAGAGGTTGAATAGGGCTTGGAGCAACCTGGGCTAGTGGAAGGTGTTCCTGCCTGTGGCAAGGGGTGGAATGAGAAGATCTTTGAGGTCCCTTCCAGCACAAAGCAGTCTGGACATCTGTGAATTTGGGTATTGACACTGAAATCTGCAGCCTTTATACAGCTAAGAGAGGGGCAGACCCTGTGCAATGAACACAAAGCTGCTCCAGCCTGGTGTGCTTTGCATTATTTTTGGTGGGCCTTTAGGAGGAGTCTCCTAAAAACTCCACACAGAGGTCTGGAGTTTAAAAATAACACCAGGGGGTTTTCGGGGCAGTCACGTGGGTGCTGAGGCTGCCTCGAGAGCAGGACAGAGAGGTGAGTGTTGCATCATGCACTGGATCAGTCAGGGAATGGTCAGCACAAGGAGCCCGAGGGAGCCCTGGCTCAGGAATCCTGCAGTGCCCTGCCCGGCCTCCCTGCAGTCCCATGGCCTGAGCATGTTCCTGGGGTGGCTTTGCCAAGGGAACCACTTTTGGGGCACGTTCGTCACCAGAATGGGATTGGGGAAATCCTGCTGGCCAGCCTGGCTTTTGACTCACTGTGACCTTACACTGATTGTCTGCTCTGCCTCATTCCCTGGGGGCACCCTGGGGGTGCAGGACCCCCTCAGAAGCATAACCTCTCCACTGGGACATAATTACCTCTGACAACCACGCGAGCTAATTACAGGGTGCTGCAACGATTGCCAATAAAGCACTGAGTCACAGGGATGTGAGTGCTGGTGACTGAAATCCCTCCCAACACCCACTGCCAAAGGAGTGGCTGCTTCCCAGTCCCTTTGTTAACACATGGAAATGGGAAGGGGTTTAAAATCAAACCACTGGTGTCTGGCTGTGGAAATGGATGTGTGTTCCCTTATCCCTATAAACCAATGGTTTCTTCTGTGTTTTTTTCCTAATACTAAGCTTTTTCCTGTCTGGATCTATCCTGCTACTCCTGAAATGTTTCTCGTGCCTCTTTAATTTCCCTCTAGGTCACTGGCAGCATTATGACTCTCCTGCATTAGGTAGTATCTTAGGAATATCTTGGATGTTACACACCTTGCTCAGGAGGTTATATCCTGGTGTCCTTCCTCACTCCCAGCCATGACAATGCCCAGTGGCTCCTCTCCTTGTGGATCATGTTCTCCACGCCAACTTCAGCCTGCAAATAATGACCAAAGAGTTAAAAACCTCTTGGGAAGACGGTGGGAAGCAGCCCAGCATGTAGTGGGAGTGGGATGGAGCCTCCCAAGCTTGTCTAAGGAGAATGGGAGCTGTCTAAATGCTGGGAATGAGGAATTTTCCATGTAAATCCCTAACTGTGTGGTGGGTGCTTTAAGGGATTAGAACCAACTCATTTTCCTCAGAGTGAAATACTTGGGGCATTCAAAGCATCCAGGAAAGCTGCAGCAAACCAGGAAGTCTGTCCTACCCTGAAATCCCAGAATGGTCTGGCTTGGAAGGGACCTTAAAGACCATCTCATTCCAACCCCCATGGGATTATACAGGTGTAGATGCTGCACCTGGTGCCTCCAGAGCAAGGAGGAATGCAAATGGATGCAGGTACCTGCTGGTGCTGTACAGCTCCTTTTCCTTACACTTTATGCTTGGAATCCTAAAATTCACCAGGAAGGAATAAAACAGTGCCTGGGATCTGATGGGCTGCTATAAAAGGAGCTGGCTTTAGTCTCTCCAGTGACTTACTGGGGACCAGGCTTGAATGTTTCATGCTCAGGACTGCTATGGAGTAGTTGTGTAGGGGTTTTAGGGGGGTCCTGTCCATCTAATCCCTCCCCAGTTCAGCAGGACAGCCACCTTCCTCCCCAGGTGCCAAGACAAGCTCTGATCCTTGGGATCTCACTTAACACAACCAGAGGCTGGTGGGGAGCTGGAAAAATTTAGAGTTTTCTGGTTTGGCTCACTTTAACCCAAGCACTAAAGACCTGCACTCTCCTCCCTTCCCTGGGAGTTTCTCCCATGGTTTCCAAAGCTGTTAAACTGGCTGGGCTGTTCCTTCAGGGAAAGAGCAGGTTTGGCCTCGCGTGGTTTCTCCATCCAAGTCCTTGCTCAGCCCTGTCCCTCCCTGCCAGCAGGTTATTTAGGAAGGGGTGGGAACAGCAGGGAATGCACTCCTGGGGGCTGCTGGCTTTTCCTTTAATTGCTTTGACTTTCAGTTCCATTTTCAGGTCCAGGGGCAGGTGGTGCAGGTGCTAAGCCAGCCCCAAGTCACAACCCTTCACCTCAGTCTCAGGAGGAGAGTTTACTATTAATTTTCTCTCTTATTTTTTAGACCCCCTCCATCAAGCCTTTGCACCAACTCCTAGCTCTGTCCTGTGATGGCAAGCAGGGCTTATATTTGGGGGTTTTAGGAGCTTTCTTTGAGCCTGAAACACTTCAGTGGCCCCTTTTTGGATCTGTGGTGCCACTCAGCACAAGTGCCCCACAAAGAGCTGGATCCCCCGTCTCGAGCTGCTGGAGTGGGACTGGAGGAAGCACTGCTGAAGCCACGATGGTGGGGTGCCATGGGGACCCCCCGTTTGTCCCTCACCACTGAGTATTTCCCTCCCCTTTGAGGCCACCACCCCAAATCCACAGGCTGGGCATGGCTAGGAGGGCTGAGTGGCTGGTGGCCACCTCATCTGGTGTCCCCAAACCCACTGTGTGTCCACTCAGCAGGCACACACCACCACTGACCCTCCTGCCCCCTCAGGTGACCGTGAGGGACCCAAAACCATCTCCCCTCACCCCCCTCACATCCCTCCTTGCTGTGAGGGACCAATGCCATCTTGTGTCCCCTCACTGGGTCATGAGGGTCCCAAATGCCATCTCCCCTCACTGAGGTCAAGGCCATGATAGACCCAAAGCCATCTCTCCTGGTGTCCCTTCACTGTCCTCAGTGCCATCTCCCTTAATGTCCCCTCACTGAGCCTGGGGGTGGGACCTGGTGCCACTTCCCTTCATGCCCTCACTGTCCCCAGTGCCATCTCCCCTGGTGTCCCCTCACTGTCCCCAGTGCCATCTCCCCTGGTGTCCCCTCACTGTGCCCAATGCCATCTCCCCTGGTGTCCCCTCACTGTCCCCAGTGCCATCTCCCCTGGTGTCCCCTCACTGTCCCCAATGCCATCCCCCCTCATGTCCCCTCACTGTCCCCAATGCCATCTCCCCTGGTGTCCCCTCACTGTGCCCAATGCCATCTCCCCTCATGTCC
>JAWWMO010000059.1:1661378-1674355 GCA_035047845.1 Dendrocincla fuliginosa | reverse complement strand
CCCGGGGGCGGCAGTGCCGCTCTCCCTCCCTCCCTCTGCCTCCTTCTCCCTCCCTCCCTCTCTCCGTCCCTCCCTCCCTCCCGTGACCTCAGTTCCCGGCGGAGCGCGGCACGGCCGGGCCGGGCTCGGCTCGCTCAGTCCCGCTCCGCCCCGCAGCGCTGCCGCGGCCGCCCGGGCCTGCGGGGCCATGGCCCGCTGAGCTCGCCGAGCCGGCAGCACGGAGCGGGCACAGCCGGCAGCACGGGTTAGGGTTGGGGTTGGGGTTGGGGTTGGGGTTGGGGCTGGGGCGGGCAGCACGGAGCGGGCCCCGCGCAGGGCCGCACGGCGCTCGGCCGGCCCCACCAGCGGGCGGCGGGCGGCGGGCGGCGCCGCCATGGAGCCGGCCGAGGTGAAGGACCGCATCCTGGAGAACATCTCCCTCTCCGTCAAGAAGGTGGGAGGAGTGGCGGGGGCCGCGGACACACCGGGCGTGGGGACGGGCTGGGCTGGGGCTGCGGGGCTGGGGACAGCCCTGGGGATACCCCTGCTGGAGTGGGGGACAGCCCTGGGGACAGTCCTGTGTTGGGGCTGTGGGGTTGGGGACAGCCGTAGGACAGCCCTGGGGACAGTCCTGTGCTGGGGTGGGGGACAGCCCTGGGGATACCCCTGCTGGGGTTGGGGACAGCCCTGGGGACAGCCCTGTGCTGGGGTGGGGGACAGCCCTGGGGATACCCCTGCTGGGGTGGGGGACAGCCCTAGGAACAGCCCTGTGTTGGGGCTGTGGGGTTCGGGACAGCCATAAGACAGCCCTGGAGACACCCCTGTGCTGGGGTTGGGGACAGCCCTGGGGACACCCCTGTGCTGGGGATGCAGGGGTAGGGACAGCCATAGGACTGCCCTGAGCATCCCCCCTGTGTTGGGGTTGGGGACAGCCCTGGAGACACCCCTGTGCTGGGGATGGAGGGGTGGGGACAGCCATAGGACTGCCCTGAGGACCAGGGTATTCGCCTGGGGACACCCCTGTGCTGGGGCTGTGGGGTTGGGGACAGCTGTAGGACAGTCCTGGGGACACCCCTATGCTGGGGATGCAGGGGTGGGGACAGCCACAGGACAGCTCTGAGGATCCCCCCTGTGCTGGGGTTGGGGACAGCCCTGGGGACACCCCTATGCTGGGGATGCAGGGGTAGGGACAGCCATAGGACAGCCCTGAGGATCCCCCCTGTACTGGAGTTGGGGACAGCCCGGGGAACAGTCCTGTGTTGGGGATGCAGGGGTGGGGACAGCCATAGGACTGCCCTGGGGCCTGGGGTATTGGCCTGGGGACACCCCTGTGCTGGGGCTGTGGGGTTGGGGACAGCTGTAGGACAGCCGTGGGGACACCCCTGTGCTGGGGATGGAGGGGTGGGGACAGCCATAGGACTGCCCTGGGGACACCGCTGTGCTGGGGCTGGGGACAGCCCTGGGGACACCCCTGTGTTGGGGATGCAGGGGCAGGGACAGCCATAGGACTGCCCTGGGGACCAGGGTATTGGCCTGGGGACAGCCCTGGGGACTCCCTGCCCTGGCTCTATTGGGGCTGTGGGTCTGGGGACACCCCTCTGCCTGTGCTGTGGGCCTGGGGACAGCCCTAGGGTTAGGGGACACCTGTCTGCTGGGGTATAGGGCCAGGGACAGCCCTGGGCACTCCCCAGACATATGTCACTGCCAGGGATGTGCAGCTAAAGGACAGTCCTTGTTGTCACCTGCCTGATGTGTAGGGCTGGAGGACAGTCCTAGGGACCCCCCACACCCAAAACAGGGGGCTGGGGACACTGCAGGGACACTGAGGGACTCTGTATAGGAATGTGGGGGTCAAGGACACCTGGCATCCCCTTTTCCAGATGCAGGGACACCTTTAAGGTTTCTTCTGGAGGGCTTTGGGGTGTCCCTGGAGATCCCTGTGCTGGGGGTGCAAGCTTGGATGCAGCCCTTCTGCTGGTGGGGGTGGCACATCTGGGGGTGTGGGGTCACCCTGCCAAAGGGACAGTGCCAGGGTCACCCCCAGGACCCTCTGTCTCAGCTGGTTGGGATATACCAGGATTCTCCCACCTGGGGTTCCTCCCTTTTCAAAGGGTTTCTGTCTCCTGTGGACAGGACTGGGGGGGGATCCCTTTTCCTGGGGCTGTTCTCAGGGGGGATCTGAATGAGTCCAGCCTAAAACCATCTTTCTAGAGGTGCTCCCTCCAGCCAGGCTTGTGCAGGTCAGAGCAGCAGGACCTGGAACCTTCTCCCCATGGACACAGCGAATGTGTGGTTCATACCTTTGTGCCCTCAAAATGAGGGCCCTGAACACGGGTGCCTTCATACCTCATCTCTCACCTCCTCCTCCTCTCCCACTGGCCATGAGATTGTTCTTAAAGCCCATCCTGGTGGTGGGGAATGTCCCTGGAGGGGACCACGGTGCTGGAATCTTTGGGAATTCCACTGGAGTGAGTGGTAAGGACGTGCTGGAAGTTTTGGGCTGGCCCACATGTGGACTTCAGCCACCTTGAGAAAAACCCCTGCTCCAAAGGGACTTTTGTTCATGTTCATCCCAAGTTTGGGGGAGAAGGAGGCGTTCTGGACTCGCTGTTGTTTCTCCAGTTGTTTGCTTTCCTCTGCCTGATGGAATAGGAGTTTTCCCGTGCTCTGCAATGTGTCCTGACACAGATTCATCCATGAAAACTTGTGCTAAGATGACCAGCATGAGTGAATTCCTGGTGCTTTTAAGGAAGGGATGGCTGGATGTTGCCTCTGGGATGTAGGATGGATGTGCAAACCTCTCCCAGCCTTTTTCTTCCATGGATGACCGTGACCTCTGGTCTCTCATCTCTCTGTCCTCTAAAAATTAAGGATAATCCTGTGTGTACATGGAAATCAGTGGATGTTGAGCCTGCCCCAAGCTCTGTCCCAATGCTCCTGCCTCAGTTTCCCTGTATGTATGAGGAATACAGCTTCCCACACAGGATTTGTTGGACATGATTTATTTGCATTCAGAAAATCCTCGGAGGATCCTTGTTGGAAATGCTAAAAAATCAACGTGGTGTTTCTTTTCATTATTACTGTGATTGAACAGGACTCTTCAGCTCCAGTTCTGCCAACAAACCTTGGCCTGCCTGATTCCTGCCAACTCCTGCCTTGGTCCAGCACTGAAAATTTTGGGATTTTTCCATTCTGCCTCTTTGTTCTTGCTCAGAGAAAAGCTCAGGGAAGTGTAAGAACCTCTGTGTACATTCAGGCTGATGGACTAATTTCTGCCATCCCAGTGAAACCAAACTCAGCCCGTGCTGAAATTCCAACGTGCTTTTTACCCCTGGGATGCAGTTCTCCTTCCTCAGGGAAATTGCTGTGGAGCTGCTCATTTTTCCTGGCACTCACCTTTCGAACTTCAGCCTCAAATCCCTGATATTTGTTTTTCCCTGTTAGTGGGAAGAGTAAAGCAGTACTTTAGGGGAGCAGCTGGCCTGGGAATTCCTGCTCTGCTTCGTCCTTCTCTTGAGTAACTCCTTGGCTCTGGAATTGCGTCATGAGGCTTGGAGGAGTTTGCCAAGCATCTCTCCTGCAATTTTGAAAGCTGCCTTGCTGTGTGGGTTCTCACTCCTTACTTTCACCACCAGTGCAGGTGTGGGTTGGAGAGTGGAGGGTTTGGATGTGCCTTTGGTGATTTGCACATCCTGTTTTCATGGAGTTACCCAGGGAAAAGCAGCCCGTGCTTGGCAGCTTCCCAGTGGGAATGGCAAGGAGCAGCAGCACAGCCCTGGGTGGGGTTTGACACCTGTGCTGTGACTGCACCTGGCTGTGATTTCAGTGTTTGCAGAGGATTTTAGGGGTCAGAGCACAAGCAGTGGGTGAATTCCATACAAATCCACAGCACAAAAAAAGCACTTCGATTCCAAGAGGATCCCTCAAACCTCAGTGGACAGAACTGTTTGTCTTATTTTCCTGGGAATTTATGAGGGATGGATCATGGATGGAAAAGGCAAACCTGCTTGGAGGGGGTAATTCCAGCCTGTGGGTTTCTCTGTGTGGTACCCAGGTGCCAGTGGGAGAGCAGTGGTGGCTCTGCCATGGACTTAGAGGTGTGAGGACAGGCCTCCACTGCAAGGAGGGAGGCAAAACACCTAATTTAGGCCAAATTGGCCCTCCAGCTGGAAAGATGTCAAGAGCTTTCTGCTCTTGGTGGCTTCAGGAGAGTTTAGGAAAGCTCAGCACTGAGGAGCTGGGTCCCTGCTTTGATTCCAACACAGATCCAGGTGAATTGGGACCATTGTGTTGATTTCTCATCTCCAGCTGGTCCTCCTGTCCTCCCTGGGAGTTGTAAATTGGTTCACAGGGGAATGCTTTCTGCACACAGGGGCAGTGTCACTTTGTCTGGTGACCTTTTTTGTTCCCTTTCCCCACCCAGTTCCCCCCCATGTCACTCTCTGCTAAGAGGGCTGTGCTCCAGCTCAAATTCCTGCACAAAGTTATGCCCAACCCCTTATGTTTTTTAAAAAATTTAGGGCTTTATTGGGGCAGAGGGCTGGGGATGGAGTTATGGCTGAGTGTGCAGGCCCCTGTTCACTGAAGTGCTTGTTTTCTTCTGGGTGGCAGCAGTGGGGTGAGAGCTGCCTCCTGGCTGGATTCCAGGCACACCAGAAATGCCAACAGCTTCATAATCCACCCTTGGCCAACATCTCCTGGTAGCCAGGAGGTGTCACAGGTGACCTGGTCGATGGTGAAACTGCTGGCATAGGTGGATTGTGTTCTCTTGGGTTTCCCTGGACACTTCAGTGGGTCCAGGAGAGGTTTTTTGCTCTCCCACCTGGGATTAGGTGTTAAAAATGCAAAGTCCTTAAACAGTATTATTGTTGGCAGTTCCAGGACCTGCATGTAAAATCAGAAAAGAGATCAGAATCCAAGATTTTGGGGCTCCTCTCTGGTTTTCAGGCTGCTCTGCTGGCTTTGAAGGACACACATTCCCATGAACTCTGGAGCAGCTGATCCTTGGTGCATGTCAATCAGGTGGAGCAGTGGTTTTTGCTGACATTGCAGGAGCTCTTGCCAAAAGCTCTGGCTCTGCATAACTTTGAGAAGGTTTCCACTGCCCTCACAGCGAGATAATGCCTTTGCTGCCTGTCTCCAGCTTGGCTTTTTAGCCCTGTACCTTTGAAATGCCCTTGCAGTCTCCCGTGCTGCTGAGCTCTGCCTTGTGACATCTCTGCTTCTGCATGGTGAGGGTTTGGGGATGGCTTCGTGCCCACTGTCCTGGAGAGGAGCAGGGAGCCCTGGAGTGGAGCATCCCTCCTCAAATCCCATAGGGAATGTGCTCATCTCTGCCAGGCTGGATTTATTTAGCCCTGCTGCTGTGACACAAAGGCAGCAACACTGGAGATGTGGAAACAGCCAGATAGTCTCTTGCCTTCTGCTCCCTGTTGAGGAGCACCTTGCTGGCTCAAAGACCACAGGGGTTTTATCTCTGCCAGGATCTTTGCTCTCACTCAGCTCTCTCCAGGCCACATCCATTGCTGCTGCAGGGACCACATGGCAGGGTAGTCCTGCATGTCCCTTTGCCACCCCTGCCAAGTTTGCCAGCTGCCAGAAGCCTGTGGGTGAAGGTAGGAGTGACCTCACGAGTCATCCACGAAGGCACAAAGGTCACTCAGGTGCTTTTAAGAAGTCCCACAAATGTGCAACTCCAACACTGCCTTTTGGTGATCCTTGAAGGGCTCTGTCTCTGTGGGGCTCTGGTTCTGCTCTCAGCATAGCCATGTTTTGCTCGTGTTGCTTGAGTATTTTGAGGTTTATGTCTTTAGAAATTCCTCTTGCTTCATCCCAGTGTTCAGGAAACTTCCCTGTCTGCCCATGCAGGAGCCACCCCAGTACTCACCCTCAAACCAGCACAGGCCTGGTGGTGATCCGAGGTTCATTGCCCACAATTTCAAGGGGATTGGGTTCTGCAGTTTAGGGAACTGATGTTTGCCTCTCTTTGAGCCCCCAAGTCAGGTCTGGAGCTGCAGGTGGACAAGGCTGTGGTAACCCTTTGAGAAGGACAAAGTCCTGCTTGTTCCCCTCCCTCTAACCCAAAGTGTTTCGCTGGGAGAGCAGTCGGTTTGGGAGGGTGATTTTGGCAGTGGGTGTGCCTGAGGAGCTGAAGCAAAGGCCCCGAGCCTCTCCACCTCTGTGCAATTTCAGTGGCTCTTGAGTGATTTCAGCTTCCCCCACTTCTGGTGACCTGGTCCAAGAGCAGCCCAAGAACTGAAATAACCACGGGCTGGAGGAACATGATGGGTGTGGAGGGACTTGGAGCAGCAGACACCTGATGTGTGAGGGAGGGCAGCACCTCACCTGCCTTTGGTGTGTTTGCCACCAAACCTGGATTTTTCTTCCCATAAAATCTGTTATTGTTGTGCTGAGGATGTGCCCTTCCCACCTGTGCCTTTGGGAAGGGCAGGGATCCTGTTCTGCAGCAGCCAGCTCCATGCCCTTCCCCTGCTCTGCTCATCGTGGTGGAGCAATGGGATTCTCCCTGCGACTTGGAACATCCCCACTGGAAAAAACCCTGTCCTTGACTGAGCCACACATGGGGCCAGCCTGCTGCAAGCTGTGCTGCCTAGAAATAATGCAGGAAAGCCCTGGGAAAGCCTTGGAGGTGTGAGAGCTGAGGAGCATATGTGTCCCAGGAGGTGACAACCTTGCTGGCACTGGAGTGGGAATGCTTCAAAACTCAGCATTTCCAGCATGGAGCAGCTTTGCTGAGGGTTTCAGCTTCACCTGTGCCAGGCTCCTGTCTCTGCACATCACAGTTTCTCTCCAGGCTGCTCCAGAGTCACTCGTGGTGCTGATGCTCTGAGTGTATTTCATCAGGAAAAAGCTCCAGGATCCAGGCGAGGGGCGCTGAGGTTGGTGCTGGTTTGGCAGCTGCTTGTAAGGAATATTGAGTCACTTCGTTTATGTGGCCCCCAAAACACCCTGCTGGAGCTGGAGTTTCAGGGCTTTGTGTTGTACAAGGGTATGAGAGAGAATAACACCCTTACCTTGAAATTCAGCCTGGTTTTATGGGTGGTGTGGAAAACCAGGAGTTTTCCAGGCACAGGAGTTCAGGCTCCTCTTTATCCATTTGCCACTGAATGTCTGTACTCCCTTGAGCAGGTGTGAGAGTGTCAGTTCTGATGTCTGTGCTGTCTTTTCCCACTGCTACTTCCCCTGGTGCTGAGCTGCCAATGCTTGGGACGAGCTCAGTCACCTGCCACCCTTTTGGGGCATTCCCTGGAGCTCCAGACTTGCTCCTGAGGGTGCTCAGCTCTTCCAGCTGGGGAAAACCCCTCTCCAGTCCATGTGCTGTGGGTGGGAATGGGAGTTTTGCAGCCCCTCTCCCCTTTCCCATGCTGATTCAGGAGCTGAGGAATGCAAGGGGTGTTTGTTGTTCTTTGTCTGTGTTTGTCCTGCCAGGGAAATACCAAGCAGAACGAGGGAAATGAGCTTGGTGTCAGAAAGCTGCTGCTGAAACATCTGCAGGGCAGATTTATGGAGGGGAGATACAGACTCAGCTGGGCTGTGGCCAGTCCTGAACAGCTCAGGAGACTATTCCAATATTTTAATAAGTTTTTAGAATTACTGGAGGGATTTCAAAGGAGTCACCACAAGAATTAGGTTTGGGAATGGGCCTCCCAGCACACCTCCACGATGGTTTATTGGCATCCCTCACAACACAGGAGCTCTGCAGATGGGCCTGGAAAGCTTCACCTTGTTGAGAGCCACTGCAATTAGAGGGTCATAAAATGGAGCAGGGAATGGCCTCTGTGGTGTGTGCCAGCACGGGGTGGGGTATCACTGCCAAAAAATCACCTCGTGATTGATAAACAGCAATTAAATCCTCCTTCTTCTTGCTGGGGATGAGGTGTGACTGTTCCCCCCTGTGCCAGCCGGGCTTCTGCTCCCTTTGGACAGACATCCTTCTGCTCCAGGTGCTTTTGGGCATGTTTAACTCGTGGTTGGGCTGTTGGGACCATCCCCTGGGGCAGGGTCTGTCCCTCGCTGGTGCTCAGAGCCCTTTGGGGCTGCAGAGCAGTCCGGGTGGGTGGGGGAATGCCGGGTGGGGGAATGCTGTCCACATGCCAGCAGAGCTTATTTTGGCTACAGGAATGTCTATAAATAGCCCCAGGTCAGGGCTCCAGGCATTTGTAGTGCCTGTCAGGAGTCCTCCATCCAGGCCAGCCTTCAGCCCTTCCTCCTGGCTTTGGAGCATGGAGGAGATGAGGGGAAGAGCATCTCTCTGGAACAGCCAGAGATGACCAACGTCATGCTCAGTTAATACTTTTTAACCCAATTCCTCCCCTCCTTCCTGATTCCCCTGGCTCCAGCCTGGCTCACTGCCCAGGAATGGCAGGGAGCTGCTTTGTGGATGCCTCGTGAAGTTTGGTCACCACCTCCCAGACAGGTCCAGCAGCTGCCATGAGGGAGGGGCCAGTCCAATTATCCACGTGTGTTTTATAACAGTTTACAGGAGACTCTGTATAAACACTCCATAAAATGCCATTTCTCAGGGCAGTGCCACATCATTCCTGCCATCCCCACAGTCAGGGGCAGGTGCTGGGCTCATCCTCTGCCCCACAGTGCTCATGGCCATAATTCCTACAAATTTTCAGCTATGTGGATCTTGGAACATTAGATCTTTGGGAAATGATGCAGCTGCATTTTGTTCCCTGTTGGAAAAGCTATTTCATCCTCCCTTTCCTCCATGTGTCTTCACCCTTCTTCCCAAGCCTCCCCATCAGCTTTTGCAAGTCTTTCCCCACCCTGGCTGGAGGGCTGACTCCACCCAGGAGATCCCAAGGCTTGCTGTGTCTTGTTTCCTCCCTGGACACGTGGGATTCACCTGGCTGATGTCTTTTGGGAATTGTGCTCCAGCCAGTCCTTGGCTCCGAGCTGGACGTCGTCTGTGTTTGTTTTGGAGCAGTGCTGGAAACAGCACCATCCCTGGATGCAACATCATCTGGGGAATGTTGTGGCACGTCTTGGTAGGAGAGAGCCCTTTTGTGCCTCCCTGTGACCCGCAGCTCCCAAAGGGCCGTGACTCAGAGTGCCCAAATCCCAATCCCAAAGTGCTGAGTGTGCATTGCCCTCTTGCCGGTCCCACGTGCTCGGGGCTGGGGGGACCCCGTGACTCTGAGCAAAGCACAGTCACACCAGCTCATCCTCTGGCTCCTGCTGTGCCAGAGGGACAGGGCTGAGCCTTTGGGGAAGGGTTTGCTGTGGATATGGACATGGATTTTTCAGCAGCCTCCCTAGGAGGAGGATGCAATGCAGGTGGAGCTGGTTTGTGCAGAGCAGGAAGCTCCGTGCTCCTTTCAGAGCAGCTAAAAGGGACACCAAGCCCTGGGGTAACACAGAATGGGCCCTTCAAAACCTAAACGCCTTCCTGAGGGAAGATTGGGCTTTTCCAGAGAAGATAAATCCACTTTTTAAATGGAGACAACCACTGTTTGCTAATGGTTTGTGTCCTTGGATGGTGGGAGCAGGTCTGTCCCTGCAGCCACTGAGGGCTGGGAGCTGTGAACTGGCTGCAGCAAAGAGTGTGGCAAAGTTCTGAGTTATTCTGGGAGAAGGAAGGAAAGAAAAAAGAGGAAATACTTGTATTTCTTCATCTCTTCTGCTGCCCAGGCTTGTCTCTGTCAGGGGGAATTCCTCAGTCTGAGGCACAGACAGGCTCCAGGTGCCCTCCACACTGACCTCCCCAGGCTGTGCCTCCTTTCTTGCAGTGCTGAGCTAATGCAGTGCCTCATTTATTTTTGTTTCCCCCAGCTCTCCCCCCACAGCTGCCTTTCCCCACTCCAGCACAGAGCCTGCAGAAACACCCAGAACCTCCTCTGAGGGTGCCCCAGCTCTCTTCACAGCCCACAGCTTTTTTGGGACAAGCTGGGAATTTCTGCCTTCAAATCCTGGCTCGTGACCCATGAGGTCTTTGCTTCATGCCTTAGTTTCCCCACAAATGGAATATTTCAGTGAGCTCCAGCTTTTGATGAGCATCCCCTTGGCTCCTTCTGTCCATCCTGAGGGGTATGGCTCTAAATGATGGGTTTATTTCTTCCTCTGGTGTCCCTGCTGCAGGTTCAAACACTGGCTGCATGTAGCTCCTGGAATTGTTCTTGAAGACTGGGATTTTAGGGCATCCTCCTCCCTGCTTCGCTCTGGGCTACCTGTTATTAGTGGGAATCTTCTGGAACAGGTTCCTCCCAAGAATGGGTAGGAGCTGCTGAGCTGAAATGCTTCAGGTCTCACTTGGGTGTTGTGAAAAACCCTGTGGGTCTCTGGAGCACCCATGGGTGCCTCTGCAAACACCACCTTGTTGCATCCTCCCTTCCTGAGGGGATTTCCCTGCTGGAATGGCCAGGGCAGGGACAGGTGCTGTGCCATGGGATGAGGGAATTTGGCTGGGTTTCCTCGGGCTCAGCAGTTTTTTCCCCACAAAAGGGGTGGGACCAGCTCCATGCAGGAACACACCTGGCTCTCTCCTCTTACCCAAGAGCTCCAGGATTCAAGGTCTTCAAGCCAGGCGGGTGGTGGAGCTCAGTGTGTTCATATCTGACCAGTTGATAACTTCACATCGAGACTGGATGATTTTTCTTAAGGATCTTCCCTGGAAATAATCCAGGAGGAGAAACCAGTGTCTGGGGACAGGTTGGACTCAACAAGCATGATAGTGTCAAGCTTTGGACTTTTTAAATCTCATCTAATCAGTGAAGTTTGGAAGAGACTTATCAGGTCACTAAAATAACACCAGTATTGTCTGTAATACTGTTGTGGCTCTGCTGAGCTGCTCCTGCTTGTTGCCAGCAAACAGCCATGGCATATCCCACTGGGATTATATCCTGGGCAAGTAATCTCCCTGCCTGGATGCCAAGTATGTGTGAGACAGGACCTAAATAGATCCATAAGCTCCAGGGGCAGCAGGGGGCCTGTGGGTCAGCTGGGAACGGATACAGGGTTTGGGTGCAAGGGGATTTCTAGGATTTCTGGCGGGTTTTGCAGAAGCAGAAAAGCAATTTATGCTGTGCTGAGCCTGTGAAGGCCAGGGCTGAGTTCAGGGGTTAACCCAGGGTGAGGCAAACAGGCCTGGGTTTTGAGAAAGCAGCACATTGTGGGGATGTGGCTGCCCCATCTGTGGAAGTGCCCAAGGCCAGGCTGGACAGGGCTTGGAGCAAGCAGGGCTAGTGGAAGGTGTCCCTGCCCATGGCAGGGGGTGGAACTGGAATGGGCTTTAACACCAACCATCCTGGGATTCTGGGATGTAGCCTCACCCAGCAGAGGGAAGCAACTTGGGATTTATGGAACTGCCTTCCTTATGCACGTGTCTGCATCCCTGCTGCTGTGGTGATCCCTGCCAGCCTGTGTCTGAAGGCCTGGGGCAGCCCCTTGCTGCCTGGCATCGATACCCAGCACTGTGGTGGTCACTCAAGCTGCCTGTAACTGTCAAACCTCTGTCTGTGCCCAGGATACCAAAATTCTGGTGAGATTTGTCACAGATTTGGCACAGAGAGATCGTGCAGCAGGAATGAGCCTCCTTGACTCAGAGCACCTTTTATGCCTGGAAGCAACATCTCTCCCCAGCCAGAGTTTTCCATGGCAAGACCCAGTGACCAGGGAGGGGCCTTGTCCATGGCAGAGCCAGAAACAGAACAGAGCTGGGGGTTGTTTCTCTTCTGAACCACTTTGCAATGGCTGTAGAGGAACCACCAGACTCCACTGTGGTGTTGGCTGTGAGGGAAAAGGGAAGAGGCTGCTCAGGAA
Organism: Dendrocincla fuliginosa; assembly: GCA_035047845.1. Lineage (NCBI taxonomy): Eukaryota > Metazoa > Chordata > Aves > Passeriformes > Dendrocolaptidae > Dendrocincla > Dendrocincla fuliginosa. The sequence goes on along the minus strand of JAWWMO010000059.1, from coordinate 1,662,589 downwards.
ACAGGGGAAGTTGGTTGTGCAGCCACCACCACACTGCTGGGCTGTCTGAGATGTGGGTGAGATTGGGAGAGGTTCCCCCTGGAGTTACTGCCTTTAGGGGATTCTTGACACCCAGAGCTACACCCTGTGAGTAACCTGCTGAGAGATTACAAAAAAGCTGTTTAATGATGCTCATGGTCATTTTGGCATCTCCACCTTCTCCTCAGGGGGTGCAGAAGGGCATTCCAACCATCCCATCTCTTCTCTTTGCAGCTGCAGAGCTACTTTGCTGCCTGCGAGGACGAGACCCCAGCCATCAGAAACCATGACAAGGTCCTGCAGCGGCTCTGTGAGCACCTGGACCACGCTCTGCTCTACGGGTAAGGCTGGAGCCCCCTCTGGGGAGCTGCTTTTCCCCCTGGAAAAAGCCCAGTGTGGGGCCTCAGCACGGGGAGACCCTCGTGGCAGGAGCTGGGGTGGAGACAATGAAGCTTTGGCCTAATTTTCCTCTGGGCTCTTTCTTCTTGCAGCCTGCAGGATCTCTCCTCGGGGTACTGGGTGCTGGTTGTTCACTTCACGCGCCGGGAGGCCGTCAGGCAGATCGAGGTGCTCCAGCACGTGGCCACCAACCTGGGACGCAGTGAGTGCAGCCCTGGCTTTGGGGACACCTGGGGAGGCCCAGGCAGGTTGTGCCCAAGGGCTGCCAGTGGACTGGGGGAGCCACCATGGCCCAGGTCACTTGGCTCAGGAATCACGGAATCATTGAACTTGGAAACGACTTCTATGATCATTGAGTCCAGTTATCCAACCCTGAGTCCAGCACTGCCAGATCCACCACTAAACCATGTCCCCAGGTGTCACATCCACACATGTTTTGAATGCTCCCAGGGATGGTGATTCCACCACTTCCATGGGCAGCCTGTTCCAAGAAGGTGGCAGTCCTGCCATAACCACATGAGGTCTCTAGAAATAATGTCACTGTGTCTCAGGATCAGGTGCTGAGGCTTCTGCTGCCCTGAAACCCAAGGGGCTGTGCCCTTGGGAAGGATTTCTGGCAGATGGGAGCTCTGTGGGGCTATGTCCTTGGGAAGGATTCCTGGGAGATGAGAGTTCTGTGGGGCCATGCCCTTGGGAACAGTCCTGACAGATGAGAGTTCTGTGGGGCCATGCTCTCAGGAAGGGTTCCTGACAAAGGGGAGCTCTGTGGGGCCATGCTCTCAGGAAGGGTTCCT
>JAWWMO010000059.1:1640726-1661278 GCA_035047845.1 Dendrocincla fuliginosa | reverse complement strand
CTGTGGGGCCATGCTCTCAGGAAGGGTTCCTGACAAAGGGGAGCTCTGTGGGGCCATGCTCTCAGGAAGGGTTCCTGACAAAGGGGAGCTCTGTGGGGCCATGCTCTCAGGAAGGGTTCCTGTCAAAGGGGAGCTCTGGGGGGCCATGCCCTTGGGCAGGGTCCCTGGGAAATGGGAGCATCCCCTCTTGCCCCACAATGTCTTGCTGTAGCTGTTGTCTACGTGATGCTGCATTTTCCCTGCTGTGAGCTGTTCATAGTGGATGTTTGGGACCATCAAGGCCACTCTTGACACTTGACAGTGCCCAGATCCTCTCTGCCAGATTATCCCAGCAGCCACCACATCCCAAGCCCTGTCCTGGTGAGAGATGAGCACAGACTCCACCATCACCTCTCTCTGCACCAGAACTGGTGCCAAATCACACCTGGGCTGATTTAGAGCGATTCTCCCTCCACCTCTCCCATCTTCTGGCATTTGCAGCAGGGCTCCCACCTCCCCAGAGAGACACAGTTGTGTGGCTGGTTCTCAGCCAGTCCCTTATTTCCCTTCCCACTCCAAATCATGAATCTCTCACTGGAATTTCCCCCCACCACAGATTTCTCCCACTGTCAGTCGTTCTCCTTAAATGATACAAATGAGCAATGTGACACATTTTATCTGATTTCTGATTATTTCTAGGCTTTTTTCACTCCTCAGGTGTTTCCCCACAGGTAACTCTCTCTGCTGCTCTGTTCTCAGGCCGGGCCTGGCTGTACCTTGCCCTCAATGAAAATTCCTTGGAGAGCTACTTGAGGCTGTTCCAGGAGAACCTCAGCCTGCTGCACAAGTACTATGTCAAGTGAGTATCCCAGCTCCTTCTCCTTGGGCACTGGTTGGCATCTCTTCTTGTCAGAAGCCAGCCCAAATTTGCCAGTGGGGAACAAGAAGTTGATGAGGGTCTGATTTTTTTTCCCTTGTGGGATCTACAATTAAAGGTCCCAGATGTGGACACACTGTCCTCTTATACAGACAAGAGACCCTGCAAGCATCTCTCCTAGGTCCTGTTTTTACTCTGCAGTCCCCTTTATATTTTCCATGGTTTCCAAGTAGCTGCTGAGCCCTTGCCCAGGGACCCAGCTCTGGTGGACACCTGGAAATGTGTCTGGAGCTCTCTTTGAGGACAACACGTAGTGGCTGCCTGAGCTCCAGGGCTGTTGGGAGCAGCTCAGAGACACACCAGTGGGGAAACAGAAGGGCCCTTGTAGCTGCTTCTGCTCCTTCCCATATCTGTAGAGCTCTTTTGTTTTACCCCCACTGCAGGAACGCCCTGGTCTGCAGCCATGATCATCTGACCTTGTTCTTAACACTGGTGTCTGGGCTGGAGTTCATCCGCTTTGACTTGGACCTGGTGAGTGCGTGGTCTGTTCTCAGCTCTGGGAGGGTGGGAATGTGGAGCAGGGCAAATCCAGGGTGGGAGAGGTGCCACCAGGTCCAGGGTGCATCTGGGGAGTGTTTGATTTGTACTCTCAGCTCTGGGAGAGTGAGAATGTGGAGCAGGGGCAGTCCAGGGTGGACCTGGGGATTGTTTGGTCTGTTCTCTCAGCTCTGGGAGAGTGAGAATGTGGAGCAGGGGGAGCTTTGGGTGGGACAGGCCCCACCACTTGGTCCAGGGTGGATCTTCATGTTGGACTTCAGCTGAAAATGTGACGCTGATGCTTTTATGGAAGACTTTTTGGGGATCCAGCAATGGAATTTACTCCTATTGCTCATTTATCCCTGTGCACTGTTCAGAAGAGGCACAAGGCAGCTGTGGGGCAGGCTGGTGGGGATGAAAGAGCTGAGCTGTGGTACAAGACACTGGTGTCCCTCCAGGAACCACAAAACCACTGGATAACCCTCAGTGTCACAGTGGAGCCACCAGGTTTCCTCTGAAATGGACACTCCAGGGACAGTCCCACCAGATGGGGTGGCATTTCCCCCCAGCTGTGCTAATGGCAGTGACTGGGAGCCTGACTCAGCCCACGCTGTTCTCCCTGCAGGATGCTCCATACCTGGATCTGGCCCCCTACATGCCGGATTACTACAAACCTCAGCACCTGCTGGACTTCGAGGAGCGGCTGCCCAGCTCCGTGCACGGCTCGGACAGCCTGTCCCTCAACTCCTTCAACTCCGTCACCTCCACCAACCTGGAGTGGGACGACAGTGCTATTGCCCCCTCCAGCGAGGGTCAGTGGCTCTTTGGGGGGTGCACTCAGGGCTCGGGGCTCCACATCCCCTTGGCATGAGGTGGCCAATGAGACCAAAGTGGGAGCCCCAGCAGCCAGGCTGCCTTAAATCCTTGGGGAGACAGGACAAAGGGGAACTGGTTTAAACTGAAAGAGTTTTAAACTAGAAGAGAGGGAATTTAGATGGGATATTGGGAAGGAATTCTTGGCTGTGAGGGTGGGGAGCCCCTGGCACAGGGTGCCCAGAGAAACTGACTGCCCCATCCCTGGAAGTGTCCAAGGCCAGGTTGGACAGGGCTTGGAGCACCCTGGGCTGGTGGAAGGTGTCCCTGCCCAGGGCAGGGAGTGGAATTAGGTGATCTTTAAGGTCCCTCCCACGCCAAACCATTCTGAGATGTTCGATGGTAACAGCCCCTTTGCCTCAGACTGGGAGAGAAGGACTTTCCCTGCCAGTCACCCAGGCCACATTCCCATCCTGGGGATTTGTCTTAGCAAGAACTGGAGGAATTTCCTCATGGAGTGAAGGCCGTGCCTGTGTCTGAATGTGGCTCCCAGGTCCGAGCAGGGACACAGGGCTGCACAGGAATGTTTTTAACTGCTTGTTTCCCAGTCTGGAGACCCACCAGTGCTGGAGGGGGTGGGGAATAATTTCCAGTGTCTTATCCATGTCTGCAGTGTGGGAAAAAGGCAGCCAGTGGTCTCAGAGGTGCTGGTTTCTCCTCTTTATGCATCTTGAGCAGCCTGATGGATTGTCCTGCTCACCCCCTTCTCCCTGTCAGACAGGCTGGGTGTTCCTGATGAACACACACCTCGTGTCTGCCCCCCTAACCCCCTGCAGGCCAGAGCAGGGAGCTCCTATCCCACACCCACGTGTTCACATGAAGGAGCAGCTCTGCTGCTGCTCCTCCTAGTCCAAAATCATCAGCTCTGTCTTGGTTTTCATATCAGTTTGAGCAAAGGGGATTCTGGAATAGAATTGGAATGGAACAAACTGTTAGTTGGATGCAGTGAATTCAGGACTGAGCCCACACACAGGTGGGTTCCCTCAGGGCAAGGGGCACCAGTTGCCTTTTATATGCAAGACAGAACCTACAGATATTAAAGATGATGAGAAGGAGCATCCTGGGATGGGCATTAGAGTCCTTTTAGAAAGGACTTGGGAGCACAGCATTGGTTTGAGCTCATCCACCTCTGCACTCATGAAAGGGTTTGATTTTGGGGACCTGCTTATTGCAAGCCTCCAGCATCCCAGGTAAGCTGGAGACAGCACAAGGAGCCTAGAAATGAAAATGGGAGTAGAGATCCAGGAGATTTTGGGGCTACATTTTGGGTTTGGCATCATCTCAGGTTATGGCTGTGATCTGTGTCTCAGTTTCTCCATGCACAGAGGGGTTTGGTGCTGATGTAGGAATATTGGACCAGGACCCAGGAGGGCAGGAATTGCTGCTGTTCCTCAGGTGTGGAGGAATTTAATTCCAATAACAGTTTCCCTGATCATCATTTCAACAGGAGCATCTCTCTGTTCTAAGAGTGTAGGTGGAGCTAGGGATTTTAGGATCAGAGGCCAAGTTTTCCCCTTTAAGCAGAGCCCTGGCTTTGCAAACATTCATCAGTGAAACATCCCAGTATCTGCGGGAGGTAAGCGTGAAGTGGGGGACACTGAGGTACAGAGTGAGTCAGTTGCTTCCCAGAGAAGATCAAGCCCTGGATGACATTGTTTTTCTGGTTTAGCTTCCCAGCAGCTTGAAGAATTGGGCTTTCATCCTTCCTGGTCCCGTGGTAGCTCCCATAACACAACCATCCCACAAGAACAACCATGATTGCAGCTGATTTCCATTCACATCCACGTTCCCTGACAATTTTCTCATGCATTTCAGATACCAGTAGATGACTGTTTTGTTTCTCCCCATTCCCATCTCCCCAAACCCCCTTCACACTCTCCCCTCTCCCTCTTTCCCTCCCCACTACTTGTATTTCTAATCCTGAGTTTTATCCCTCGTTTTTGTAGATTATGATTTTGGAGATGTCTTTCCAGCAATGCAGACCATGCCCAGCAGAGACTGGGAAGGTGGGACACGCTCATCTCTTACAGCATTTTGGTTTTCTCTCTGCATTGCTGCCACCTGAGCTTTGCTGCATGTTCCCCCACTCATTTCTTTAATAACCCACCACCCCATCCTGATGGAATTCTGTACAGGCAGAATGGAGTGGAAAAGATCCCCCCGGGTGGGAGGGTGTGTGTCTCACCTGTGAGGCCACGTGCAAAGCTTTCCCCAGCTCACCTGGCCATATATCCCAGAGCTGAGGGATGTTTTGCTGCATCCAGCAATGCCTCCATGTCCAGGTTACAAAAGAAAAGCTGGAAAACTGTCCCTGCAGTGGAGCTGGCAGCAGGGAGCAGTGTCCATCCGAAATGTGGGATGTGCCAACTGCCCTCGCTCTGGGGATTTCCCCTTTGGGGTTACATGTACAGGGTGCTGGCCAGAAGAACTGACCCACCATCACTGATTTCCTGAAGGCCCTGGAAAGCTGATGAGTTAATTCTGCTGCCTTTAAATTTGGTCCTTTTGCAGGGATTAATTTGGGAGGTTTTGTTTTCCCTGGACCCTGTGCCAAAACATCTTCCCATGAAGCCACAACATCCAGCACGTGGCCATGCTCAGTTTGGGTCACTACACTGCTTATTTTTATTTATTTTACCACTCTTTAAACCAACTTGTCAGCTATGTCTGTTCTTTATGGCCAAGAGCACATGCCCAGTGTAGAGGAATTTGTTTTCCTTCCTCCGTGTGCATTCCCTATGAGATTCCTGTCCATGCCACAGGAGCAGGACTCTCTTTACCCCTGCAGGAAACACCCAAACTCCATCCTTTGCAGCTCCAAGCTGGATGGAGCTTTGGCTCTGAATTGCCTTGGCAACCACCTGAATATTTGAGGAAATCTGCCTGAATTCCATGTGGGTTGTTCCTGGGCTCTAACACCCTCCCTCTCACCTTCTTTCTTACCCCAGGCACAGGGATGTCACAAATATGGTTTGATCTGTCCCTGAAGGTACAAACCACATTTCCAAACCCAGCTCCACAGAGGGTGGTGGTGGAGGCTGGAGAAGCCAAGGAATGCTGGGGCAGATCCCTCTGGATTTGAGCACACACATGTGCAGGTCCTGGTAGCAGAGGGGGATCCACCACTGCTCCAGGCTGAGTTTCCTCAGCCACGGGGAAATTGTCACTGGAACCCCCACCAGGTCACTTCACTGATGGATTCCTTGCTGTGGGCACACAGAGCAGAGGTTAGGAAAGTTTGGGCCATTCCCTGTTTTCAGCAAATGCATTTTGGGCTAAAATTCTGTGTTTTGGATGAAGATTATTCTGTCTCCACAAAACCAGCAGGATTTAGGCCAAAGAAGTGATGTTGGATTGGTGATGCAGGCTGGAAGCCCGGGGCTGAAACAGCTTTTAAATGTTTTATTTTATTAATGGTTGGACTTTAAGGTCTTAGAGGTCCTTTCCAGCCTAAGTGATTCCATGAATTTCCCTTTAATGCAAACACTAAAAACTTCCCTGGTACAGCCCACACCCCCCACACTCCAGGGCAGGAGTTTCAGCAGGAACAAAGTGGTGTTTTGGAATCATCCCTCACAACTGCCTGGATTAGAGTTTCAGAAGAGGTTTCATTTTCCTCCTCAAATACAAGGGGTCTTTCTAGCTGGTTGAATCACAGAATCTTGGAATGGTTTGGGTTGGAAGGGACCTTAAAAATCATCTAATTCCCATCCCTTGCCATGGGCAGGGACACCTTCCACCAGACCAGGCAGGGTGCTGGAGAAGTGGGGGGCATGGGTAACCTTCCTTTAACCGTGATTTTGGATGGGTAACTCCGAGCATGCCTCCTGCAGCCCTTCCCCACTGCTCCTTTTCCCTCTGAAGACTAACATGGGCAAAGCTGTTTGTGCTCCCACCTGTCTGTGCTGCCTGCTGCCCTCGGAGCCCTGGGAATGCTGTGTCCCTCTCCACCTCATTTCCAGTGTCCTGTGCGAGCGGAGGAGAGTGGCCAGCCCCGTCAGGACCCTGCTGTAGGGCTGGCTCCGTGTCTGCCCTGCCAGCCCAGCCAGCACCTTCCTGCAGCAGGGAAGCAGCAGCAGCAGCCTCATTGCTCGCTGTCCTCTCACTGAAGAGCACCATGGCCCCAAAACCCCTCAAAGTCCTCCCCACAGACCCCATCTCCACTCCCTAACCGGGTGCTGGCCCCTGGGTGGCCGAGCTGTTGTTTCCAGCACTCTCTAAACCACAGGGCTATGCCAGGTCATTCTCTGCCCTCCACACCCCTCCTGGCTGGCACTGAGCACAGCACAGTGGCCACACAGAGCCCTGACCCCGGGTCATTCTCTGCCCTCTGTGCCCCTCCTGGCTGGCACTGAGCACAGCACAGTGGCCACACAGTGCCCTGACCCCAGGTCTCTTTCTGTCCTCCACGTCCCTCCTGGCTGGCACTGGGCACAGCACAGTGGCCACGCAGTGCCCCAACCCTGTGTCATTCTCTGTCCTCTATGTCCCTCCTGGCTGGCACTGAGCACAGCACAGTGGCCACGCAGTGCCCCGACCCTGTGTCATTCTCTGTCCTCCACACCCCTCCTGGCTGGCACTGAGCACAGCACAGTGGCCACGCAGAGCCCCGACCTCCAGCACACAGCTTGGCTTCCTCTGCCCTCATGCAGGAGCCCGAGCTGGTGCTGATCCGCCCTTCCCACCTTGTCCCGGCAGACGGAGACCTGACGGACACGCTGAGCTGCCCACGCTCCACGGCCTCGGAGGCCAACGGCGGCAGGGCGGCCGTGAAGAGCCCCATGCAGCGCCACAACCCCTTCAACGAGGACAAGGCCGACGTGCCATCCTCCGCAGAGACCACGCCGGTGCACGCGGCGTCCCTCGAGAAGGCAGAGGCCACCCCCGAGGGGACCGACCAGTCCGAGAGCTGCACGGAGCTGGAGGTCATCAGGTAGGGACGGAGCTGCTGGCCTGGAAAGGGTGGCAGGGGTTGGGGATGTGCCTGCCCTTGTAGCCCGGTGTCTGTGCTGTGGCCTTTGTGCAGCCATGAGAAAGCAGGTGTGTGTTCCAGACCCCAAGAGGGGCTCTGTAGGTGTCAGAGCTTGTCCCAGAGGTCTGGGCTGGTCTTGGCTCCCTTGGGCTGACTTCACATCGACAGGGTGTGTCAGAGTAACCCCTGAGCTTTCACTTGGAGCTCTCTCCAGCTGGTGGCAGGTTTGCAGCAGTTCTGGGTCTTGGATCTTCCCTCCCATCCTGTCCTCCTGTTTGTCAGTGAGCTGTTGCTAAACCTGTCGTGGGAGATGCCTCCACATCCTGGCTGGCATTTGACTCCTATAGAGATGATCCCCAGGGATCCCTCGGAGCCCTGAACCCAGACAAAGAGCTCAAGGCTCTGTCTGCTCACACCCAGTGATGGGGACACCCCAAAACCCGCCCAGCAGGCCTGGCCTTTGTTCTTGTGCCCGGTTTTTCCTGGCAGGAGCAGAGGAGCTGGGTTACGTGGCATCCCACACGGCACACACAGGGAAGGGGAGCACCACACTTGCTTCCCAACCGAGGGTGACCTTGGCAGCAGTTTGGGGCCAGAACACTCCCGCAGCACATCCCGGTGTGCCTCTGGCTGGAGCAGGCTCCAGCCTGCATCTCCCTCTTCTGGCAGACGGGGACACAGCATTCCCATCTCTAGAAACCTTCTCCCTTCCCAGCTGCTTGCTCTCAGCCAGGGATTTCTCCAGTGCTGCATTGCCTCCACATCCATTTGTGAACCCTCTGCGGGCAAAGGAAGCCCAAGGTGCTGCATCCAGCAGTGATGCCTCTTCTTTTTGGGATAAGTAGGGAAAAGTGTCCATACCTTGTGTCTCGTGACAACTGGCATGGAGATGGGGGTTCTGTGTGGCTGCACATGGAGTGATGTTCTCAATAAAAGGGTTTCCCCTGCAACGGGGAAAATGGCAAAGGGATGTTGTTGGGAGAGCGTGGGAACCCTGCGTGTGTCACAGAGTCTAAGCAGGCACAGCCGAGTGACATCCCTGTCTCTCCCAGGTTGGGCAAGAAGAAGAAGACAGGCAAGAAGAAGAAGGTGAAGGCTGAGGAGGTGGCGACCAGCCCGGCGCCCGAGGCCAGCGGGGACAGCGGCATCAACGGGCTGAGTGACCGGGAGGAGCCGCCCCGGGACGAGGGTCCCGCGGCCCCGCGCGAGCCAGAGCGCGGCGGGGAGCGCCCGGCCCTCGGCCAGCTGGCCCTGCGCATCCCCGAGATGAAGGACACATCCATGGAGAGCGTGGGGCAGCCCCTCAGCAAGGTCATGGACAGGCTCAACGGGCAGCTGGACCCCGGGGGCTGGAACGCCCCCCTGGAGCCCCCCGGGCAGCCCTTTCGGACTGGCACGCCAGGGGAGACCCCCGATGGATCGTCCTCTGGCGACTTTAGCGAGGGGATTTCAGCCCCCATGGACTTCTACCGATTTACCGTCGAGAGTCCAAACGCTGCTGCACCAGGTGGTGGCCACCATGACCCTCCAGGGCCTGGCCAACCGCCACATGTTTCTGGTAGCCCTGAGGCTCCTGAAGAAGAAGAAAGCAGAGAGGGAGAAGCAGTTGGGGCAGTAAAGGAGTCTGGAGGGGCGAGTGAGGAAGCCCAGACTGGCCAGACAGAAAGCACCAACACACAGGCTCTCTGTGAGCCCAAGAAGGAGCAGCCCAGCCCTTCCGTGAGCAGTGCTGAGGACTCTGGGGTGGAGGAAGGGCAGGGCAGCCCCTCAGAGCTGACCCATCCCTCCGAGTTCAGGTGAGGATGGGTTTGGTCAGCAGGGATTTGGTCAGCAGTTTGTCTTCCAAACAAGCCTTGAGCTCAAGATGGTGCTTTTCCCTTTGTCCTCTGTTTGGGGGGTGAAGCCCATCCTTTTCCAGGATGAAGAGGAGGCACAAGGAGGAGAGAGGGTCCAGGGGAGGCTAACAAGAGCCCAAATCATGGACACATCCAATAAGGAAGGGGGTTGCCCTTCCTGGACTCAGCCCCACACCCATGTCCATCCTCTGTCTCTCCGCAGGGTGGACAACAACCATCTCCTCCTGCTGATGATCCATGTTTTTCGGGAGAATGAGGAACAGTTATTCAGGGTAAGGCAGTTGCCATCAACCAGAGGACCAGCTCTGTGCCTGCCTCAGCCTAGGGCTGAGAGCTGTTTTGTCTCCATGTAGATGATCCGAATGAGCACCGGGCACATGGAGGGGAACCTGCAGCTCATCTACGTCCTGCTGACGGATTGCTACGTGTACCTGATCCGGAAAGGTATCCCATCCCAGCAGCCCCTGGGCTCAGAGGGAGGGAGGGAGGCCTGGCCATGGATTAGGGCACCACAGCTCCTGCCTTCCCTGCCAGTCCCAGTGGGGAGCTTAGGTTGGCTTGTCCCCCGAGGAGCCCAGGACACGTGTCCCATGGCTCTGTGCTGCAGGTCCATCACTGCTGCTGCTGCCAGGGGGGTCCTTTCCCCCCTTCACGTGGCTCTCTGTGTCTGTGCCAGGGGCAGCGGAGAAGCCATACATGGTGGAGGAGGCTGTGTCGTACAACGAGCTGGATTACATCTCGGTGAGCACAGCCTGGCCAGCCAGCCCTCCTGGGGGTCAGTGCTTGCCTGTCTGAAGGGTGAGAGGGCCAGGAGCATCAGGGTGGGTGGGGTGGTTCTGTGTGCTCGGGGAGTGTTTTGGCCAGTAAGTCTTTGCGACTGGGTGAGTTGGAAACAGCTCCCCCTCCAGTGCCAGCTCTGCGGGTGCCCTTGTTCCTGTTTTCACACGGGCCAGGAGGCGGGTTCAGCCCTGCTCCAGTGCCCCTCATGCCATGCCTGGCTTCCCTGACCATCCCCGTGTGGCACAGGTTGGGCTGGACCAGCAGACGGTGACCCTGGTGTGCACCAACCGGAGGAAGCAGTTCCTGCTGGACACCGGCGACGTGGCTCTCACCGAGTAAGTGTGGGGCACGGAGCCCCTGACCCTCAGCAGGGTGGGGCACGGAGCCCCTGACCCTCAGCAGGGTGGGGCACGGAGCCCCTGACCCTCAGCAGGGTGGGGCACGGAGCCCCTGACCCTCAGCAGGGTGGGGCACTCCAGTGACAGCCCATGGTGAACAAGTCCTGCCACCACCTGGGGCCTGGGGGTTGGTTTGAACCCTGCAGGCAGCTGGAATTGCTGAAATATCTTCCCTGGGTAAACACAGCAGTCACCCTGTCCCTCAGGCTGAGTCTCAAGGGGGGCAACACAGACCCACATGTCCCTTGTGTCACTTGGTATGAGCAGGGATGAGCTCTTGAGCTCCAAAGCACATCCCCAGCTTGGAGAGGTGACCTGATGGTCAGACTGGGATCTGTTCTGGGATGTGTCCACCTCCAAGTCTCACCCATGACCCCAAGATCAGCTCAGCTGGTGAGAGCACGGTGCTGATAATGCCAAGGTTGCAGGTTCTGTCTCATTATGGGCTGTTTGCTTAAGAGTTGACTTGATAATCCTCTGAGTCCCTTCCAGCTCAGATCACAGAATCACAGAATATTCTCCTTCCTGGAGTTCAGGCTTTGCAACCCCCATCACCTCTGGTCTGTAGGTTGATTTTGGAAGATCAGAGGCCAACGATGAAGGGGAGCCCCTTGAGGACCAGGGCATGTGAGGGGGACGAGGGGCTGTTTGCCCTGGCCTTGTCAGAGATCCCTGCCTCCCTCTCAGGTTCTTCCTGGTCTCCCTGAAGTCAGCCATGATCAAAGGGTGCCGGGAGCCCCCCTACCCCAGTATCCTCACGGATGCCACCATGGAGAAACTGGCGCTGGCAAAGTTCGTGGCACAGGAGTCCAAGTGTGAGGTGAGTTTGGGTGTCAGTGCCATCGCTGTGGGTGGTGAAGGCTCACAGGAGACCCCCCTGACTCCTGATCCTCACAGGCCTGCGATGTGGTGGTGCGTTTCTACGGCCTCGTCCACTGGGAAGACCCCATGGATGAGGCGCTGGGACCCACCAGCAACAGCTGCTCCTCCAGTGAAAACGCCGTCACCAAGGATGGCATCCTGCACTACAAGGCGGGCACCTCCTACCTGGGCAAGGAGCAGTGGAAGACCTGCTTCGTGGTGCTCAGGTGGGCACTGGGGCTGCAGGGCAGGGCTGGGGCCAGCCAGGGTTCTTCAGGGAAGGTCTGGGAGCAGTTTGCTGCATGGGAAGTGGAGACGACCCATCTTGTCACCTGGAGGGCAAAAGCCACCAGCAGGAAATGACCCCACAGGGCTGTGTGGGTGGAGGGCAGGGCAGGGGTGGCCATGGGACTGAAGGCAGGGGACACCAGAGCTGAGCTGACTCCAGTGGTGTCCCCCTCTCTCACCTTCCCAAATGGCAGCAATGGGATCCTGTACCAGTACCCGGATCGCACGGATGTCACCCCTCTGCTCTCCATCAACATGGGGTAAGTGGCTGCTGGGATGTGGCACCCAGGCTCCCTGGGCATCCGGGGAGCAGCATCTCCTTGGCATGTCCGGGGAGGGGCTTGGGGGCAGATCATGACCTGCTCCAATGCTGCAGGAATCCCTGCTTGCTCCTGCCTGGGGCCAGGTGCCCATGAATGGCCTCATTTCCTCCTAGTTTTTGAGCACCAAGCCCACCCTTGGGTGGGGAATTGGCCTCTGAAGGGTGACATACCCCTCCAAGAGCCACTCTGGGAGACCCACCGTGCTCAGCTCCAGCTCTCCCACACTGTGCAGAGCTGGAGGCTGTCCTTGGAGCAATCCCAGGGGATGTCACCGATGGGAAGCGAGCGTTTGTGGGGAGGAGGGGTGAGGGCAGGGAGGAGGTGTTTTCAGGCTGGTGCTGGCCCATCCATCCCACTGATCTCCCCCCTCCCCTCTCTCCCAGCGGCGAGCAGTGCGGGGGATGCCGGCGCTCCAACACCACCGACCGGCCCCACTCCTTCCAGGTGATCCTGACGGACCGGCCCTCGCTGGAGCTGAGCGCCGACAACGAGGAGGACATGGCAGACTGGATGCAGTACTTCTGCCAGGCCGTGTCCAAAGGGGTGAGCCAGGCACGGGCCCAGGCGTGGCTGCTCCCACCCCTCCTTTGCCCAGAGCCACTTCGGAGCCACCACAGGGAGCAGGAATGTTCGGCAGGGGTGGAACAGGCAGCGTTATCCCCAGCTAGAAAGGCTTCCCCACCCCGTGGAGAGGGGGCTCCACCATTCCAGATTTTAACCCCCCCTTCCCCACCCCACCCAGGTGATCCCGCAGGGTGTTGCCCCCACGCCCTGTGTTCCCTGCTGCCTCGTGCTGACGGATGAGAAGGCTTTCACCTGCCACGAGGACTGCCAGACCAGCTTCTTCCGCTCGCTGGGCACGGCCGAGCTCACGGACATCACCGCCGTCTCCACGGAGGCCGGCAAGGAGTACTGTATCCTGGTGAGCCTGGGGCTGGGGCACCGGCTGGCCCAGGGTGGGGCGAGGGCCCAGAGGTGACACTCGGCCTTCTCTCGGTGTTTAGGAGTTTGCTCAGGACAGCAAGGAGTTCCTGCCCCCCTGGGTCCTCTATTTTAGTTGCACTACAGAGCTGGAGAGGTTCCTGTCGGCGCTGAACGCCGCATGGAGGAACATCTACCAGGTGAGCGTGTGGGGCTGCCTCACACCCTTCATGTGGCGAGGGAGGCCAGAGGGTGAATTTATCCCTGCAGGGCAAGCCCAGCTCTCCCACAAAGGGCAGGAGAGCCATGGAGCTCGTCCATGCCCACATAACCACGGGGTGTGGGATTTGGAGCCCGGCAAGACAAGCCATGAGCATCCAGCAGTGGCGAGGGGAGCGGGAGGAACCTGGGGCAGCCCCACTGTCCACCGACTTTCCCACGTGGGTTTGAGGTGGTTTTACAGCAAGAGGGAGAAGTGGCGGTTGTCTGTGCCCCTGCTGACCCCCCACCACGTGTGTCTCAGGTCGAGCTCCTGCACAAGGCCATCCTGGACGCCGCCGTCAAGAAGAAGTGCGAGGACGCCCAGAGCCTCATCGACAGCGCGTGGCAGCGCAGCGACAGCCTGTGCCGCGGGCGGGCCGAGCGGGACCCCTGGTGCTGACCCTGCTGGGGGGGGACACCTCACAGGGACCCCTTTCTGGGGGAGACAGGGCCTGTATCCGGCCAGCTGGCACCCCAAACCCTCCTGCCACCGCTCGGTCCCTGCCAGGGCCGTGCCTGGAGTGTGGACCCACCCACCGAGCCAGGGACGTGCTGCGTGTTCCGGGAGCAGCCGGGCGCTTCTCCCCCAGTGCCGGCGCCCTCGCCCAGAAGCCACGGGGCAAACACAGAGTGATACCCCACTGGTGGTGAGGGAGAGGGTGGGAGCGGGGTGGGCTGGGGTGAGCATCCCCTCGTCGTGGTGGGGAGCAGGACTGAGGACTTGTTCATTTTAGAACAGGATCGGGGCGTGGAGGGGACGAGACAGGAACACTAAATCGCTACAGTGCATGTTTTGTTGCTCATACAATCACCGAGTATGGCACCACTGCATTGCCGCTGCCTCCTCCTCCTGGAGAGCCCCCCGGGGCCTCTGCACATCACAGAACCTCTCTCAGCCTGCCCGTGACATCTGAGGCTCAGGAAGGAGGAACGGGGCCAACTCTTTGGCCATAAACATCCCCGTGTGGTTTTAGGAGCGCTCAGAAGCCGGTTTGAGGTTTGGACGCCGGCCCTGCGTGCCGGGGCGGGGAGAGGAGATGGAGTGCCACGTTCTGAAGGTGTCCTGAGGGATGTTGTCATGTGGCTGCCACCGAGCACATCCACCCCCCTCGGTTCCTGCATCCGAGGCCGGTGCGGACCCGTCGCCGCTTGCGCTCCGCAGCGAGCACTTTGGGGCACGACCCCAGCTTTTAAATAATATTAATAATAATAATAATAATAGTTCAGAGACCTTCTCATGTAATATACCTTCACGGGGCCTTTTTCTGGGAGGAAACGTACGTGACTGAATGTATATGTACATACATCTGCTTCCTTTCCCCCTTCCCCGAATAAATAGTCCTTGGTAACTCAGCTTTGGCCCTACGGCATGTTCCAGCACCTGGGGCTGCTGTTCTGCCTCCTGCTGTCACTTTGGAGCGTGTGGAATCTCTCTGGGGCAGCAAGAAGGGGCCATTTGGATGGAGAGGGGACGGTGTGCACCCCCAGGTGCTGAGCTCGGGTGGTCTTAACCCTGCACTGGGGCACATTCTCAGTTTCAGCTGGGAATTATCCATCAGGACATGGAATCTGGAGCCCGTGTCCCTGTTTATCCCCAGATCCCGAACACATTCCCAGCCTAGACAAGGAATAAACAGCCATGGGACCGGCCCCCAACATCACCCACCTTCCCTGTAAACCCTCCCTCTCCTTCTGGGATCAAACCAGGTGTTGAGGGGATGCCAGGGATGGGGCAGTCACTGCTGGGGGGGGAGCTGGGGATTTTGGGGGGATACTGGGCATGAGGCAGCCACTGTGGGGGGAGGACTTTGGGGTCTGAAGGGGGTTCACACCTCCCCACCCCCCGGTAACCACCGAACCGCCTCTGCCTTGGAGCAAAACCAGGTCCCGGGGGGTGGGGGGGTCACTGCGCAGCCCTAAAAACAGGCCTGCCCTGCGGGGGGAGGGACCCCTTCACCGCCACCACCGCCCTTCGGGGCTCCGATGTCGCAGCGTTTGGTGGCCCGAGCGGGGCCAGCCCGGGCGAGACCCCCGCGAGCCCCCCCGGGCAGCGACCGCAACGACCCTGCGGGTCCCCCGGCTCGGGGTGGCTGTTTGCGCCCCCAGACCCGCCCTCGCCCCCTCCTGTCCCGCCTTTATCCCGCCTATTTTATTTTATTTTATTTATTTTTTTTGGTGTGCCTGTTTTTCCCTGCCTGCGCCGGGGCAGCCCCATCACGTGAGGCCGGGCCGGTCCCTCGGGGGAAGGAAGGAAGGACGGAGGTGGCGGAGGACACGAACCCCCGGCCCGACCTCTGCCCCACATCCCCTCCCCAAACCGGGGCTGGATTTGGGGGGCGGGGGCGCTGGGGGGGTTGGTTCGCAGGGGGCGGCGCTGTCTCCGTCTGTCTCTGCCTCCCTCCCTCTCCACCCCCAAGGTTTGCTGAGGTTTTGATTTGGGGGTTTTTTTTCCCCCCCTTCCCCCGCGGTTTTGATTTGGGGATTTTTTTCCCCCTTCCCCCGAGGTTTTGATTTGGGGTTTTTTCCCCCTTTCCCCTGCGGTTTCCTGAGGATTTGGGGTTTTTTTCCCTCCTTCCCCCGCGGTTTCCCGAGGTTTTGATTTGCGGTTTTTTCCACCCCTTCCCCCCGGTTTTGATTTGGGGTTTCTTTCCCCCCTTCCCCCGCGGTTTTGATTTGGGTTTTTATTTCCCCCCCGGTTTTGATTTGGGGTTCTTTCCCCCCGTCCCCCGCGGTTTCCCACGGGGTGCGGGGCAGGTGCGGGATGTCCGCGGGACCCCCGCAGGACTCCCCCCCGCCCCACCAGAGCCCTCCGGGCGCGGGGGTGGCCCCGGCCACCGACCTGGTGCTGGGGGCCACCGCGGGCTGCCTGGCGTGCTTCCTCACCAACCCGCTGGAGGTGGTGAAGACGCGGCTGCAGCTGCAGGGCGAGCTGCAGCCCCCCGGCACCTACGCCCGCCCGTACCGGGGCGTGCTGCGGGCCGTGGGCGCCGTGTGCCGGGCCGACGGGCTGCCCGGGCTGCAGAAGGGGCTGGCCGCGGGGCTGCTCTACCAGGCGCTCATGAACGGGTTCCGCTTCTACTGCTACTCGCTGGCCGAGGACGCCGGCTGGACCGGCTATGCCGGAGGCACCGTGGCCGCGGGGGCCGTGGCGGGGGCGGTGGGAGCCGTCGTGGGCAGCCCCGCGTACCTGGTGAGTGATGCGAGAGACCCCGGGGGGGATATCCCCCCTGCACACCCAAAAATAAGGTTTGGTGTCCCACGGCCCCCGCGATGGGATACCCCCATACCCACCCAAAAATAAGGTTTGGTGTCCTGTGGACCCCTCGATGGGATACCCCCCTACACACCCAAAAATAAGGTTTGGTGCCCTGTGGACCCCCCGATGGGATACCCCTATACCCATCCAGAAATAAGGTTTGGAAGCTCGCAGCACCCTGTAAACACCAGCTGCTGGGCATCCCTGCGTCCCTTCTCTGCCCCTCCCCTGCTTTGCTTCATTCCCACCCCTCAAAATGTGGGGCTGCTCCGTGCATGTGCTCCCCCTGCCTTCACTCCCCAAATCATCCCCCACCCTGAAGCTCAGAGAGATTCCCCCATAAGGAAAAGTCCCCCAAAGAAATTAGGGTGTTCCCCCCCCCTCTTTTTAGGGGGTCTCCCAAGTTTTTGGGGTTGCAGAGTCTCAGCAGGGGGTGTTTGAAGGGTCCTTTTGCTCCGGGGAGGGAGAGGTTAAAAAAAACCCAAACGGTGTTCAAAGCCTGGAGGTGCCACTTGGCAACACATCTGTGCCCCCCACATCTGGCAGAGGGGCTGAACCCCCCCCCAAAATCTGCGGAGAAGAGATGGGGGGACCACAGCTGGTCCCAGCGGGGGCTTCAGGGGGTTTCGTCACCTGGCATTGTCTCCCCCAAGGTCAAGACCCACCTCCAAGCCCAGACAGTGTCAGCCATGGCCGTGGGCCACCAGCACAACCATGAGGTGAGCAGGGACGGGGTCGGGGTGGGGGGACCCGCGGGGTTCGGTGGCACTTTGTGCACACTCCGGGTCCCGGGGGGGACGATGCTATTTTGGTCCGCAGGAATTTAAAGCTGTTGTTTGGCCGCTTGGCCCGGTAACGGTGCTATAAATACCGAAGTGAGGACAGAGGGGGTGTGACAGGCACGTGGGGCTGGGACACCGAATCCAGACCCCTGCGGGGCCTTCAAAGCCCTGGTGGCTTCGAGGTGTCCCCTGCAGCCAACACGGCTTTGGATGCCAGCGTGGGACAGTTTGGCTGGGGGTGGGAAATTTTTGGCCAGGTTGGGGACATTTTGTCTGGGGTGGGACATTTCACTGGGGTGGGACATTTTGGTGCAATGTGGAACATTTTGGCCCAGTGTGGGATATTTTGGACAGGGGCTGGACATTTTGGCCATGTTTGGGACATTTTGGCTGGGGTGGGACACTGGCCAGGTGTGGGACATTTTGGCTGGGGTGGGGCATTTCACTGGGGTGGGGCATTTTGCCAGATGTGGGACATTTCCCTAGGGTGGGACATTTTGCCAGATGTGGGGACATTTCACTGGGGTGGGACATTTTGCCAGATGTGGGGACATTTCACTACGGTGGGACATTTTGCCAGATGTGGGACATTTCACTACGGTGGGACATTTTGGCAGATGTGGGACATTTCACTACGGTGGGACATTTTGGCAGGATGTGGGGACATTTCACTACGGTGGGACATTTTGCCAGATGTGGGACATTTCACTAGGGTGGGACATTTTTCCATTCCCGTTTCTCCCCCCCAACCTCCTCTCCTCCCCAGAACATCACCAGCGCCTTCAAGACCATCTACCGGCAGCACGGCGTGGCGGGGCTGTGGCGGGGGGTGACAGGGGCCATTCCCCGTGTCACCGTGGGCTCGGCCGTGCAACTGGCCACCTTCGCCTCGGCCAAGGACTGGGTGTGCGAGCGCCAGGTGAGCGTGGCCAGGCCCTGCCCGGCGCTCCCCGCGGTGCCCCCGGGCAGAGCTGACGCCGGCGCTCCCCGCAGTGGTTCAGGAGGGGCAGCTGGGCGGCCGTGCTGGCCGGGGGCATGGTGAGCAGCGTGGCCGTGGCCGTGGCCATGACGCCCTTCGACGTGATCAGCACCCGCCTCTACAACCAGCCGGTGGACGCTGACGGCACGGTAAGGATGGATGTGGCACCGGTGGCTTTTCATGGGATGGCATCCAGCAGGGGTGCACAGCCGGCTTCTCTCCCGCCAGGGCAAGCTCTACAGGGGCTTTGTGGATTGTATCGTGCAAATCTCCAGCAAAGAGGGGCTGCTGGGCTTGTACAAGGGCATCGGCGCCGTCTACTTTCGTCTCGGCCCCCACACCGTGCTCAGCCTCTTCTTTTGGGACAAGCTCAGGAACATGGTGCAGCACCAGCAGCCCCCGGGGCCGTAGGATGGGCTCCCACCGCCACCAAAGACGTTAATAAAGGGGTTTTTCTATTTTTGGCGTCATTTCGGGGTCTTTGGGGTGGCGCAAAAGGGGAGGGACGGGACCTGAAATGCTGTGATGATGCCTCAGGGTGCAGAGGAGATTGGTGGTGTCGGGCTGGGGGGTGGGTTGAAGGTGCTGGTGGTCCCCAAGCCCCTCCATGTGCATCCTATCCCTGCATCCCTCTCCTTGCCCTAATTTTCACCTCCACGAAGCAGCTGGAGCCGTGGCCGGAGCAGCTGATCCCCAGCTGCCCTCGCTTGCCCCAGCAATGATTTACTAGCCGGGCTGGCCACTCCCAGCCCCCGCCCCGCGGACCTTGGAGCCGGGCCTGGCTGTGCTGGGGCTCCTCTGCATCGAGGATGTTTTCCCTGGGGTCCTGGCTGCCGCTGTTCCCTGGGCTGGCCTGGGGCTGGGCGCTGCTGGATGCGCTCCTGCAAGGTGAGAGCTCCGGGGGTGGCACAGGGACAGCCTGGGGACAGCCAGGGGACACCGGGGACCCACTGCTGCCTTTCCCCGCAGGGCTGGTAGGCGCCTGTGCCGTCTCGGTGCTCTGCAGCCTTCTGAAGATGTATCTCTACATCCAGTGCCTGAAGTAAGCGCCGGCCCTTGGTGCCACCCCGGGGGGGAGGTTGGTTTGGGGGGTCTCATTTTGGGATCTGCTGTTGAGGGGTGGCTCTTGGTACCCAGAGGTGCAGGGCAGGGGCTGCGGGGATGTCCCTGGGGCTGTCACCCCGTTTCGGGTGGCATCCCCCCCTTGGCTCAGCGTTCCCCCCTTGCTGTCCCAGCAGCCCCGAGAGGCAGGCGGAGAAGGAGGCGATCAGGGCACAGCGGGCAGTGCTGGAGCCGCTGCACCTCCTGGTGCTGACGGGGGTCCTGGCCCTGGTGGGCGCTCGTGTGGCCGCACTGGTGGTGCTGGAGTTCTCCCTGCGTGCCGTGTCCACACTCCTCTCCCTCAGCAAGGTGAGCTGGGCTGGGGGAAACTGAGGCACAGGGGAGGGAGGAGGGTGTGGAGGGGGCCTTGGGTCAATTTGTACATGAGCTGGAGGGGCAAGAGGCTGATGGCGCCGGACTGGGCACAGCCCAGGGTGGGCAGAGCCCCAGGGCAGAGCCTGTCCCTGTGCTGGGCACGGCTGGGGCACCTCCAGTGCTGGGGGCACCGCTGGGACCCTCGGGATGACAAGGACAGGGAGGGGCTGGAGCGAGTCCAGGGAAGGGAAGGGAGCTGGGAAGGGGCTGGAGCCTGGAGAAAAGGAGGCTCAGGGAGGACCTTCTGGCTCTGCAGCTCCCTGAGGGATCCAGGGCAGGGTCGGGCTCTGCTCCCAGGGAACAGGGACAGGAGCAGAGGGAACGGGCTCAGGCTGGGCCAGGGCAGGGGCAGGGGGGACAGCAGCAGGGATTTCTGCCTGGGAAGGGTGGTCAGGCACTGGAAGGGCTGCCCATCAATGGTGGAGCCCCCATCCCTGGAGGTGCTCAGCAGGTTCAGTGTGGATGTGGCACTCGGGGATGTGAACGCTCCAGTGCTGTGGGTATGGCTGGAGCCTTTTCCAACCTCACCTGCTGCACCACTCCACTCACCCCTTTGCCACCTGACAGACCCCTCCTCTCCCCCAGGACTCCCACAGCACCCACCTCTACCTGCTGTGCCAGTTCTCGCTGGGCTGCGGCGTGTCCTGCGGCCTGTCCTTCCTGCTGGACGGGGCTCCCCACCGGAGCTCCAGCCTGGCGCTGGCGGCGGGGCTGGCGGGGCTGCTGGCGCTCCAGTGCCAGCGCCTGGCACGGCACGTGTGTGCCCTGTACGAGCTGCACAGCCGGCAGCGCTACTGCGGGCTCTGCATCCTGCTCCTGGCCCACGGGCACGGCCTGCCGGGGCTGCTGCGCCGTGCCCTGGCCGTGGCCTTCGCCGTGGCCGACCTGGCGGCCGTGCAGCTCATCAACCACGACTTCCTCTCGGCCGCAGAGGCCCTGCGGTTCTGGACGCCGCTCACCATCTGCTACGCACTGCTGGTGGTCTACATGCAGGGTGGGGAAGGAAGGGTGTCGTGGGGTGGGGGGCCCTGGATGTGGGGTGGGGTGGGGGTGTATGGGGCATCCTGGGGGTGTATGGGGGGTGTATGGGGCATCCTGGGGGTGTATAGGAGGGGTATATGGGGCATCCTGGG
>JAWWMO010000059.1:1626758-1640626 GCA_035047845.1 Dendrocincla fuliginosa | reverse complement strand
GGGTGTATGGGGCATCCAAGAGTTGTATAGGGGGTGTATGGGACATCACAGGGTTGTATGGACGATATATGGGGCATCCTGGAGGTGTATGGGGGGGTATGTGGGGCATGCTGGGGGAGTGTGAAGTGTATATGGGGTATCCAAGAGTTGTATGTGGGATATATGGGGCATCCTGGAGGTGTATGGGGGGTATGTGGGGCATCCTGGGGATGTATGGGGGGGGTATGTGGGGCATCCTTGGGGTGTATAGGGCATCCTGAGGGTGTGTGAATGGTATATGGGGTATCCTGGGGTTTTATGGGGGGTGTATGGGGTATCCTGAGGGCGTGGGGGGCATTCTGCGGGTGTATGGGGGGTATGTGGGGCATTCTGGGGGTGTATGGGGCATCCCTAGGGTGTGTGGAGGGTATATGGGGCATCCCAGGGTTGTATGGACCATATATGGGGCATCCTGGGGGTGTATGGGAGGGGTATGTGGGGCATCCTGGGGGTGTGGGGGGCATCCTGCGGGTGTATGGGGGATATATGGGGCAACCTGGAGGTGTATGGAGGGTATATGGGGCATCCGGGGGGTGGATCAGGGGTCTGTGGGGTATCCAGGGGGTGTATGGGGGGTATGTGGGGCATCGTCAGGGGTTATGGGGGGTATATGGGGCATCCCATATATCTGGTTTGAAGAGGGGGATCCTGTATATGGGGTGATTTGAGGCTGTATGTGGGGTATATGGGGCATCCTGGGGTTGTATGGTGGCTTTATGGGGCACCCCATATATTGGGTTTGGGGTGAAGGGGGAGTGTCAGACAATGGGGGATCCTGCATATGGGGCAGTATGGGGGGGTTTGGGGATGGTATGGGGCTCTGTGGGGAATCCTGAGGTGGTCTGGGGGGTATGTGGGGGGTATCCTGGGGGTGTATGTCAGATATGTGGGATATCCCATACATCTGGTTTGGAGTGAAAGGGAGGTGTCACAGGATGGGAGACCCTTTACATGGGACAGTAGGGGGGGTGGTTTGGTTGGGTGTATGGGACATGCCAGAGTTGTAGGGGGTGGTACATGGGGTATCCCAGGGGTGTATACAGGGTATATGGGAAATTCTGGGGGTGTATAGGAGGTATGGGGGGGTCCTGGGGGTGTATAGGGAGTATATGGGAGTCCCAGGGGGGTATAGGGGAGCCCTGGGGCTATACATGAAGCCCCCCATAGCCCTCTGGGAACACCCCATGTTCCCATTGTGGGGTCAGGGAGGGCACAGTGTCCCTGTTGTGAGGGTGGGGAAGGGACAGTGTCCCCGTTGTGGGGTCAGGGGGGCTCAGTGTCCCCGTTATGGATCGGGGGGCACAGTGTCCCTATTGTGGGGTCAGGGGGGCTCAGCGTCCCCGTTGTGGGGTCAGGGGGGCTCAGCGTCCCCGTTGTGGGGTCAGGGGGGGCTCAGCGTCCCCGTTGTGGGGTCAGGGGGGGCTCAGTGTCCCCGTTATGGGGTCAGGGGGGGCACAGCATCCCCACTGTGGGGTCAGGTGGGGCACAGCGTCCCCACTGTGGGGTCAGGGGGGCACAGTGTCCCCGTTATGGGGTCAGGAGGGCACAATGTCCCCACTGTGGGGTCAGGGGGGCACAGTGTCCCTGTTATGGATCGGGGGGCACAGTGTCCCCATTATGGGGTCAGGGGGGCACAGCGTCCCCGTTGTGGGATCAGGGGGGCACAGTGTCCCCGTTGTGGGATCAGGGGGGCACAGTGTCCCCGTTGTGGGATCAGGGGGGCACAGTGTCTCCACTGTGGGATCAGGGGGGCACAGTGCCCCCATTGTGGGGTCAGGGGGGCACAGTGTCCCCCCTCGGTGTCCCCCAACACCGTGTCCCCGCAGACGAGGCCCGGCAGAGCGCGGACGGGGGGCCGGTGTTCCGGACGGTCCTGGTGCGGATGGGCGGCCTCTTCATCCTCCTCCTCACCGTGGGCCGGTGGAGTGACATCCTGCACGTGTTCCTGTCGCTCCTGGGCGAGCTGTGGTGCCTGCTCCGTGCTGGAGTCCTGCTGGAGTCCTGCCGGATCCAGGTGAGACGGGGTGTCACCTCCCCGGGGCCGTGGCACTGCGGTGAGGGGCTGGTGGCAGCCCCAAGGCCACCCTGAGGGGTCTTCCTGCTCCTCTTCTTCCTTGTCCCTTAGGATTCCATCCAGCAGCCTCACGTGGAGGGACAGCCGGGATCACCTGGGTCGAAGAAGACATCTGGATGAGCTGTGGGGTGTAACCAGACAGCAGAAACTCAGGGTGGCTTTGCCTGGCTCCCCACAATGTGGGCACCCCCAAAATCCTCCCCATGGGGGCTAAGGAAAAAGGGCTCCCAGAAAGTGCCCAACGCCATCCCATGGGATGGAGGAGGTCAGGGGGCAGACTCTGTGGCCCCTGGTTTTTGGGGGCCCTGTGAGGTTGCAGCAGTGTTGGGGTTTGCTCCCTCGTCCCACCAGGACTGTGGGATGCTGATGGATGTCCTGTCCTCGCTGGCTGCAGGGCCACACTGTCACAGCACAGGGGCCTCCAGGGGGGGTTACAAATCTTGGAAAATAAAGGTTTTTTTCCAGTGAAATCTGTGGGCAGAGTGAGGTGGGGACCTGTTGTGCCAGAGGGCAGTTTGGGGACAGCCATGGTGCAGC
Source organism: Dendrocincla fuliginosa (assembly GCA_035047845.1). NCBI lineage: Eukaryota > Metazoa > Chordata > Aves > Passeriformes > Dendrocolaptidae > Dendrocincla > Dendrocincla fuliginosa. The sequence continues at coordinate 1,637,976 of JAWWMO010000059.1, read as the reverse complement.
TTTTTGGAGGAAGTGGGTGGTGCAGTTCCTCTCTGGAAAGGGAAACTGAGGCACGGAGTGGGGGGTGACCCTCTGGCTGGGGGGGTGCCCTCATGCCTCAGTTCCCCACCATGGCTGTGCCATGCCAGGGGGCAACAGGCCCTGGGAAGATGGGGTGCAGTTTGGGGAGAGGGGGTTCTGGCTGCCTGGACATGAATCCCAAAGGAATCCCAAAGCATGGGGGGGAGCAGAATAGGGGCTGGAGGTATTGGGGGCATCCTGGGGCTGGATGGGGGCACAGAGGAGCCCCCGGGGCTGTCTAGGGGCATATGGGGCATCCTGAGGCTCTGTGGGGGCACATAGAAGCAGTATGGGGCATTTTGGGGTGTATGGAGTGGTGTGGGGGCCACTGGGGTTACCTGGGGCTGTACAGGGATGTAGGGTTATCTTGGGGGTATGTGGGGACAGTGGGGGGCACCAGGGGCTGTAATGGGGCACACAGGCACCCCGTGAGTGTATGGGGGTACATGGGGCACTCTGGGGGTGTTGGGTGCCCTGAGGGTACCTGGGGCAATGGGGGGGATCTATGGGACAACCTGGGCGGGGAGGGGATGGGTCAGCCCAGAGGGGCACCCGAGGGGCCATGGGGCAGCCAGACGGCCCCATGGGGACATGTGGGGCTCGCTGAGGTCCCGTGGAGCGCTTTGGGGTGCATGTGGCACTCCAAGGACTGCGGGGCTGCCTAGGGCGCATCGGGCACCCTAAGGACATGTGCCCCTCGGCCGGGGCTGTGGGGCAGGCAGGGGGAGGAGGCAGGGAGGAGGAGGAGGAGGGAGGAAGGGGCGGTGATGCCGGGCGGCTCTGCCTCTCCGCTGCCCCCGCCGCGCCCGCGGAGCGCACGGAGGGACCCGCACCGGCTCCCCAGGTACGGGACAGGGACGGGGACGGGGACAGGGCCACCCCCCGAGGGGCTGCAGGGCCACCTGGGGGCAGGCGACACTTTCCCCGGGCAGGGAACCTCCCCCCGCAAGGTGCGACCCTCCCAGGTAGGGAACGGGGGCCACCCCCAGGTAGGAGCCGCCCCAGGTGTGGGTTTGGGGACCCTCCAGGAGGGGGACAGGGGACACCCCAATATGGGACAGGGACCCTCCCAGGTGATGGGATAAGGGCTGCAGCGCCATCCTGGGATGGGACAAGCGGACCAAGAGCCACCCCCAAGGAGGGGACTGGGGACACTGCCAGGGAGGGGACGGGGGGCCACTGCCACACAGGGGACAGGGCACCCCCAGGGAGGGGACGGGGGCTGTGGGGTTGCATGGTGGGAGACAGGAGACAGTGGGGGGCTGCAAGGCCATCCCCCAGGTGAGGGACAAGGACACAGCGGGGCCACTGCGGAGGGAGACAAGGGGACACCAAGCAACGTGTCCCCGTCCCCCCCCCCAATCCCTTAGGCATCGTCAGAGCACCCTCCGAGAGCTCCCTGGGACACGGGATGGAGTTAGGGGACAGCTGTAGAGGGCTGCGTCCCATCCCAATTTTGGGGGCTGGGGATGCCCCCAAAGTGGCTCCTCATCGATCCCACCTGAGCCCCCCACCCCAGGAGATTTTAGGGGAGCTATGGGGGTCCTTCCTAATGTGGCCTCAGCCACTCCAAACCAGGATGGAGCTATGTAGGGAGGGGTGGGAACCCCATAAACAAAGGGGCAGGACCCCCACTAATGCACCCCTGGAGCCTCGGCCACCCCGACGGCCCCGTTTGGGGGGCACCCGGGGGGTGCTGCCGTGGGGCCGCCGGGATCCCGTCAGCCCCGGCACAAAGAGGAATGCGACGAGCACATGGTTCCCATTAACCCTGGAGAAATCTTTTCTTTTTCTTTTTTTTTTAGGTTAGTTTTTTTTTTTTTTCTTTTCTTATTCTTTTTTCTCCCCTAATTTTCCGCAGCTCGGCTGGGGACGAAGAAGAGCGGCGGCTCCGGAGGGTGAGGATTTGGGCAAAGGGCCGGCAGCGCCGGAGCCCGGCCGGGGTTTTGCCCGTGGGGAGGGAGGGAAGAAGGGAGAGAAGCGCTTGGGGTTCTTTTTCCTCTTTAATCCCTTCCCTGCTTGAGTCAGAGGCTGAAGTCACCAGCGGGAACATCCCGAAGCTTTTCCCCCACCTCGGGAGGAACTGGCTGCCCCCGGAAAGGATGTGCTGACCCCCATGAGTGGGATTTTGGGGGAGCGGAGCCGCAGGAGACGGGGCAACTCATCACACAGGTATTTTTCAAGCTGCTGATTCACCTCAGGGATGAATCCTGCTTCACCAGTGTGGCACCCCAGCTAAAGCCTCAGGGTTCCCCCCCTCCAAACCATTCCATTTGGGAAGGGGAAGCTTCGCCCCGGCTGTTTTTCCCATTGGGAAGTTGAATAAACAGACCTCTTCCTTCCTGAGCAGGTTTATCGGGGTCGGGCGCATCCTGCCGGGGCTGTGCTCGGGGGCTGTGCTGGCGACAGGGCTCTGGTGATTCACAGTGCTGTGCCTTGGTTTCCCCACCTGGAAAAATAAAGGGGGGATGTGCTGAGCTGGAAGGGATTAGCTGGGAATTGGGGTTATGGAGGGAGGGAATGGGGATGTAGAAACATTCCAAAAAAGGGTTTGCAAAAGCAAAATTCTCTTGCAACCCCCTTTTTAAGAGGAAAGGTGGGGTTTTCCTGCTGCCCGTGGGGAGTTTATTCCCAGGTGGCAGCAGTAAAGGGAAAAAAAGGAGGTTATAACTCTTATAAAAGGGCGGGATTGGCCAGAGAGGCGTGAAAATGGGAGATTCCGGCAGCTGCCTCAGCAGGACCCTTTGCCCCGTGTCCTCCCAGGCACGAGACCATTTACTGCCGTGACGTGGGACGGGACGCTCGCTCCTTCTCCCTTTCCGGGAGGCGGGTTGATGCCGAAGGGCAGCACAGCTGCAGGAGCTGCCGGTGTTCCCCAGGGATTTATCTTATTTGCCCTAAAATTAACCCCAGGTCTGGCCCTTCTGTGGCTTCAGAGATGCTGCCGGGGAAGGCAGAGAAGAGGATGGCCTCGTCCATCTTCATCACTCTGGTGCCACCACGGCGGGACGCGGCCACCAAGGAGAAAACCCATCGGGAGCCGCAGCCGGACGGTGCCGAGGTGCCCGGCACCCATCGCCCCCCAGTGCCACTGTCACCCCCCACGCTGCCCAACGGAGGTGAGGGGTGTCCATGGGGGGCTGTGTGGTGCCAGGAGGATGATGGTGGTGCTGAGGATGCTGTGGAGATGCTTGGCTAAAGGACGCACAGGCAGGAGGGGATGTGGGGGGTTTTTTGGGGGTTATTCCCCAAATCCCTGCTCCCATCCCAGGATGGATCCGGTTGCTGGGGAAGGGCTGTATTTGCTCTCCACTGCCAGGCACTTATCGGTGCTGTTTGTCCCCTCCAGCTGGGACGAAGTTTGCTTTTGGGGCAGGTCAGTGAGCGCTCCAGCAAAGCTGTCAGGGCGTTACTGCAACGGAGTGCATAATTGTGATGGGACATTATCACTCCCCTGAACCCCCACATCTGTCTTTCGCTGCAGAAACCCACCCAGTTGTTCCTGTGCCTTCATCTCCGCCTGTCCTCATCCTCTCCGAAGCCCCCCAGCCCACGTCTGCAGAGTCACTGGGTCTGGCGCTGCAGCAACTGGACCTTGCGGCACCCACCACCCTCCAGGTGAGGATAAGGGGGTGCAGACCCCCCAGAGCCTCAGTTTCTCCACCTGCAGGGGTATAAATAATGTGGTTTCACCTTCCCCTGCTCTCCAGGCCCCCTCCTCCTTCCCTGCTGAATTAAAGCTGCCCAAACTTTGCCAGGAGCAAGCGGACAAGCCGCAGTGGCAGGATGTGAATGGGTATCCAGAGCGGGACAGCTCCAGAGGTGAGGGGGGACCCAGCTGTGCACGGGCTGATCCCGAGTTAGGGACACTGAGTCACACAGCTCCAAACCCCTGTCCCTGCCTCCCACAGACATCTGTGCCTTCTGCCACAAGGCGCTGGGGCCGCGGGAGCCAGCGGTGGAGGCCATGGGGAAGCAGTACCACCCCGGCTGCTTCACCTGCCGCACGTGCCAGCGGCTCCTGGCCGGGCAGCGCTACTTCCAGAGGGACGGGCGGCCCATGTGTGACACCTGCTACCAGGTACTGCCCTCCCTCAGGGACAGCCTGCACCCCTGGGGTGGCAGCTGGCATCTGACGGCCTGTGTTCCCTAAATCCCAGGCCACGCTGGAGAAATGCGCCAAGTGCCAGGGGCTGATCACAAAGCACATCATCCGTGCCCTGGGCAAGGGTTTCCACCCCGGCTGCTTCTCCTGCGCCGGCTGCGGCCGTGCCATCGGCGCTGAGAGCTTTGCTGTGGACGAGCAGGGTGACGTGTACTGTGTACCCGACTTCTACAGGTTGGCAAGGGGGGAGCGTCCCCCAGCCTGGGAGCTGGGGTCTGCCTTGTCGCTGTCACCCCGCAGGGCTCACATCGCTCCCGTTTGGTCCCATCAGGAAATACGCCGCAGTTTGCAGCGCCTGCGAGCGCCCCATCGTCCCCTCTGAGGACAAGGACACCTACAAGATCGAGTGCCTGGGACGCAGCTTCCATGAGAGCTGCTACCGCTGCGAGGTACGGCGCCGGCAGGGCCGAGGGGGTGGCACCGAGCCGTGGCTGGCACAGAGCCTACAGCACCCGGGGTTATTTTTTATCCCAGTTTATCTAACACAACGCAGGGTCCCTAAAATGTGTTGTCCCTCTCCTCCCCAGAGCTGTGGGATGGCCCTTTCCCCGGAACTGACGGAGAACGGGTGCTATCCCCTGGACAACCACCTCCTCTGCAAGTCCTGCCACGTCCACTGGCGGAACGAGTCGTCCTGCTGAGACCCCGTGGCTCATCCATCTGTCCCCCAGTGCCAGACACCAAAAAGGGGGTGATTTGAGGGTGACTGCCTGCCTGCTGCACCCCCCTATTCCTGCAGAACTGGTGTTTTCATCTCCAAAATGTGCCCAGGACACAAAATGTGACCCTGTGGACTGGCTGGGGAGCAGTAAGGATATGTCCTGACACGGCTCTGTGCCCACCATGAACATAAAATGCCCTGACAGAGCAACAGTGGCAGATGAGTGAAGGTTTTATTCCTCATTTCTTTTTTTAAACTCTTTCTTCAAGGCCAGCGTGGTTTTCCTGGGTTTTTTTAATTCCTTCTCAAACTTCCTTGGGGTTTCACTGAAATGTTTCTCTCTGTGGAGAGCAGGCACTGATTTAGTTACTTGCATTTAAATAAACCCCCGAGTCTAAAAATTCGCATTCCTTTCATCCACCCTTCATTCCAAACCTATCAAATCCAGGTTTGGAAATAAGGAAAAAAAGCCAGTTTTTGGATCTTATAGGCATGGCAAGTCAGGTCACTCAGGTCCGTAACAATTGATTTTGGGATGCAGCAATTTGGCAGATGCTGCTGGCACGTGGGGGAGAGCCAATGGTTGTTTTTTGGGGGTGGATTTGGGATGTGGTGATGTCGTGGGATTGATAAAAGGGGTTTTGGTGGTGGTTTGGGGTTTTTTTGCTGCACGTCTGTCCCGGAGCCGGCAGAGGGCAGCCGGAGCACAAATTCCTCCAGCAGGCAGCAGAATTCCAGCTAAACGCATCTGACAGCCCCGTTTCTGCACATTACCCAAGACACCGTTCTGCCATCGGAAACTTTTTGATCTTCTCTCAGTCTGAGCCCCAAACCAGAAGAAATTAGACCATTTCTCTGCATGCCCAACATCTGCACAACTGATGCTGCCAGTGCTCAGTGGTTTTGTTTGCAAGGGCGTTGCAAACCAGGCGGAGAAACTTCTTAACTTTCTTTTTAAATGAAAGTGCCTAAAAAGCCACAAATCGAGAGCAGAAAATAGCAAGAGCGTGCGAGATGATGTTTAATGCCTTCCTGATGGAAAAAGGGAGCTGTAAAAAAGAAAACCACCCCCAGAGCAGGAGCTCGGGGCTCCTGGGTCACATCCGTCGTCTCTCTGGGGCGTGCTGTATTTATGAATGAAGGGGTTAATGATGGTTAATTAATCACATCAACAACTATTTCCTGACGACTCTTCCCGGTTTACAAAGCCGATTACTCAGTGTTCGTTAATGAGCGTCTCTGGCCCATCAATCAGCTTGTAACTTGCTATAAACAAATTTATAAATAAGATGTTAAAGCTGCACTTTGTCCCGGTCACGTAAGTCAGTGGCTTTGGGTCTGGCTGGGTGGTAACCTCGTGTCCCACGCCAGGGAATTCCCTTGCTCAAAGTCAGCTCTCCCTTTCCAAAGCTTCTTGCTCTGTGAGGAAAACCAGGCATCAAAATGCTGCTAAAAAAGTAAAAAGATGTGGTGGTGGCCAAAGAGAGTGGAAACGGAAAGCCCAGAAGTGGCTCATTTTTGTGCAATAAGAGTATTTTTCCAAGTAAGGTTTTTGGGGAAGATGGAAGCACCAATGCTGAGAGGTGTTTTGGATGTGTTATTCCAAGCCGTGCACAGGGGGGTTGAGTATTTCCCCCACAAAGCAACCCAGGATGGGCTGCTGGCAGTGGGACTGTGGTGAGTTTGGGCTGGAGGTAGGCAGGGAACTGCTTTTATTAACGTGAAGCCTTGGAGAAGGTCCTGGAAAGCAAGGAGAAAGGAAAAGCACAGCTGGAGAGTTTGGCAGTGTGGTGAAGGGATGCAGAAATGGTCGGATTTGGCAGGATTTTCCAGGAGCAGAGGATGACAACGGACAGTGATGGATGGACACGGAGGTAAGAGGATAAAAGGCTGGTTTTAAGCCTTTTCCTTCCCGGATCAGGAGAGAAGTGTTACGAGCTGAGGTGCGGGGAGTGTCACTATGAAAAGCACAGCCCTGTGTTTTCCCTCGGGAGGATCTCAAGGAATTTTGAGCTGCGTGCAGGAGATCCTGCAGGGGTGAGGCTGCAGAGCTGGATCCTGTCCTGTGGCCGAGCAAAACCACCTCATCTGTGACGGCTCAGCCCGTCCTTGGGCTCCTCACCCTGTCACGGGCAGTTCTGTGAGTGTCCAGATTAGCTGGCAAAAATAAACCAAACACATCCTGCATGGAGCACTAAGATTCTGGGGGCTGGGAGCTTCCAAAGCCTCGTGAAACCCCCCTGGACCACCCAGGTGTAAAAACCACTTGAGGTCTCTCGTCCTAGCGGCAGTGGGCGAGGGCAGAGAGGATCCCAGCCCTCTGAACACCACTGGCCGAGGCTCTGCCCTTCCCCAGGCCGCTGGAATGAGCCCAGCAGTCCTTGCAATCCCTCTTGGCAGGCTGAGGAGAGCGGGAAGGACCTGGCTACCCTCCAAGGAGCAGCAAATGCAAATATTTCTTCACTCCAGGCTGGGTGCGGCTGCGGATAAAATTTCCTCGGGCTTTCCCAGCGAAGGCATCCGATATCCTACTCTGCTGCGAGGCCAAGTTGCTCCCGGGAACACAACGGTGCATCCCATTAAAGAAACCCCAAAGATTATTCTCCTTGCGACTCTTAACTTTTAAAAAAAGATTTAAAATTAAAGAAGGAGCTGCCAAGCACAAGCTGTAGTGGTGTTAAATGAGTGGTTCAAGTGTTGCTTCATAGCAAAAAAGGCCTTTTTGCAGGTTTTGTTGGCAAATGGGAGAGTTTTGGCATGGCACAAGGAAACTGAGATACGGGGAAAAGGCTGGAAAGTGTCTTTCCTGGCATTCCCCCAGTAAGCTGGGAGAAATGGGGAAAAGCAGAGATAGAGATGAGCCAGAGAGGGAGGGATCAGTCCTATTCCCTGTGTCATCACCACTTCCAAGGTGCTGGGAAGGAGCTGGAGGAAAACACTGTAGGAAGGGGAACTGAGGCTGAAACAGAGACCAGAGCTTTGCTGGCTGGAAAACGTACTGGGAGCAGGGTTGGGTGCTGGTTTTTCTCAAATAGGATGGAAACAGCTACAGGAAAACTGGGTTTTTCCCTTGGACATCCCAGGTTAATGGCAGCTGTATCCCAGCTGGTTCACTGCAGTGTTGCTCTTCCCTGCAGAGTGTTCAGATCTATTTTCTGCATTTTCCTGTCATCAGCACAGCCTAAAAATCTAACATTTCTTAAATGAAAAGTGGTCTGATCCTGCTGGTTAAGATAGACAAGGGAAAACCAGCAGGGATTACACTGAGAGCAGCTGAGCCCTGGATTTCTCCAGCTTCATTATGCAGCACAGGTGGGAGATATATATATATATAAAAAATAAAGCACAATATTCTAATATTCTCCTTTTTCTTTTTCCCATTTTCCTCTGAACCAAAACTGAGCCACCCACTGCTGCAGTTTTAAAGCACATTGGTTTTGATAACACCAGGGGAAATGGATGCAGGCGGGTGCGTAAGCGCGTTACCAGGCTGCAAGTGCTACACTGGCTTATTTATATAAAAAAAAATAAATAAAATAAGGGATAAAAAGCCCAACCCACCCTATTTCTGAAAATAGACACACAGCACATGCCTGCCAGTGAGGTTTTGCCATCTTGTATCCCACATTTCCTTCATCCTATCGGCAATTTACAGCATCATGCAGCCTTCTTTCCCAAAAATTAACAATTTTCACCTAGAATTGGCTTTGAGCACTTTAAATTACATCTTTATTTTGCTGGAGTGTCCAGCAGAGCCTCTAAGTGAGGTGTTTTACTAAAAAAAAACCCAAAAAACAGGGCTATTTCTTGCAGAGGTTATGCTGTTTGTCAAGGCTCATTGACCTCAGGGATTTATTGCTGGGAAAAAAAGGTGGAGGAGAAAGATGGGGAATAAATACATATAAATAATGGCGGCTTCAACCCCTGCAAAGGAGAAAGGTGGTGGAACAGCAAATAATTCGGCATATTTATATAATAAATATATATAAAGACATAAATCATCAATATATAAATCCATACTATAACAATATATCCCTTAATTCTCCATGCGGCTGAACTTTCCCTCACAGCCTAACCTGGGGAATACACTTTAATCTCATTTACTGGATTGCTCCGTGCGCCGATGGATCTTGCTTGAAGCGACCAGGCTCCTCACGGGGTTTTACGGGCGACGCGTTTAGCGAAGCAAAACAGAACTCCGTGTAGAAAAAAAAATAATAAGAAAGAGAAATAAGGTCTAAAAGGAGTGTTTTGGCCGACACGGGCGGCGGCGGCCGCGCTGCCCTCACGGCGCCTCAGGCGCGGCCCCACCCCGGCCCGCTTCACAAAATGGCCGCCCGGCGGGGCCGCGGCGTGAGGCGACAAAATGGCGGCGGGCGCGGCTGAGGGGGCTGCGATCCTGGGCGAGTCCCCTGCGGGCTGGCAGCGAAAGCGCTGCGGGTTGAAACCCGACCTTCCTCTTCCCCCCCCCACTTCCCTTCCCTCCCTCCGCCCCCTTCCTCCTCTCCGCGTTTGCAGAAGGATGCAAAAATGCCCAGAAATGCGCGTGTTTTCGCTCGGCCGTGGCGGGGCCCTCCGTGTGCCCCTCATGCCCTCAGCGTCCCTCCCCTGCCCCGGCTACCCCCGCCTCAGGCGCTGTCGCTGTCCCCCCTCCCTGCCCTGGTGTTACCCCTCAACTATTACTATTTTTCTGCCTCACTTTTGGCCCAGAACCGCGCTTTCCCACACGCTCCCCCCTCTCCCCCGTCACCGCCGCCGAGGTGGGTAGTTTTTAATGCCTAATTCTGTCGTTTTGCACCGCTTTTCTCCTTCGCAGGGGTTCGGAGCCGCAACCTCCCGCTCTCCTCACGGCGTGGAAAATACCCAAACGTGCTCAGGGGGGAAAAAAAACAAAAAAAAAAAAAGAAAAAAAGTCCCCAAACACCCGAGGACTGATTTATCATCGGAGCCGGAGTGGTGTGGGAAGAAGCCATCGCCGCCTGCCATTCGCTTAATTAAAATCATACATTGGTGTGATCAGACGTGGTAATACCATAAAAAACCCCAAATCCCGTAACATCCACACGCTCGTTGTTGGAGGCTGCAGCCAAGGTACCACATACTCGCTTTTTTCTTTTCTTTTTTTTTTAAGTATTTTTTAATGTTGCCTTACCTTTTTTGTCTGCATCACAGGCTATAATACTGCCCCTTGTTAAAAGCTACCTGCCTAAAATACTGCTTTTTTACCCCATTAAATTACAGGTTTAGGCCCATATAGATGCTCTTTTATTTCTACATTTACACAAATATGTCTATATATTTACTACATACATACATAAATATTATATATGACTACATATTTATATGTATAACTCCTTTTTCCAGGGACTGCTTAGAATATAAAATAAACCCACACATCTAAAAACTATGATTTAATTATATATAATATAGTTGGTCCATATATATCTTTGATTTTACATATATATTACCTTGCTTTCCTCCATTGGTTTTCTACTACAATGTATCCTAAAAGCAGGAGAAAAAAATGCCATCAAAACCCAAAAATTAAAGAAAAAATAACAAAAAAAATCTCTTTTATTTTTACAGTCCGTGGCAGAAGTTTGTGCCTGAATGTTTTATTTGTTCCACAGAGATGTAGATTTTCCGTGGGAGATTTGGGGAGGATTAGGGTTTTTTTTAATGAAAAAAAGAGGGAAAAAATACACCCAGAAAAAGAAAAAAAAAAAAACAAAACACGAAACAAACCCCAAAACAACCCAATCAAAAAGAAACAAAAAGGAAAAGAAAAAAAGGCACAACAAAACCACAAAACCAAACCCCAGTGAGTGAAGCTGCAAATGCAGCCGAATAGTCCGGACCAGACAATTCATTGCACAGAAAAACGAGGATAAAACGGGGCTGCAATGGCCGGCTTTGCTGTAGATCCGGGAGGAGGGATCAGCTCCTTTATCCCACCATCTCGCGCTCCAAACACCACCATTTTTTCCCCTTTTTTTTTTTTTTTTTTTGGTTTAATGTGCTTTCTTTTGTTCCGAGCCGAGCGGGGCCGCCCCACCCCCGCGCCGGAGCCGCTTGGGGGATTCACTTCTACAGAGATCTCTATTTATTCTGGTTTTTCCTCCCCCTGGCCTTGTGCAATCTTCTCCCTTTTATTGCATGGGTTTGTTTTTTTTTTCCCCCCCCTCTGCGGGTGTAAAGGTTTCTCTGCTTTATTCCAGAAGGTTCCACGGGGGCGGGGAGCCCCCACTGCGGCGCCTTTGCCGCAGAGCCGGGCAGGAGGAGGAGGAGGAGGAGGAGGAGGATGATGCACCACCTCTCCCTGCCTGGGAGCC
>JAWWMO010000059.1:1572370-1618430 GCA_035047845.1 Dendrocincla fuliginosa | reverse complement strand
CCGCGCCGCGCAGCATGGTCCGGGAAACCAGGCACATCTGGGTCGGCAACCTGCCGGAGAACGTGCGCGAGGAGAAGATCATCGAGCACTTCAAGCGGTGAGTGCGGCCGCGGCGGGGCTGTGTGAGTGTGTGTGTGTGGGGGAGAGCCTGAGGGGCCGGGCGGGCCGGGCCGCGAGCGGGCAGAGCGAGGGGCAGGGACGAGGGAAGGGAAGGGAAGGGGCAGTGCGCGGGTCCCGAGCGGAGCAGCAGCGAACAGCGCCGAGAAGAGCCCGCCATGGCGGGGCCGCGGCGGGGAGATACAAAAATGCCGAAAATGGACCCGAGCCGGCGGAGCGGCGGCGAGGACAGCCCGGCTCGCAGCGGGTCCCAGCGCCTGCAGCCGGCTGGGTCGCCATTCCTGCTTTTTTCGGTTTTTTTCCTCGCAATTATTCAACGCTTGGAGTTTTCTGTGTTTATTTTCGCCCGTCTCGCTCCCATCTGGAGCCCTGGATGATGCTGCGTGTCCCCCCGAGGGGCAGCGGGCTGTGGGAACCGAAGCGCCTGCAGCTGCGAGAACGTGACTCGGAAAGAAAACAAATGACACGAACCCACGGAGAAAACACGGGATCCTCCACGCGGGAAGCGCCCTGGACACCTCACATCGTGCTGGCCTGTTTTTTTCTTTTTTCTTTTTTTTTTTTTTTTCCGTTGTTGCATAGGTTAATCCCGCTCATAAGGAAGTAGTAGCTGTTTGCATGGTTGTGTTTTTTTCCTCCTCCCTCCGTCTTTCCCTGCGAAGAGGAGGAGGAGGAGGAGGAAGAGGCTTCTCCCCCGCCGCCTCAGCAACACCTTTTTCCTCGGGAAATGCTCTCAAGTTGATGCACCCCCCGCTGGAAGCTGGTTTTGGGGTTTTTTTTAAGGGGGAAAAAAGGAAATACCGAGCCCTGCTCAGCTCATGGCCCCTCCAGATGGGTTGGTTTAATCCCACCACCGCCAGAAAAAAAAGGATTTTGAAGCTTCCTTTAATCTTCCTGCGCTGGAAAAATGACGGAGCGTCCTTAATAATGAGTCACCATGGGAAAAATAGATGCGGTGACACCGAGGGGGGAAAAGGAAGGTCCCAGCGCCTCTTCCCTGCTCGCTTGTGCTGTGAAAGGACCGGGGGTCTCACATCCCTCTCCATCCTGCCGGTCTGAGCTGCTGCAGCAGCCAGACCCCATCTCTGCACTCAGCGCTCCGAAATTACCCTGTTTTAATCGAACTTCGCCTTTTTTCACCTTTATTATCCCCTCCCCGAGCCCAGATTCGCGGCTCGGTCCGTGCCGGATGGTGGATCCGTATCCAGGGTGGTTTGGCGTGTCCCCCAGTCTAGGTTATGTGACCCAGCGCTCTGCAAAGGCCAGTTTTTTGGGGAAAAAAACCCCGCTCTGGGGTGGTTGGGTGAATTTTAGCCATAAGTAGCTGAAGGAATAGGCACTCCACAGTAGAAATTTGACATTCGTGGGTTTTATTTCGTCCAGTCCTCCTCCTTGTGTAAGATGTATTAAGGCAGGGAAAAAGTTGCTATGGTACTGTTGCTTGGAGATGGATGGGAAAAATGGCAGGCGCTGAATTAATTACCTTTTTTTGGTTGTTTTTACTTGGGCGAGTTGCGATCGGAGGTTTGGGAAGGGGACTTGCAAAGCCAGGCATTTCTCCCAATTTCTCCCTGCTTGTTCCAACCTGGTTTTTACCCGGGATTTGCGTGTTTGGGTGAGGCTGATCCCAGGTCCGTAAACACAGTTAAAAACACCCTCCAGCCCTTTGGCTGCGGGCGCTAAAGCAGGGGGGGCAATGACACGCTGCCTGCAAACCCTGTCGGGGTGTGAACACGGGAATTCTGTGGCTGGAAAAGGGCGGAGGGGCGAGCGAGGAGCCGGGCGGGAGGCTCGGGGTGTAGGTGCTGTAGGTGGACAATGGAGCGAGGCTTCCTTTGTATGGCCGTGCCCGCCGGGGGGAAGGGACACATCGCTCCCTTAGGAGGGGAGACCCACGGCGAGGGGATAACCCGGCCCTGGGGTTATCCCTGGGGCTGCCACGGCCGGGGCTTCCCTCTCCTTCGGCGTGGAGAGAAAGTCTTTTTGGATGGAGCGGCGCCTGGCAGAGCCCAGTTCCCACCCATCCCCCAGCCTGGGAATAGGGCGGAGAGGCTGAGCCATGGGAGCCGTGCGGGGAGGATTTTGGGGAAATACCGCCTGAAATCGCGGCCGGGCTGGCAGCGGCCTCACCCCCGGAGCCTCCACAACCCGGCCCAGGGTTTGTTTTGCCACTGGGCTTGGGAAATGCTGCCCTTCCCAGGTGGAAACCCTGGCTTGCTGCTCAGTCCCTGCCAGGGGCAAGTGGGACAACCAACCATCTTGTGTCCAAAGAAGCCAAAATTCAGGGAAAACTCCTAAAACGTCAAACCCAGCAGGAGTGTTCAGTGTGAGGGGTTTGCTGCTTCTCCTCCCCCCCTCACTCACCCACTGGCTGTGGAGACCTTGCTTGGTTTTGCAGCCTCACAAGGAATTCTTTTAAGGGATGAATTAAGATGAAAGAGGTGTTTTGCAGAAATTATGTGGTGTGTTTTTTTCTAAAATGCTCCTGATTGGTTTATTTTATTGTGAATGGAAATAACAGTGAGCTTATGAATCCTCTTCTCAAATCAGAGAACATTGAAGCTGGTCTCAAGAAGCTCTGGCTTACATGAGCAGTGTTATTTTTCCCTTAAAAGCAGTGTTACTTTTTACCTTAAACACCCTTTAAAAAATCTATTTCCTTGATGTTAAAGGGGATTGTAAAGGAGAGATTTTCCATGCATTCTAACGGGTCGAGATTGTTTTGGCCTTTCAGTTTCTTACTCAAATATTCCCTTTTCAAAAACTGTATTTTCTATATTTTCTTTCAACGGAGCTATTAAGACGCCCTGAAATAGAAAAGCAGCCAGTGCCAGGAGCAGAGATGCACTGTTAAGGTGGAATAAGCAGCAGATCCGAGTGGGGATGTGAGAGCCATGGCTTGGGTTCTCCTCATTAATGCTGGAAAAACCCTGTCGTTCTCCATGGCTGGAACAGATGCTTGGCCAGCTTGGAGAACAAGGCAACTAAATATAGGAACAGTTGTCCCCAGCACAAGGACTGCCCTTCCATAGGGTTTTGTTCCTCGGTGTTTTCTTCCTGGTATCCCAGAGAACATGGTTTTGTCCCTTTATTGCTGTTTTAGAGGGCAAAGAGGAGTAAAAGCCTCTTCATTCTGGACCATGTGACTGTGCTGTGCCATCTCCTGTTCTGGGGGAGAATCAGGGTGTTCACAGTGGTAACCAAGTCCAAGAGAAACCTTGGATTCTGGGAAACAAATTGCTCCTTTACAATTGACTGAAATAAACTGTGGATTGGAGCAATCTTGGGGAAGACAAATAACTTTTAAGGTTTGTTTTTTTTTTGGAGGGGGAGATGGGCTCTGTGTGGCTTTGCTGGTATCTGTTTCTAAGGAGATGCTTTGGGTACTTCCTGGAGAAGTGGTTGGCACTTTAAACACAACTGCAGAAAACCTGCCCTGACAGCGAGGGCCTCTTTGATTTCAGTGTTTCCTACAGAATATTTGGTCAGTTTGAGAAAATGTTCTGTCTTGATGGCCAGGAGTGTAAATTCAGTGGCCTGAGGTGTTGCAGAGGAGTTTTGGTAGCCCTGGTACGGGCTGTGGGAGGGGACAACATTGGTCACTGCTGGTGTGGAGCACTCAGGAAAAACCTTATTCCCACACCTGGCACGGGCAGGTCTGGCAGTGCCTTTCCACAGGAACAGGCTGGGGTTGGAAGGAACAGCCCTCCTGGTTTTCCAGGAAAACTCTTAAATTGGTTCCCAGGCTCTTATTGCTGATCATTGATCAGTAAAGCCTCGGGTATCACTTGGGATGAGTTCTCCTAACTCAGCTCTGCCCATAGAGAGCCCTCCCCAGGTTTGTTTTTACTGTAGGGAAATACAGAAGTGAGGCCACAGAGGGGACTATTCCTGTTTTCTGTCTCGATTTGTGGCACTTCAGGTGACAGGAGTTTGACAGATGAGGTGCTGTCCTTTCCAGCTCCGAGCTTTGGAGGAGGGGACAGTGGGCTTTGCTGGAGCAGTGTCTGGAATATTGGGCAGCATCAGGACTTGTCTATGCTGGTTTTACAAACACTGCCTGTAAGGTAATGGTAGATTTGTGGAACACAAAGACCAGGGGAGGATGTTTGGTTGGGTGACTGGGGCAGGGGGATTAAATGAACTGCCCAGAGTCAGAAGGGGGAGGGAAGGTGGGGAACACAGTGGGTGAGTTTTGCCTCCTTGAGTCGTTTGGTTCCTTAGGAAAGTCAGCCTTGCTCTCTCTGGGTGTAGTTTCATCAGCTGGGCAGTTAATTGGGGCTCTGGTGGTGGTTTTCCAGTAGGTCTTTAATAATTCTACTCCTAGTATTGATCCACAAACGCCCCAGAGCAGCCCAGGCATCGCCTGGGTGTCACCCGGCAGGGTTTGTCTGCAGCCACCTCCTCCTTCCCCCCAGGCCGGGTCACATCAGGGTGGCTCCTGAGCAGGCAGAGATTCAGGAATCCTCGGGCTGCTCTGGGTTCTTCTCTCTGCCTGCACTTGAGGGGCACGGTGACGCCACCCTGGCCGGGGAAATGCCTGGGTAATTATTTCAAAGAAACTTAATGAAAAGCCGCCAAGAGCGTAGATTTGGACTAAGCTTCTATTAAGTGGTTTTACATGCTGAGCTGTGGTAGAAAGATAACTTGATGTCACTTGGTCACAAAATTCTGTCACTGCTGAGCCTGGCTGGCATTGTTTCTCCTCTGAAGTTCCTTCAAAGGTCTCAGCTGTGTTTAGTTGTGATTATTTGTGATTTGATGTAACAGCTTCTGTTGCCACTGAGCCTCTCCAGAGCGATGTTGGCTTTTGGTATTTCTTGCCCTTCCTGTAAATTCCTTTGGTACAACAATAAAATAATCCTCGCAGAGCCCAAGAAACCAGATTCGTATGCTGAGAACTTACCAGTCCTTGTGAGGCGTAGAGAGGTCCTAAATCCATTCATGAAGTCAGAACAGGGGATGAGAAAAGCCTTGTTGACTGGGTTTTTATTCCTCCTTGCTTTTCATAGGGCAGAAAGTCATGCCAAGTTCTCTGGCAAGTGACCTTGTTGCCGTCTTGAGGTGTGTCCAAAATTAGGTCCTTGTCTTTGCTGAGGGCAAAGAGGCGCTCGCTGGCTTTCCATAAAAAAGGAAGTAAATATCCAAATGAGTGGAGGGCAGGTTGGAGATCTTGGGTGAGGAGGTGAGTCAGGACGGACCTGGGGCTCCTCAGGAGCTTTGTTTTCGTGAGTTGATGTGTCACAAGTGCAGCCTGGCTCGTCCTGGTGGTTTCATGCTGTTGTAGGTTTGTGAGGGAAGAGGAGGAGATGCCCTTCTGCACAGGAAGAGGCACCTGAGAAATAACAAACATCCAAACAGTCTGCTGAGGGTGTTTGGGAAGGGGGAGGACTGAGGGTCTCGCTGCTTTTGGGCTGCCCAGGGTTTCGGGGAAGCTGCTGAGTGTGAGTTGTGGAGCTGCCAGTGGGGTAGATCCATCCTGGGTTTGGTGGATACCAAAAATAAGCACCAGTGAGATATTTCACTTGTGTTTTTCATTAAGTTCAGTGAACTTGCTGAGGTCTGAGAACGCCCTGAAACTGAAGACTGCAAGGACAAACATTGCTAAACAATGAACTGAGGAATATACTAGAAAAATGATTACTCTCCATAGTAAGATCCTGAGTTGCTGCATCTTCGGCATTCCGACTGAGGAATCTCGTGGGAGGAGCAGGACCCTGAAGATGGAATTTCACAGGGTACAACCAGCCTTGCTGCTTCCCTTTGCTGGAGTCTTTGTGCTGTTCTGCAGACTGCTCGGAGAGTTAATGAAAATCAGACAAAAGCTGGTTTTTTGTTGCCTGGGATACAAGTCAGTGTTTCCCACCTGGTGATTGTCCACGCACTCGTTTGGAGGTTTCACCTTTCTGCCTGGGGAGTAATGGCAGCTCAGATCTCCTGAAACCCATCCCCGTGGCTGCTCCGCAGCAATCCGTTCCGAGGTGATGAAGACTCCTGGATGAGGAATAAACCCCAGCAATTACTTTGGTTTGTGCATTTCCATAGTTATTGTTTAACCTGCTGACGCTCTGTAATCGTGCCCTGCAATCTGCGAAATCCTGCCGTGTGAAGATAACATCCTTCAGTAAAAGAATAAACATTGGTCCAGCCTTTTCATAAATACACCGGGCCATACTCCAGGGCCTGCTGCAGTCTGCTCTGGCAGCAGGATGGACTGAAAGCAGCACCTCTGAGTTGGGTTGAAACAACATCCTTCACGGGGTGGATTTTTCAGAAGCGTGTCCTGTAGCCACTGTGTGTGTTTGGCTCCGGATTGGAGTTTGGGTGTCCGTGCCTTGTCCGAGGTCCAGACGTTCATGGGGACTTGGGTGAGAAGGCAGCAGAATTTGGATGTGGAAGGAACATCAATTTTCCGCTCAGACAAACTGGTCGTGGGAGGAGAGCAGCAGGCTGTCACAATGACCACGTTCTGCCCAAAGGCTTGGGCGTTTTTAAGAACAAAAGGGAGCTTTTCTGCTTGCTTTCTCTTCCCCTTTTTAATTAGACTCAGCAACTTAAAACTGAAAGCACTTTGTTTAAGCACACTTAGATCTGAAGCGTGAGCTTCTGCCTCTGATCCGAGTGCCCTGAACCTGCTCTCTTCTCTCCACTGAAAAGCCAGGGAAGAGCAAACATCTCCTGAAGGAGTGTGAATGGATGGTCTGCAGGGCTGTGTGTTGGATACTGCTGGCTCTCTCTGCAAATGGAGACAGTGCTGCCCTGGGTGGGGGCTCCTCTGGGATGTCCCTCTGTCCAAATGGAAGGGCTTCCCTGTCTTTTGTTGTCGCCAGGTGTGGTAGGAATTGAGAGCTGAGTTCAAACCAAGTTCTTGTCACAAAGGTGGTCAGGTACCCTCTCAAAGCTGGGTTTCAAATGATCTTCTAGCTCAGTAAAAACTGCCAGATTGTAAATGATTTTATTTTAGCAAGTGGTGAATCACTTCCAGTTTTCCTCCAGGTACAAAGAGGAGCTGGTTGTGTTTGTTGTCCGTGGGGTTCATTGAGAGTGCCTTGGTGTCCCTGTCCCAGCTGGGTGAATCCCTCCTGGCCTCACTGACAGTGAGGGCTGCCAAAAGGACACAGAGGCTTCCTTAGAAGTTCCCTCTTTCGGCTCTCTGTGGCAGCTGGGGGGGACCTGTAACAGTTAATAGGGCAAAATAAGAAAAATAAATTGCCAAGTTGTATGTTTAAAGAAGTCATTTTGGAGGGAAAAAAGTCTTCCGGCCTCATTAGCATCCTCAGTGTGAGGGGAATAAAAGCTCAGGGTGGATGAGTATCTCCCTTGTATACGTAACCAACATCTGATTTAGTTTCTGGGGCTCTGGGAGATGCTGCTCTTGGAAAGGCAGCTGGATGTGCACCCAGACAGCCAGCGGGCTGCACAGTCACCGCCTTGTAATCGGAGTCTCAATAACCCTTTGGTGTTCTTCGTAACTCTGAAACAACTCCCTGGGGAGAACGAGTAGCAGAGAAGCCTTGCTATGTTTAAAATACAGAAGTGGCTTCAATACCAGTGTTGTAGATGATAATCTGGTTGTGGGTACAGTGAGATTCACCGTCTTTTGGCAGCAATTGAGCTCAGGAAGCATCTCTTCCTCTGCATCCTTTTGGAGGTTACAGCCCCCGGGTTGTGCTGCAGTTCTTGCTCTTGCCTGGCTTGTGTCAGTCTGAGTTTTCAGAAGGAGCCCTTAAGGGTGAAGCTGATCAGTGAAATGGCATAGAATGAGGGAGCAGCTTCCCCGTGGTTGTGTTGGTGGAGCCGGTTGTGTGGCAGGGGGTTCGGTGTACCTGGATGTGTCCCTGAACCACAGGAACAGCCGTCCTGGTGGGGTGGTACCTGCACTCCTCCAGATACAGCTCTGCTCAAGCCTTTGGTGTGGTGAGGCCTCCTTTAGGCCAGCCCATGAGGCTGAGGTGTGAAACCTCGCCCGGCACTGTGAGGAAACTCAGGTTTCCAGCTCAGCTTTGCAAAAGCCAGACTTTGTGTCATAGCAAACGAAAAGCCATTGAAGTCTGGCTGGTTCAGGAGCTCAGCTGTGGAAAGTCCCAGGCTCCTGCCTGTGGAGAAGGTGCCTGGAGCACAGGCAGTGACTGCAGACAAAACACACCCATGTGTGTGTGCCGGGCGCTTGGCAGTGGGAACAGGAGTTCCCCTGGGCTGACACCTGGCTCCCAACTGTGGAGTTGGTTTAGTCACAGGGACAAGCACTTTCTCCAGGGTGATGGTGATGGTGAGTCACGGAGCAACAGAATAACATTTACACATCTGTGTTTGGGGACCGACTGGGGCAGGAGCAGCTGGGAATGGGCTGTGTGTCCTCCCCGGGTTCACCCCTTAGCAGGAGGGGAGCTCTCGGGGTTTGGGGCTGTGATTCCTTGGGTCAGGGGCTGACTTCTGTCAGAAATGGATTTCAAGTTGTCAAATTTATAGGCTGAACTGAAGCTGGCTACTTGTTCAAACCAAGCTGTGGCTCAAGGGGGAAGAGCAATTCCATCACTCGGGGTGGTCCCAGACATAAACTTCATTTTCTTCCAAAACAGCATTTTCTGTAAAATGCACAAAACCTTGGTGAAGAGGTTGTAAAGTTTGTCCTTTACTGGAGGAGTCTGAACCAGTGAGCACCAAGACTTGGGAAGCTTTAAGATGATCCTCATTCCAAGTGCTCTGCAGTATGGCAGGGACACCATAATGTTGTGACTCTGCATTTCCCTCCATCTGCTGCCGGATACACGCAAAGCAGAGCTCGGAGAAGCAAAACCTTGATGGGGAATTACCCTTTCATGTAAAATGAAAAAACCTTAATTAATCAAGAGGTTCCCCCACGGTTGCGATGCGGCGCGTTCTTCACATCAAATCCAACCAAAGCCTGAAATCAGTCACGCAGAAGAACAGGCTGGAGCAATTCCCCCGCAGAAAGTGTTGAACGCAGCCTATCACCACCGGTGGGTTTGAGGCAAATCTGCAGATTATGCTTTAAGCTGGGAGGAGAAAAAGAAATGCCCTGTCGCTGGAATTCGGCGGCTCTGTGTCTGGCGTGTAGGAACGTGACAGCGCATCTGTGTGGGCTGGGGATAAAGAGGCACAGCTCGTCGTGCTCGAGACAACTCAGCTGAACATGCACGGTTCCTTCGTGTTTCTGTAACCTTTTCATGCTTCTACAAATAGCCATATGTATTCTGATCTGCTTGGAGAGCAAGACTGAGGGGTTCCTGCCGTGGATGTATCTCTTGCCTAATCAGTTTTGAACCCGTTCGCCACTTCCAGCTAAACCTGAGGGCGAACGGGATCTTCAGTCTCGGAGACACGACGTTCCTTTGAGTTTTGTGAAAACAAGCGGTTTTAATAGAGGAGAGAGACCTGATTAGTGGCCCCATGGAGAGAAAAGCTGCAGTGAGAGCGCAGCTCTTATTAGACATTAAAGAATCCACATGGGAGAGAGGTGTTCCTGACCGTGGGAAAAGCTGCAGTGGGAACTGGCAGTTATTGGACGCCGGAGAATTCGACCTCAAGACACGCATCTGTAAGAAACGAGTCGTCATTAGTTCTGCTCACAAAGCCACTTGGATTCTTTTTTTGGTTTGTTTGTTTGTTTTTTTTTAATAATATATATACCAATAAGCTGCGACTGCTTTTCTGTAATTGTTCAAAGAGACAACCAGAAGAAGTTCCTTAGGAGGAGAGCTGCCTCTTTCTTTCCTGGCTGTCTGAGGTGGCCCTGGCAGCTGCCCGTGGGTAGTGCTGGGCTGAGCCCTGGGTTGGTTGCAGGTCGAGGGCTGATGCAATGCCGGCTCCTCCTGACGCTGCCGGCAGCGGAACTGCTGACTTGGGAGAGGGGGATATTAAATGTAGCCCAGCGAGATATTGCACGCTGTGCCAAGAGGGGTTTTTACTCATCCAGCTTCATGTAATCCCTGTGTCCAGAGCGTGGATTCAGCTTCCCCTCCCTCATCTTCACCCTGGTTTGAGCTAGGACTCCTCCTGAGGGCTGCTCCGTGTTGTGGGGGTGTCCCAGTGGAACTGATAGTTCAGGGAATGGAAGCACCTATGTTTGTGTGTCACCTGATGTGTGTGTGCTGGAGCAGCTGATCTGTGGCAGAACTGGTTGTCACGGGGGTTGCAGAAACATTTCCCAGTGTGTTTGACTGTTGGATGAATTTGTTGCTGGGACATTGGGAACTATGAACAAACCATTTTAAATATTCTGCATCTTCCCTCTCTGGTGGTACATAATAATTCTGTTCGTGTATTAATACCTCAGCAGCATCCAAAAGGTCACTTTGCAATAAAGACATAAATAAAATGTCTTAATTAGGAATCAGTCTTAAAATGGAGCTGAGCTATAAAGCCAGAGGCGAGCGCTCGTTCCCACATGGAGTTATCTCCGGCCTATCTGCTCCTGAATACCAGAGGTATCAGGACTATTGGTGAATGTGCCTGTGCTCGCTTTTTAATTTCCTACTTTGTCATCTCTTAGGGAGGGATTACGAGTGCAGACAAAGCCCTGGCTGTTTTCCGTGCGTGGCAGGAACACGTGCTGTATCTCATTAACAAACCCCCTGTTTGTTGTCGGGAGTTGGGAGATTTCCTGTCGAGTGCTGCTGGGGGATAAAGGGAGCTGCAAAGCCCAGGGGGATCTGGGTTTGGGTGATTGGGGTGCTGGGGCAGGAGGATAGAAGGATGAACATCAGACTCAGGAGTCACCCCAGGATTGTCTGGCTGAGCTCTGTAACCTGGTTCGTTGTTTCTGCTCCTGAATTGTGACGTTTTCCTGAAGATCTTTATTACTTGGAGAAAAGCTGCAGAGAATGCCCTGAAGAACATTGTTTTTCTCCCCCCAAAGGTCACAGAGCCAATAAAGATCTCTCTAAACAGGTTTTAAAGCATCTCAGATTGCAATCTAGAAAATGATGGGAGCTGGGTAATTAGGGCATGTTTCTGAATCATTGTTGTCACAAGGTCTGTGTGGCTGGAAAACCAGCGCCCCGTGTGATACAAGGAGCTTTTATTTTGCCTGGCTCTGGGAAGGTAAAGGATTTCAAAGCTGCACATCGTGGGGATTTATCACTTGCTGCTGAGCTTTCCTACTCGTGATCATCCAGAGCTCTGTCCCAGCTGCTCACCACGGCTTACCATTACAGACACAGCAATTTATCTACACCAGTGCCCCCAGCATGGGTGGCAAACAGGAGGAGCTGGAATCCCATTGTGCAGCAGGAGATGGTGTAGTTGCTATCATGGAAACACGGTGGGATGACCGGCACAACTGGAATGCTGTAACCTCTTCACAAGGAACTGGCAAGGAAGGAGGGGTGGTGGGGGTGGAGCCCTGTGTGTTAGGGAGAGTCTGGGTTGGCTGCAGTTGAATGACAGTGGTGACAGGGTCAGTGTTTTTGGGAAGGAATGGTGGGAAGGCCGACAAGGCACACTCTCTGGTGGGGGTCTCTCCCAGACCACCCAACCAGGGTATCTCCAACAAGGAGATCCAGTTTCTCCTGAAGAGACTGATGAAATAGTCTGTAAGCAGCTGGGAGGAGTCTCATGATCGCTGGCCCTTGTTCTCGTGGGTGAACAAGGAAATCCAGCAGTGGAGACGAAGCATTTGGGGAGGCTCGTGGGGTGTGTGCACGACACACTGGTGAGGGAGCCAAGCAGGGAAGGTGCCCTGGTGGACTCTGTCCAGTTGTCCGTGGTAAACACTGCTCCTGGTGTGCCCTGAGCACAGCTGCAGCCAAGGCCGTGCTTGTCTGGAAGCTTTGAGATGCCATTTGGCAAATTCCCTGGGTCACAGGGGCAGTCCTGCAGAGTGAAGCGGTTGTGGCTCAACAGGTGACAGTTCCCCACATTTGTCTGCCTTGATTTTAAGTGTAGCTTTCCAGGACTGTGGAATTCTGCTTGTTTTTATCAAGATCCATCTCAGTGAAGTGGAATGATTTTCATCCCAGCCCTGTGCATGCTTTTCTTGATGGTCTGTCCCTGGTTTTACTCTGCTACAGGTCAGCTACTATGAAATAGTGCATTTTTTTAGTACTTTTTGTTTAGATTCCTGTATTCCTCTGTGTCTGCCAGCCCTCAGGTCCCCTTCTGTGCCAAGCCCATGATGATACTGTCAGATTTGGAGTGGATTTTGAGTAATGCTCTGCATTACTTGAGGTAGAGTTAAATTCCAAAGACCTGTGCTGCTCAGGTGTGAAGGTGCTGAAATACCATCTCATATCACTCTTGATATGAAATTCCCTTTATGAAAAAAGTGCATAAACATATTTCATGGCAAGTAAAGCATGTGACTCTAATGAATACAAAGCTTGGAACATGGTGGGGTGTCATTTTCTTAGGATAAGTGTGTTTTAACTGCTCCATATTTTATTTATTCTATTACTGCCCTTGTTGTGATCAGTTGCAGTGCCGTGAGCTTTGCAAACACCCGTGTAGAGACACAAGTTCCCTTTGTGTTGCTGGGTGAGGAACTCACAGCGGTGAATATTAAACACCTTTTGTGAGCTGCACGGGCGGGACACGCTCTCTGGGAGCCAGTGGGGCTGGAAGCTGCTGCTTAACTCTGAGCGGGGTTTCTGCAGGGGACCTGTCACCTGGCTCGGTGTCCTGCTGCTGGTGAGATCCCACTGGGGTGGGTTCTGCTGCTGGTGAGATCCCAGTGGAGTGGGTTCTGTTGCTGGTGAGATCCCAGTGGAGTGGGTTCTGGTGGTGAGATCCCAGTGGGGTGGGTTCTGTTGCTGGTGAGATCCCGGTGGGGTGGGTGCTGCTGGTGAGATCCCACTGGGGTGGGTTCTGCTGCTGGTGAGATCCCAGTGGGGTGGATTCTGCTGCTGGTGAGATCCCAGTGGGGTGGGTTCCGCTGCTGGTGAGATCCCAGTGGGGTGGATTCAGCTGGTGAGATCCCAGTGGGGTGGGTTCTGCTGCTGGTGAGATCCCAGTGGGGTGGGTTCTGCTGCTGGTGAGATCCCAGTGGGGTGGATTCTGCTGCTGGTGAGATCCCAGTGTGGTGGGTGCTGCTGCTCTTTGGTGTGTTATTTTGTGCACTGGGAAGTGGCTGCAGGTGCTGGTGAGGTGGGCCAAGTTCCCAGGCTGCCATCCATGATAGCAGAAGACCCTAGAAATGATGTTCATGGAGCCAACAGACATCCATGAGCCTGGCTAGAAATCCTGTAGATCTGGTGGTGCCATCCTGCCTTATGGAGCTTTAGCATCTTCATGTCTTGGATTTTCCTGTACCTGGAGCAGACCTGCCTTGTGCAGGGGCAATGCAGGGCTGGGGTGCTCCCAGCATGGGGTATTTGGCCTGATCCGGAGTTGGGAGTGAGGAGAAGAGGCGCAGACATCTGGCGAAGTACTATTTCAGGTCACATTATTTTGTTATGAAATAACAACAAAGCCAGAGGAATGTGATTGGCCAAGGAAAGCTTCAAGCTGTGCGAGCGTTCTACTGAATAATGCAGGCTGGGGCTTGCCGGGGTTATATAATCACGGAGGAGAAAGGAGTTTGAGCGTGGCACGGAAAAATCAGCCGAGCTTTTCAGATGGCTGGAGATACCTGGATGGAGTCAAAGGGAACCCGAGTGAATGCAAAAGACTTGGGTGTCCTGCTGGCTCAGGGCGTCTTGTCAAATCATGCTCGTAATGAGCGGCACGGAAACACGCACCAAAAGCTCTGCTTTGTTATTTTGGGTCTTGGAGGGTGTCTCACCATTAGTAGTATCTGGAGCGTAGTGGTGTTGGCTTAGAAATACAAATGCAGAGAAGCTCTTCAGGCCAGGATGGGGCTGACCTGCAGAACTCTGCAGTGGTGGAGATGGTGGGGCATAAAAGGTGCTCACAGGCTTGGGGGGAGCTCAGTGTGAGACACAGGGAGGTACCGTGATTTAGAGTGGGATTTGGTTTGTATTAAAAAACGAATTCTCCCTGATTTCAACCCACCTTTTCCTATTATCATGTGTAGATCATGCTGTAAAGATCCTTATCAGTTTATGGGATATGGCAGCTAAGCTGACATGGTTTATTGGACATGGAAAACTGAGGTTACCATATGCCAGTGTAGGGCAAATTGTAGGGTGTGGGGTGACTTTGGCTGTGTCTGGGTTGCCCCTGGGGAGGAGGAACCAGCCCGGCCTTGCATTGGCAGAGCTGCATTTCCCAACGCGGCCGCGCTGTCTGCAGATACAGGAGGAAGAGCTGGGGAGGAGGAAGGGCTGGAGAGCCAGGGGAACGTGCCGAGCAGCCGTGCCAAGAGCCCAGGGACGTTTCAGCTGCTTGAATATAGAGGTGCTTTGATCTGCAGTGAATAAACCGATAATGCTTAAATTATGAATTCCTTCTCTTTGTCTGAAAAGCTGGATTAGCGTGGCTGTGTCGGGGCCGTGATTATTGGGCGACGTTTTCTGCCAGGGCTGCTCGGTGTGTGTTCACAGCCGGGGCTGCGGTCGCGATGTGCCGGCGGAGGGGCTCGGTGACATAACAGCTCTCGCTGTCCTCGTCTCCTCTGCTTCGGGTTGAACTGTAAACCCACGGAAAACACAGCCTGGGTCGCCTGCGTCGTGATACGGAGCTAATGATTAATGGGCAGGAGCCGCGGACGGGAAGAGGCACTAAAAAACACCTTGTTTTCGTTAGTCTGCGGAGCCGGAGCCGAGCGAAGGCGCCTCTTTGTTCCTGTTGGTCTGGCAGCAGCGATTGCAAAACGCAGCCTTGGGAAGGGCTGACGCACAGGTGGAGCGATGGGAGGCGAAGGTTGAGAGGAGCCGCTCTGCCAGCGCTGCCAGAGATCGCGGCCGTGCCTCCCCATGTCCTTTGTCCCCTCTTCCCAGCCCTCTGCCAGGACAAAGGTCTCTCCTCGGAGCGCCTTCGGCTCCATCTGGCCTTGTCTTTGGCGTGAGGAGCCGCCGCCGCCTCTCCTCCCAGGCCCTCCAGGAGGGATCCTGGTTTTCCGCTGTAGCGCACTGAGTGCTGCAGTGGAGCTGTGTGTGTGGTGATGCAGCACTGCAGATCTCCCTCCTCTCCCCCTCTCTCCTCCCGGCAGCAGCTGCCAAGACGGGAGCAGCTCGGGGAGATGCCAATGGGTGCGGCATCCCCGGGCAGATGGATCCTCCACTGGGGACCCGAGGATGTCTGCAATCGCATGGAAAATGGGAAAATGCAACCCTTCCTCTTCCAGCAGCTCTCCTGGAATACTCAGGGCTGATTTTCTTTCCTCTGCCCCCTTCTGCTCCTTTCTCCTCCCCGCTCCTGCCTCCCCATGCTTTCAGCAAAGGCGATTGTCACAGATTATCCCGAGGGCTCCTCGAGGGGACGGGGCAGGACACCAAAGCACAGCGTTTATTTATGTGTCTGGATAACGGGGGGATTAAAAGGTGCTGTCTCCGAGGGCAGTGATTCAGGACCATGCCTGCAGTGGCGTGCAGTAGTAGCCTCCCCCATGCATTTCTTAGTTAGAAAAAAAAAGGAAATAATTTTTTTAAATTACCGAAATAGACTTCTCCCAATATGAAAATTAATATTGGGAAGAGTTGTGCATTTGGTGGGTGATTTTTATGGTACGTGGGAACTTTATTACCTGGGTGTTTTGTATCTTCTCTTTCTGGGCAGCATTAACTCAAATATTTGAACATTTTAATATATTCTGGATCTTTTGCATTACAAGAAAAATGTTTGAGATCTGACTGTGTGTGCATAATAACACCCACGTGTCAGGATTTCAGAATGGGGCAGGAACTGTTGAGGTGCTCAGAGCCCAGCCCTGATGTCACTGCAGGCAGCGCTTCATGTGAGGTGGGCTGTGGTCACTGCAGGCAAAGGACAACTGGGATTTTGGGGATTTTGGTGTCATTTAAGATACTGTTCTTTTCCCCACGCTCCCCTGAAGACTGTAGGCAAATATGGGCTTGTGTTGCCAGGAACTGAACGTGTTAACAGCAAAGGAGAGTTTGTGTTTTAACCAGTCTCTTTGGAAACGACATGGTGTGGAAGAGCTCCCTGGGGGTGAGGGTTGGAGCCCTCTGTCCTGTTCCGTCGGCGTTTGTAGAGAACCAGTGCTGAAACACATGTTAAAGGGTGGTGCTAACTAGGACTCCTGATTATTTTTCTATTTTTTGTCATGTTCATTCATGGCATGAACATTTTCTCAAATAGGCTCTTTCCTGTTTTCCTTCCTCCTCCTTCCGTTCCTGTTCCTTGTCTCTCTACATCTGGCATATCCAATTAGGCCATTTTTTTTTCCCTCACACAGATTTTATTAACCATATCCTCTGCTTTTCTGGGCTTCCTAAATCTTGCCTTCAAGGCAAGATAACCATATCCAGCTTCCAAAGGGTGCAGACTTTGAGGAGCAGTTCCATTTGCCATCATTTGAAACTTTTAATGAAATAAAAAAAAACCCAACCAGTTTGGTATCACAGGTTGAGAAACTCCCAAGAATTAACGTCACTGTTTGTACCCAGGAGTACAAAGGTGACAAGGTCTGCTCTGGATTGCTGAGAGGCAAGAGCATGCCCTGTATGGAACTGTGTCTTTTTATGCCCAACAAGGCACTTTGTGACTCAAAAGTGCCTCTTGTTTGCACACACCAGTGTTCGCTGGAGCATAAACCAGGGAGAAAAGGGCTCTAAATCCGAACCAGGTTATATGTAAGTGTAGTAGGTCAGGCTGGAATGAGAAGGCAGCAGAGAGCGAGGCAGGTTTTCAGATCGTATTTAAGGATTAGTCATCCAACAGCAGTGATGAAATGGTGAGGGGTAGGGAAAGCCAGGCATGAAACCGAGGCAGCTGCGGGATCCGACAGCGGGGCCGCCGCAGCCCCTTGGAGTCCCATTTCCCCTCGTGTGTGGCTGAAAATTGTGCCCGTGGAAGGGCTGTTTACGTCTGTCCAGCCTTGTGCTGCCTTTGTGAGTAGAAAATTTTTGCAATAATTCTTTGTGGAGTTTACAAATACTTCCTGATTAGGTTTTTTATTTGTGTGTCCCTTTCCTCTACGTCAGCGCATTCATAGATGTGTTTTTTGCCTCTTTTTATCCTGCATTACTGACTGCAGTTCAAAGCCTTTCCCTGGTTTGCTCAGAATCTCTTGGCTGAGAGAACTGAGCACCCAAAATGTGACATGCAGTTAAAACACCACTGTGCTCATCCCTCCCATTTTGTCCTCTCTGCTGGGAGCTGATGCAACTTATTCAAATATGTTTTTCCGTCTTGTTCCCTTGTGTACACAAACATGTTTGGGTTTATTTTTATTTTGCATAGACATTTACTCATCCCTAAGTGCCGGTGTTGCAGTCACTTAACATACATTACGGAGGGTGGTGTCACCTTCTGCCGACGTTCCTCAACGCTCCTGTCGTGGGGCTTGGTCCGTGCTGGGGGTGGGAAGTTGAACCCCATCACAGCCTGGTCTGGGGGTGCTTTGTTGGCCGTGGGTCCTACGAGGGGTTGGAGACAGAGATCAGGAATGAGGATCCCAGTGAAGGCTGGATTAAATACATATTGGAGTAGTGGAATTGCTGTGTCAAGGTCATTTGTTTCCTAAGAAGATGGCTGGGCTGTCTGTATTTTCACTTGTGTCACGGTTTTGTTTTAATTGTGCCTCTCCTGCCTGTCTGATGACACATGGGGTGCTCTGGTTTGAACACCTTTCTGTTCCTTCAGAGCTGTTGTCATTGTTCCGTTGCTCTAAAAGGGCCATCCTGTGGTCAGCTCCCCATGCCAAGAGAGGAGTTCAAATGTACCCATGGGGAGCTTAAATGGCCTTTTCCCTTCTCCAGATGGCTTTTCCCCACCTTTTAAAAATGTGTCTCCCAGCTGTTGGTTTTCCTGCTGCATGGGAAGGGCAAAGGGAGGGATGTTGGTTCTGCAGGAGGCAATGTGACTAAACGTGGTCCTTTCCCACCAGCACTAACCCGTGTGCTCTGCTTTGCTTCTCTTCCAGATATGGACGTGTCGAAAGTGTCAAAATCCTCCCTAAGAGGGGGTCGGAAGGGGGAGTGGCAGCGTTTGTGGATTTTGTGGACATCAAAAGTGCGCAGAAGGCACACAACTCTGTCAACAAAATGGGCGACAGAGACCTACGGACGGATTATAATGAGCCAGGAACCATTCCCAGCGCCGCGCGGGGCTTGGATGATACAGTTTCCATTGCATCTCGTAGTAGAGAGGTTTCTGGGTTCAGAGGAGGTGGTGGGGGGCCCACTTACGGCCCCCCGCCATCGCTTCATGCACGGGAAGGACGTTATGAGCGGAGACTTGATGGGTAAGTTCCAAGGTTTCTCTAGGCAGGTATTTTGTATTTGATATGGTGAGAAACACAAACTCGTATCTAGGGCCCCCAGATGGATTTCAAATTTTGGGAATTATCTATGTTTCCTATTTTGGGTTGGAAACGGAAGTGATTTCTATCCCAGTGGCTGGTACCGTGTGGATCCATAGAGGATGTGTCCTGCAGCTGGTTGGATATCTACCTACACTTGAAATAAGGTGGTTTTAAGATGGAAGATTTCCTTTGGCCAGCATCGCTATTGGAGTTACTCTTGTGTAGAAGTAACGATCCCATTTCTTGGATAATATTAAGGCCTTGCTGGATGTATCCCTGCTGCCAGATGGAGCTATCTTACTCTACAACATGTGGTGAAGTTCTCTGTGGAGTATCTGCGGAATACTAGAACCTAAAATTCGGTGACAGCTTGATGCCTAGTTCTCAGTTCTCACTATACGCAGTGGGTATGTTAATTGGATTGTCACCACAAAATTTCTAGTAAGACTTTAATGATGCAGCCCCTTGGATTCTACCGACAACTCTTAGCCATGGAAATAACGCTGGGATGGAGAAGACCGAAGGCAGCTTGTGATGGTTCCATTTTGGATCTACATCATTTCCAAGCTATTGGGATTATTCTTTCTGATGGTATTGGCAAAGAGAGATGATGGACATTACTAAATTTTGGAAATTATAGTGTTTTATTTTTCATTTTTTTGTTAATGCTGGAATAAGAACTACTGCCTTGAATTTATTGGATGGTATACAGTCAAGACGCCAGTAGCCATGGGGAGTGGATTACTATCTAGTCTCTTAAAAAGCTCTCTGCTGCTCCACATTAAACATACTTTAGCCTTAAGGACGTGGTGCTAATACCATTTGTGGATACACCAGTGAGAAGTGACTGGGCTGGATGGTTACCAAGGCGGCCAGAGGATGCCTGTGGGGGCCTCGGGGAATCTTCTGCCAGCTGCTTGATTCAGACTTAGGGCTGGAAGTTAAAATAATGGATATATTTAAGTGCCTTCTGTCTCAAGAAAGAAGTCTGGGGGTTTCAGAGTTACGGTTTCAGTCTGGGACTACTTCCGTCCAGTGGAATTTTTTTTTTGTGTCTTGTCACTAAGATTTTTTTTTTTTCTTGTTGGTTCATCTAAAATATCATTTGACACCCTTGCCCATTAAGAAGGTGGATTACCCCTGTAAGAGGGGCCAAAATTGGGGAAGTTATGTTCACAATTCTCTCCCTAGATTTAATTGGGAATATAGGTCGTGTTTCCACACTTGGAAAAGGTTGGTATGTCCTGCCCTGTGTATATTAGCCCCTCTCCTAACCCAAGTCAAACCCTCTCTTTCCACTAACTCCAGTAGCACTTAGTACTAATAGATAAATGAAGAAAGCACTGTAGCCAGTAGCTGTTCAGCTCTGCTTCCTCTGTCTGTCTTCTGTGTCTTTCTCACGGATAAGGATTTGTTCTTTCTGTCAGCTCGGTAGCAGTAACCCGCTAGAAAATACTGCTTTTTCTCTGACCTCATTAAATCAGCTCTCACTGATTAACACCTCCTAGGATGCTAAGTGCAATTGTTTATAAAAGTGTTGATCTTGGTCCTTCAAAAGGGGGGAAGAAAAACAAAAAAAACCAAACCAGAGACGCATTTCTGTGCCAGATCCTGAAATATCTTTCCAAATTCCATTGTTGCAAGCAAGAGGTAATGGAAATAGAAAGGCAACAATGAATTTCAAGCAGATGTAGAAGTTAATGGCATTCTGTTGCTCTGGTTAAGCAGTTTCTTATATATAATTGGAGAGAAAAAATGCAGGCAAAACGTGAGCAAGCTCCATAGAAAGCTTGATATAACAACAGAGGGTGAATATATTGAGAGGATTAAGGATCTGGTGATTCATTGGAGAAGGAATGGAAGGAGCTGCCTGAGATGCTAATCGAACAAAGATTTAAATCCAATTTTCAGTATGTAAAAGATCCCTGAAATATTTCTGCCATTTGAACTAGAGCTGTGATGCAGGAGAGGAGGAGGAGGAGGCACAAGGCAGAATTGGGTTATCAGGATTCAGGGGGATTGAAGTGACTCATAACTCATTCTGAAGGAAGAATCCAAGAGAGAAGGCTGAAAAAAAAAGGTTAAAATGTCCTTCATAAGATGGATAATTAATTTTTAAATTAACTTTGGCTACCCTGACATACTCAGAATTTTATGAGTATTTTTAAAACATTCACTGTAATAATTTTGGATCTTCCTTTTTGTGGATGTAACTGAGACGTTCCATCCTGGTACTTCTCAATTAGATTACTCAACTATTTGTAATGTTCCTTTAACTTTATCTGTCAGTGTTACTATCTCTTTATTTGAGAGATCACACTAACTCAGAACATCACTGAGCCTTTCTCAATTGACATCCAAAATGTTGGAAATTCTGAACCAAACTGGTCCGTAGCTGCTGGAAAGCAGTGTAGTCATGGAGACAGAAATTCTGTGATTGCAGCAGCAGCAGCGACCACAACAAAAACACCTCAAAATTGGCTTCCTACTCCTTGTGTAGGGTCTCAGTATCGTTTGGGGACGTGCATCCTCGCAGTTCTAACATTAGGGATGGAAATGTCTGTGAGTGTAGCATTCTGGTGAAACCAAAATTGCCTCCGAGAGGGTGAAATATTTTAGAACAGCAACAAGAAAGCCCCTCATTTTCTGGGAATTCTCTATGGGTTATGCCACCCCTTTTGAAAGCAGCTTCTTACCTCTGGGTCATGCTTTGCACGAAGGCTTTCATGGCTACAGCCCGGCCTGCAATGCCATTTTTGCAGAAGGATAATTACAAGAGCTCCAGTAATTACCAAATCTCAGACAAAAATGTTGAGGCTCTTAAGCAAAAATGGAGGGAATAAAAGAGAAGTTAATGGTGATGTCCACAAATATGAAATTTTTCTCGTTTACTAAATTTAAAAGAAAAAGAACCAAACCCAAACACGAGTGAAATGCGGATTCTGCGCCGGAAGGCAGAATTTATTTGCTGTGCAGGCAGCACGCTGGTCATGAAAGCCCCATATTGTGATTAAACCAAAACGACTGCTCAGCTTGATCGTATACGAATATAACGTTGGAGTCCAGTCAAACGTTTTGAAGTCTGTCAGTGTTTGCTTGGTAGGTCATTGCTGGTTAGCGGAGGAGCAGTCGCACAAAACGCCGAGTGCTGCCGTGAATGTTTGCATGATTTGCCTCCAGTTGTGCCTGCCCCTTTCTGATGCGATATTTTTCCCCCTTCCCAAATGCAGGGCTTCAGATAACAGGGAGCGTGCTTATGAACATAGTGCCTATGGACACCATGAGCGGGGGACGGGAGGATTTGATCGGACGAGACATTACGATCAGGATTACTATAGAGACCCTCGAGAGCGGACTTTACAACACGGGCTCTATTACACTTCCCGGAGCCGAAGTCCAACCCGTTTTGACGCTCACGACCCCCGTTACGAACCTAGGGCCCGGGAGCAGTTTACATTGCCCAGTGTGGTACACAGGGATATCTACAGGGATGATATTACGCGGGAGGTACGAGGCCGGAGGCCGGAGCGGAATTACCAGCACAGCCGGAGCCGCTCGCCGCACTCGTCGCAGTCCCGGACGCAGTCCCCGCAGCGGCTGCCCAGCCAGGCCGCCCGGCCCGCCCGCTCCCCCAGCGGCAGCGGCTCCCGCAGCAGATCTTCCAGCAGCGACTCCCTCAGCAGCAGCAGCAGCACCAGCAGCGACAGGTAGGGCCCTGCCCGCGGGGCTGCGAGCCCGGGCCGGGGGGTGGTGAGGTGTCCCGTGGCCGGGCGTCAGGCGCTGAGGGAGGAGCGAGCCCGAGTGGAATGGGGAGAGGCTCGGTTGGAATGAGATGGAGCTGAGGGGGCAGCACTGTTGGTGGCATTAATCATTTCCCGTGGTGGAGCCGTGCAGTGTCCATAAGGCACTGGCTGGGCAAAACGGGGACGTGCAGACACGTGGCCTCACTGCCTGTGGGCCTGCAGCGTGCTGTGGCTTTGGGGTGCTTGGAGAACAGTGTGACTGGGATGGATCTGGAGAACAGTGTGACTGGGATGGATCTGGAGAACAGTGTGACTGGGATGGATCTGGAGAACAGTGTGACTGGGATGGATCTGGAGAACAGGGTCACTGTTTTCTGCCTGAGTGAGGGAATAAGCAAATTCTCAGGTCAGCTGCTTTTACAGGCCACAGTTGAAGGTACTTTGGGAAAGGGTGAGCAGGACTGCTCTGTTTCCTCTCATTCCCTGCTGCCACTGACATTTAAAAGGTTGATTTATCACCTTCCCATTTCTGCCCCTTTTGCCTCGCAGCAAAAATTGTAGATGTGGAAGAATTAAAATAATACCAGTTTGCTGTTCCTAGTGATGCATCCATGTCCTTGGTTGTGCAATAACTCTCTATTTGTGTGGCTTTATAAAATACCTACAGGGTGGAAAAAAGGTGCTAGAGGTAATCACTGATTTCTTCTAATAATTTTTAAATTCATCTTGAAGTGCCTCTGATTTTTAGCCTTTTAAGAGTAAATTCACCCTAAGAGTGGAAACCACGAAGCTACGATTGCACCCGTAAATGTTCTCTGCTCGTTGGTGAAGAGCTCTGCTCCTCAGGAGGGTTTGGCAGCGTTCCCTTTGCAGACTAGGTCTTTTCTAAAACTGAAAATATTCATTAAGTAAATAAGTGTATCAGTAGAATAAATGCCTAGTGTTGGATTTCACAAGAGCCTGGAGTGACAGGACAAGGTGGAATGGCTTCCCACTGCCAGAGGGCAGGGTTAGATGGGATATTGGGAAGGAATTATTCCCTGGGAGGGTGGGCAGCCCTGGCACAGGGTGCCCAGAGAAGCTGTGGCTGCCCCTGGATCCCTGGGAGTGTCCAAGGCCAGGTTGGATGGGTCTTGGAGCACCCTGGGCTGGTGGAAGGTGTCCCTGCCCATGGCACGGTGGGACTGGATGGGAGTTAAGGTCACTTCCAGCCCGAACCAGTCTGGGATTCTGTGATTATCACTGAGAATTGAATTTACCACTGGTATAAATCTCTAATCAAGGCAATTACTGTCACCAAATCTTACCTGCTTGAACATTGGACCTTCTGGGAGGGTGAGATGGGCTGACCCGGGGCAGAGCCTACAGAAGGGAAGATGAGGAAATCAGTTTCTCCTCCTGTGATTTCCCCACCCCCTCATGTCTAAAGAATCATGCAAGTCTTTATTTACTTCTTTTAATTATTGTTTTCTCCTCCTGGATTTGGAAATCCAGGTCGTGTTTTGGCTGCAGAGCAGGTGGAGAAGATTTGAGATGACTTTTAGGCTGCCTTAAGCACTTGTTTATTTATTTCTAACACTCTCTCAATGAGAGCTTAATGCTTGGATAAAGGCAACCCTTTGTCAAAGATTTTTCACACTTATTACAGCTTAAAAAAAACCGGTGAGACTTCCAGAAGTCTCAAAAAGAAATTCCTAGAGAAGACAGATTGAAAAGAGGGTTGGTTACATTTAAGGTTTAATAAAAAAATCCCAAGCAGGGTGGAAAAAAATCTCTTCTTGTGCTCCTTTGCTCCTTGCAGAGTGAGAAGGGAGTCCAAGCAACTTGTAATATTTCTAAAATGTCATTGTTGGGATGTCGAGGTGGGATGAAATCCTGTTCTGAATTTGAGAGGACTAAATACAATCCCACTGGAACTCAGTTTTAAGGTTTAATGAGAAGAAAAGCAGCGTCTGCTGTGCTCGAGCGTTTCATTTTCTTGGCAATTTCTGGTTGTAGTAATGGAAAAGTAGATGATACTCCAGGAGGAAATAAACATTTTTTTCTTATTAATATAGTACAATCAAACTCAGTCGAGCAAGTAACGGAGTGTGGTGGATTGTCTATTTAATTTTGAAGGATCAGAGAGGAGTTTTACACGTTTCTCAGCAACCAGTGAGATATTAATAAACATTTAACCCTCTCTTTACTTTGCAAAGCAAAACCCCACCTTGCCTTGAAGTCTTTCAAAGCACAAGTGTTTTTTTCTGTTTAATTTTTAACACATTTTGAATTTTGCCATGTAAATACTGAGCCACTCATACCCTGTGGGGAGTGAAAGCTGCCTCCCCCCCTTTCCATGGTGCTCCCACTCGCTGTGCAATGGATCTAGTTTCATTTGTCAGGAGAATAATTATTTCCTGCAATTTCGGTGGTATTCCCAGGGATTTTTCAGCAAGCTGGCCTTTTTGTAAGTGGAAATGGCCAATTTTACGAAATTACTAAGGCCTTTATGGCACTGAATTCTTCTGACACTGAGCAAGTTGGTCACTCAGGTCTTGTCCTGTTGGTGCCAGCTGGCAGGTGGAAAGGGCAAAGCTGTGTGTGTGTCCTCAGGTGGGTCTTACCTGTGCTCCAGGGGGGGTTTGGGACACACTGGGAGTTTCTGTGCCTGGCACCATCCTTTGGGAACTGGGAAAATCCAGCAGGAAGGCGGTGAAGGAGAAGTTTGGGCTTCCTTGCTTATGGTTCTCAAGAGCTGTGTGAAGGAAATAACACTTTGATTGAATGGTGAGGATTTTCCTGCGCAATAATGTGAGGAAAGATGCTCTGCAGTTTGCTTAAAAATTAAAAACAACCCAAAAAAGCCTTTATTTCATAAAGGTTTGGAGTTTGCTGTGTTGGGTCTCAACTAAGCTTTGCTTTCAGTTGCTATTTGGAGGCCTTTGCAGGTAATGGAGCTGCAAGGGAGTAATTTAGAACCTAAACCCAAAAAGAACATGTTAAAAATAACCAGTCCTCTGTGAAGCTGGGCTTTGTTTGGGGTATTTTGTGGCCTCTCAGAAGTTACCCACTGGGCTGAGGGGGGGAAGCCTGTGGATGTGGGTGGTTCCTGTGTGGATTTGAGGAGGAATTGGTGTTTTGAAATGTTTTTAACATGAGATTGCTCATTCCCCACCCATATCGTGCAAAAGGGTTGATGGAATTTTTTTATCACCTTGAAAGAATAAAAAAGCCTTGAAAATTATGATTTTCCACCACCAGAAGCCTCAATTTCTCCATGCTGGTGATTCAGACACACACCACAAATGATACATTAGCAAACATATTTTCTGCACTGTGTCATGGAAGAAGCTGGATGTGGATGGAAGCTGCCTGATCCCTTAGGAAACAAACCACATTTTGTTTGTGCCCTGCCCAACCTCCTGAAAAAAAAAAAAATCCACCTTTTATTTTTTTGGTAGTTAAAGCTCTTTTCTAGGCTGCCTGTGGAGGTGCTCTAATGCACTAAAAATAATTTCTGGGCTTTTTGATTCAGTTTTGTAACGTCAAATGGCCTGACACGTCTCTTGCTGCTCCATGTGTTAGTGATTATTTTTAAAGCTTTGCTGCAGGGATGTGCTGAACCAGCTGAGAGTGGGACATTCCTCTCCTAAAGTCTTCT
Source organism: Dendrocincla fuliginosa (assembly GCA_035047845.1). Taxonomy (NCBI): domain Eukaryota; kingdom Metazoa; phylum Chordata; class Aves; order Passeriformes; family Dendrocolaptidae; genus Dendrocincla; species Dendrocincla fuliginosa. The sequence goes on along the minus strand of JAWWMO010000059.1, from coordinate 1,592,581 downwards.
TGGATGAGATTTAAATTATTTACAAGATCCTGTCAGTGTTTGATTTCCTATAGATGATGTCCAGAATGTGAAAGGGGGAATACCCTGGCTGTGTAAATTTACAGATAAGAACCTGAGATTTCCTTCTGCCTTTATTTTTTAGATTGTTTATTTAGTTGTCTGTTGTCAAGGATGCTGGAGGATTTACTAAGTGAAATGAATAATTTCCTATAGTTTGTAGTGTAGTCACCTTTGATTTATTTTTAAGAGTGTTTATTTGGTTGTCTCATGTCAAGGATGCTGGAGTTGGATGAATAATGAGATGAATAATTCCTTAGAGCTTGTAATATAAAATAGATACTGTGGCATTAAACCAGCAGTTTCAGCTGGGACACAAAACTGGTTTGGTTTTCACCAAGATCGAGGTGAGCACAGTCAGTGCAGCCCTGCTGAACTCAGGCAGTGGGAAGCAGTTGCATGGATAGATGTTTGAAAGTTGGAATTTTTTTGTATAATTCTGATAGCTGTATTTAAAGTTCTCATGACAAGTGGGCAAGGCATAAGGTAATTAGAGATTGGTTTTAATTTTAGATTTCTCTGTGATGAAATTCTTTCTGGAGTTATAGTTGGAATGGAATACGTGTGTGTCTTAATATTGAAATAAACTGATGAAAAATAGTGCCAAGAGAATTTTAATCATGGGAAAACCAGGCTCCCTGAAACCTCCCGTGTATTTTCCTTTGTCGGGGACTTTCTTACCCTGTGTAAACAACCAAAGTGAAAGTAGAAAAAAGTGAGTTTAGTTTCATTACATAATGCAAACCTTTCCCCACCATTGTCTCCATCTCCTCCTTCCCGCTTCGCTGGCTGCCAGAAGTGATGAATCACTGCCTTAGCTGGGAGTGGGGATCTGCAGTGCCTTTGGAGAACAGAGGGAAAATCAGGAAAAACGAGGTTAAATACAACTATTTAGTCTTTTCTGAAGAATCTGTGAGATGGCTTTTGTCGAGGTGAAATAATTCCACCTAAATGTTGCATTGTAGAGATGAGCTGAATATTTTTTAATCTCTTCTGGTATAGAATGACGGGGTCGAGCACGCTGCTGTTTGTACGGGAAAAGAATTAGGTTAAGATTTAAAACTGAAAATTAAAGAATTTCACAGAGTAGGAAGGCACAAAGGCACCAGCAAATCCTGTCAGAGTCAGGTGAAACCTCATCTTTACCTTTTGTTCACATAAACCCGTGTGCTGCTTTGATGTTCTCTCTGCACGGCGAAATGTGAATTAGGTAAAGGAAAATTTAAAAAAAAAAGAAATCCCCCTCAGATACTCGCAGGTTTTTGTTACCAAGTGTGGAGCGTTTTCACTTTGTTCTTCCTCTGTGTCTGCTCAGCTAAATATAACCGAGACCATCCTTTCAACGTGGTTTTTTCACCCCTGGGACTGGATCGAGTTTCTGGAGATTGAGCACAGGCAGAACGTTTGGAGAGCTTAGCATAGAGAAAGCAAACCTTTATCCTCGAGATCTGCCGGCAAAGACCTACCTGCACATGTGTAACCACGCAAATAAATCCTCCTGTGGGGGAAAAAATGTGTGATCTATCAGAGATCGCCTCACGGATGGTGAGGGTGCTTTGGTGCTCTTGGGAGGGCCCGGCAAACCCTTCTGTCCCTCAGCCCGCATTGCCCCAGCCCTGGACCCGGCACTAATTATTAAAAATTGCGGAGTGAAATGTTTATGTGGCCCGGCAGAGCCGCCCGTCCCTCAGCCCGCATTGCCCCAGCCCTGGACTCGGCACTGATCTATTAAAAATCGCGGAGTGAGGTGTTTATCTGTGTTTATGTGGCCCGGCAGAGCCGCCCGTCCCTCAGCCCGCATTGCCCCAGCCCCGGACCCGGCACTGATCTATTAAAAATGCAGAGTGAGGTGTTTATCTGTGTTCATGTGGCCCGGCAGAGCCGCCCGTCCCTCAGCCCGCATTGCCCCAGCCCTGGACCCGGCACTGATCTATTAAAAATCGCGGAGTGAGATGTTTATCTGTGTTCATGTGGCCCGGCAGAGCCGCCGCTCTCCGTCGCCTCACGCTGTAATGGCGGCGCGGCCGGGGGAGAGGCGGGGGGGGCGGCAAAGAGGGTGTTTGGGGCAAAGAGATGTGTTTGTGAGGGGAAAAAGCGGGTGTTCTGAGGGGAGGGTGGGTGTTCTGGGGGAAAAGAGATGTGTTTGTGAGGGGAAAAAGAGGGTGTTCTGAGGGCAAGGTGGGTGTTTTGGTGGGGGCAAGGGAGTGGGTTCTTCTGGGGGAAGCGTTTGTTTCTACGGGAAAGGGGAGTAGGTTTTTGGGGAAATCGAGTGTTCCTGAGGGAAAAGCGGGTGTTTTGAGGAGAAAAGCGGGTGTTTTGAGGAGAAAAGTGAGTGTTTTGGGGGGAAGTGTCTGTTGCTGAGGGAACAGGGAGTGTTTTTTTGGGGAGGGAAGCGGGTGTTTGGGGGGAAAAGTGAATGGTTTCTTTGGGAAAGTGGGTATTTCTGAGGGAAAGGGGAGTGGGGGTTTGTGGAAAGCGGGTATGGGGGAAAAGCGAGTGGGTTTTTTTGGAAAGTGGGTGTTTCTGAGGGAAAAGCGGGTGTTTTGAGGGGGGAAAGCCGATGTTTCTGAGGGAAAAGCCAATTTTTTGGGGGGAGGGTGTTTCTGAGGGGACAGGGAGTGGTTTCTGGGGGAGAAAAGCGGGTGTTTGGGGGGAAAGGCGAGTCCTTTTTTGGGGAGAGCGGATGTTTCTGAGGGAAACCTGAGTGTTTCTGAGGGAAAACTGAGTATTTCGGAGGGAAAAGAAGCGTTTTTGGGGACCAGCGGGTGTTTGTGCTCAGAACCGGTCTGAGCCGGCGGCAGCCGGACCCGCCGCGCCGCCCCCGGGGCGGGGCCGCCCGGACCCCGCCGAAAAGCACCGCGATCGCCGCAAAAACCCCCTCATTTCTAATTAAAATAATACACCAGCACTCCCCCCCATCCCCAGCCCTTAACCCTGCAGCAGCTGTCGCTCCCGCGTGGAGGTTTTCCCTCACACGGCGCTGGCAGCGCCTGTGTTGGAGCCGGTGCTGAGGGAGGAACCCGCCCGCTCTGCCTCTAAACCTTCCGATTTTAGGTTGGGGGGTTATTTTTTAAACCTTCGGTGCTCCGTCTGCTCTAGAAGTTAAGTGCTGGTTTCCTCGCTGGAGCAGCGAACCCCAAAAATCCCCCAAAAGGGGTTATTTTGAACCTGGTCCCCCTATCCTCACACCACCATTGCTGTGAAAGGGCACAGTTTCAGAATAAAACAGAAATTTAACATGGTCAGCCCCTCTGGGAGAACCCACCGCCCATCTTCTAAATAAATAGACAATAATGCTTTAAAGCATTATAACCAAGTGGGTTTTTTTTTTAATTTTTTTGCATCATTTTCTTGGCAGGAATTGCCCAAAAAAAAGAGTGGACATTTGGCTGCAATTAATACCCGCACCCCTTCACCACTCCCGGTAATAGCTGGTAATTGCTGGCTCTAAATGACAAAGCAATTAAATCTCTTCCTAAATGTGCAGAAGTAGGTGTTTATCTAAATCTGGGCTGCCAGGCTTTGTTTCTGTGGCAGGGCCCAGAAGCTCAAACGCTTTCTCAGAGTGGCATTTGATTCTTTACACGCAGAGACGAAAAACAGCTCTGTCTTTTTCCAGATTTATTTCAGGAAAGGAGTCTTAAAAATGCATCGTGCTGGGGATGGATGAAGTGTAAATTGCTCAAGGAAAACACCTCTGTTTTATTACAACGAGAACTGTTTTGATCATCTGCAATGACTATTGTTTTGCATTCTCTTAGAAGGGATTTTTATTTTATTTTTAGTGCTGTGAAGGTTTCTCGCAGTGACAGTGGAGTCTTTGGTAGCGAATATGAGGATTTCTGGCAGCTGAATCCAGACCCTCGTGTGAACTCGCCTTTTCCTCTTCTGGGGAAGGAAGAGCCACCGTGTGTTAAACCCAGCATTTTTAAGTCACCCCTGGACAGCTGCAGGCCGGTATTTGGTGTGAGATTTGGCTATTTCAGGGCTTCCTAACCTTTTCTAGAAATGTGGGAACCCCCTGAGTTGTGTGGAAGGCATTGCTCCCACCAGCGTCGTGGGAGACCTTGGGCTATTCCTGAAATCCGTGGGAGCTGCTCAAAATTGCTGTTTTCCCCAAAGGTCAGGTGCTGCCGGTGGATTGGGTTTGACTTCGGGGTTGTGCGTGTGCGTATTAACAAAATGGTCACTTCTAATTGCGTTTTTAAGGCTTTGATTTCCTTCCAAGTATTTTGCTTAATCATCTTGAGTAGGCTGAGGGAAGGAAAGAATTAGCTGAGGTCAGGGAAGTTGAAGCTGCCCGTGTTACTGCTCAGAAGCCGGGCTTAGTCTGAGGGATCCTGGAAGGCAGGATGAAATCTGCTGTACTCCGAGAGAGAGCAAGGGGAAATCAACCCTGAAAAAGCCAAAGCAAACAGGGGAACTTGGGGTGCTGCAGGCTGTGGTGGCCCCCTCCTCCTGCACGAGTGGTCCAGGTGCTCCTTTCCTTGGGAGAAACGCACCTGGGCTGTGAATCATCGCTAGCACAGATTAATTATTAGAGGGCTGGTGGTGTGGAAGTGCTTGTCTGCAGCGATGCTGGAGTCAGCTCACATGGAGACACACCACAAGCGCCAGAGGTGGGCGAGAGCATTCCTGCCCTGAAGACCTTTGCAGTAATGGGCAGTTTAATAATTTCTAATGAATATTCACGTGGCGGGATGAATAGCAAAAGGGGAAGGCTGTATTGAAGGCTTCCTGAAAAGTACCCGTCATTACGGGGATCAAAGGAAAAATCCAGCCTCCGCCTGGGCTCAGCCCGACGTGTTCCCATTAAAGCCGAGACACAGCGTCCCTTTGGACTTGCAAATACAGCGATTTGGAGGTGCTGGGGGTTTTGTTTTGTTTTTTTCCACAAAGAGGATGTTTCTGGCTGTGCCAGAGGCGTGGATGCAGCAGGAGAACCTTCCCCTTAAAACCTGAGGGCTGGGAGAAAGCTCTCCTTGCTTCGACCTGGCATTAACCTTAAAAACAACTTCAGGTTGTGCCTAAATGAGGTCAGAGGGATGGGAATTAATGGTAAATAGGCCTTATTGGGGAAAAGAAATAAAAAATAGTCTCATCCCCTAATCTTTGCCCGTTGAATTAACCGTGTACCTGATGGGCTTAGCTTTGCCCTTAAGGTCCAGGCGTCGTCAGACATCGCAAGTGCCCAAACCATTAACGATGGCATCAAGGTTTTAAGTTGAAAAGCTTCTTAGCAGGAGATTAGGGATCTCACTGCGTATCATCAGTTGGTAATGCCACTCGGAAAGGAGAGGAGGAGGCAGCGCTGCTCTGAGTGGAAAATCACAGACTTGGAGAGAGGTGAGGGCTTCACTGTTGTGTAGAGAGATAATTCATGTGCTGGGATGTAGTCCTAGTTTTTTAAAACCTTGAAGGAAAGTGGGGTTTCCAAAGGGAGGAAGAGCGAGACATGCACTGTGTAGATGCCGTGTTAATGAAGTCCTTGCATAATTATTCATTAAGTGGCTAATACAAGAACAAAAATAGCTCTGGCATTAGGAAACAAGACTTCTCTGTGATCCTTCCTTGCAAGAACCCTGTAACAAAGGTAGGGAGCTGTTCTTTCATTTTTGGTCCTTCCAGCCATGAGTGCTCTCTCCTGTCTGGAGAAGTGAGATGTGGTGCCTTTTAATTCCTTCTCTTTGAGAAATGTCTGGGCTTCCAATGTGCAGTTGCTTTATTTAGCTCAAAGTGATGGTTTTGGCTCGAAGACACTCAGAAATGCAGGATGGCAGGAAAAGTACCTTTTGGAGAATCCTTTCTGCGAGAGGGAAGTGGTTTCCAGGGCCATTTCATTTCTTCTACGTTGGCCTGATATTTTCCACAGAAGCCCAGAAATCTTCATGGTTTTTATACCTGGGCAAAACCAAAGAACTTCATCGAACCTTTTAAAGACAGGAGTAATTAAGACCCACCTGCAGCAGATCCTGGCACCCAGGGCATTCACGTGTTTATCTTTCATCCATTTGAGAGCAGAGAGCTTTTCTAGTGGGATAACATCTGAAAGAAAGGCACTGTTCTCCCTGAAAGTGAATTCCCAGGAATGCCAGCACCGGGTCCAGTGGGCAGACAGTGCCAGGCTGGGCTCAGTGAGATGCAAAGTGTCCTACTTACTGTGGCTGCTGCAGGTCTGACCTCCTTGGATCATCTGACACACCGTTGGGTAAGAGCTTGCTGCAAGATCTCAAACCCTCAAATTATGTAAGATTTACACACTTGCTTTGAAGTTGGTCCCTCCCTTCCATGTTTGTTTACTGCCTGGTGTGTCCTGGTGGATTGTGAAGGATGAATAGTCGCAGGAAGGGAGCTGTCGGGTTAGTACAGATTTTCTGTTCCTCTTCTCCTTCCAAACGCCTGTGGAGCTGTGCTGGTCCCTGTTCCAGAGTCTGGGAGCACGCCGGGAACATCCTACACCACTCGGGGCTCTGCTGGGTGAAGTTTTGAGTTTGTTTGTTTGTTTTGGAGGTGGAGGGAAGGGCAGAAAGGCTGGTTGTGTTGCTAGAAGAGAAACAGAGATGGTGTCTAACAGTTGTCTCAGGAGTAGAGGTCGGTTTTGCTTTTTAATATTCAGTTTCCCTCGGACTTGGAGAAATCACATGGGTGAAAAGAAAGGTGCTTAATTAATGCTGTACGTGTGGCTGCCAGGGTTTGGGGGTTGGAAGCACTGGATCCCATCAGGGAAGAAAGCAGGCTGTGCCTGTGGGAATTCCTTGGAGGACTTTGCTTCCATCCCATGGTCTCCAGTGTGCCAGTGGAATTGCCTCCCACTGCTCCTCCATTCCCAGCTGCTCCCCTGGGGTGTGGAGGCCAGGGGCACACAGGTATTTAAGTCTGTTTTTTTCCCTACTCTTCCATTTCTCCCACAAATTAAATCCTCTTTACAGTCCCTGGTCAGTGCAATGAAACCAGCCTAGGCTTTTGGGAAGGAAAATCCTTGAACTTCTGACCATGTGTGGAGATTTAATCAGTAAATTGTAACAAACACCACGGATTTAAATTACAATCAGGTGCTTTTTCAGAAGTTACTCTTAAGTGACAAACACTGTCATATGATACTGGTTTTGCTGGGTTGCTTTTGGTTTTGTTTTGTTGTAATTTTTAAGCCTGGCATTACTCTCCATGGTTGCTCAACATAAAGACACATTCTCCCCCCAGCCCTCCATACATTTGTCAGGCTGTGGCACTTTTACCTGTTTCATCCAAACATTGTCTCTTTGATTTTATTTTCATGACATCAGTGTTTCCTACCCATGTGAAATCTCACCAAAAGTTCTGCTTTTAGTTGTATTTTTATTTGCATGTGGGCAGCAAAATGAAGTAATTCCCAAATATAGTCCTAGCCAAGAGATCCATCTGTTCCCTGCATTTTTAAATGGCAAATTAATCCTTAGCATGCAGCTCATCAAATGTCTTTTCTTCTCTAATGTATGCTGCCTGAGATCACAGAAATGACATTTTTTTCCCAGGCCTTCCATTTTAAGTAGTCCTTTGCTCCAGAACAGCAGCTCCTATTCCAGTTTGACAGAGCACTCCTGTGCTTCTTCCAGTCGCTGTCATTGGCCTAAAAGGGGTGTTAAACCCCCCCCAATCTCCAAAATTACTGTTCCCTTCATCTCTTTGGTGTTTCTTTGAAAGGCTGTAGAAGATTCTATTAGACTCTTAGATCAGAGGGACTATTTCATGATTTAAGATGTAAGAGAATAGAAATTCTCTTGGAAAAACACTTGACAAATGGATTTATTTCGGATGGAGAACGAGGGCCGCTCTGCCCGTTTTCTTTTGGGTTTCATTCTTTGGACAATAGTGACCATTTTTAGAAGTACTGAACTTGCCCAGCGTTATCTGCCATACAGGGAATGTCTATATTAAGCTTTGCATGCTCCCAAATTTACTTAAGCAGCATTGCAGATCAGCTGTGTATCTTGGCATGCCTTCCATTGCAACTCCCATCGCAGGAACAATCCTGTTTATAGGAGAGGATGCGCCATTTCGAAACTGCTCCAAATCAGGGATTTCAACAAATGGTGTTTTGTGTAATGCTAAAAAACCCAGTGCCTTGGGCTGGGAGGAGGAAGGGCTCACAGATAGTGCCAGGTTTGGGGTTTTGGAAGACAAGGTGTGATGCTTTTCTGAAACATGAAGACAGAATGAATTCTGCGGGGCTGTTTGCTGTGATCTACCACCAGCTTTCTGTTAAAACATAACTGCAAAATTAACCTTGGGGGTGAACCAGAGCTGGGGCTTTTTTTGTTTTAGCATAGGCGTGAAAAAGGCTTTTCTTCTGAGAGATGCCCAGTGTTCAACTCGTAGTTAATGCCAAATGAGTTTCAAGTCGTATTTAAAAGTGTTTATTCCCAGGAAATAATTTGACAGGGCATTTAAGACAAAAAAGTTACTTTTTACCCCACAAGTGAACATGTAGTAGCCTACTTGGACACAGCGGTGGTTGAATTTGAAATGGCATTTCACTCTCCTGGCTCAGGGACAACACTTGGAGTCGAGTTTTGCTGGTTTGTTCCTAAGATGCCGAGTAGGTCCCTTCCTGAAAGCAGAGCTGTTGTTGAGGAAACTGCTTTTCAGTGTTGGACTTGAAGCTCTTTTCCAATGTTAATGATTCTATGTTGCTTTCTTGGTATTTTGAAAAGATTTGGCCTCCCCTAAGCCAGGAGATCGAGTTCCTGAGCCTGTTCCCTCGGTGATTCATGGAATGACCTTGGGCAAAGCTCTTGGCTCTTCTTACCTTGCTTTTCCAACTCTGCAATGCAGGGATGTGAAGATATACCAACCTCCCATGAATGTGGTACTAAAATGGGGCTTTTGTTGAAAGATTTCACGTGCTCTGGGGTGTCAGTTGCTAAATACTAATTCAGGTCATCTGCAGACAGCTGGCAAAAGCTGTTGACTTTCATGGAATTATGCTGCCTTGGGCCAAAGGGTTGAAAGCCATTTTTCCTATACTGTGGCAGTGAGCTCTGCCCCGTGCTTGCTTCCCAAAGCTGCTGTGATCACACACTGATCAGTGCCTGGAGTAGCATCTCTTCTTCAGGCACATCCCAACAGCACTTGGAATAATTTGGTTGAATCCCAGCACCTCTGGAGGAGGTGGGAATTTGGGGTGGATGCAGCAGGACTTCTCGCCAGGGCTCTTGACCCAGGGCTTCCCTCCGTGGAGGTGATGTTTAAACAGAGGCTCTTTGGGCTCTCCCATTCTCACACCCACCCTCTTTCTTCCCTCGTTGGAAGTTTAATTGTGGGAAAGCTGCTCCGAGGAGCTGTTTGTACTTCACCCTCAAGGCCTCGATGACTTTAATCTTTCCCAGCACCGAGCTCCGTCGCCACGGCCCTTTGCTGAGGAAGCATTTCCTACTCTGCCTTCCCAGAGCTGCTTTTTGAGCCTCAGTGATCCCACTGTTCCCAGGGAGCATCCGTGTTTCCAAAGGGCTGGGGAGGCACATCACTCCAGCTGCTCCCAAATTCAACACCCAGCCCATCACTGGGAGCAGATGGTTTGAGCAGCATCTTCCCAGCAGTCGAAGCTGGTGCTGAGTTGGATCTTTGCTCCGTAGATAGTCTGCTGTGTTTGTAACCAACATGTTGTTTTTTTTTTCTCCAGGTTAATGTTTTTAATTCTTGGCTGTACAAAGTTCAGGCCAGAGGACAGAGGGGACGTAGGTCGAGGAGTGAGGTGGCAGCTGTGACTGTGGGTTGGGCACAGTTTCCTCAACCAGACTGGAATTAATACAAACATTTATATTCTTAGCAATCAGAATGGATTGTTTAGTTGCAGGGGAAAATTAAAAGGAGCCCAAGGCTGTCTAGAAACTCTGAGGGCATGTGGCTGCAGGGGAAGGTGGTTCTGGGGTAGGAGCCATCTGTCCTTCTGAGCAACATCTCCATCTTTTCCATGATTCATTCCAGCCTTCATCAGAGATCAGGTGTCAGACATCAGGATAAAATAACTGATGTAAATATATTTATATGTATTCATATATGGCCTGTCACAGAGATGAAAATGGGATGTTAATAAGCCACTCACTGGCCTTGGGGTAGATACATGGTAAATGGTACCTGGAGGCTGTGACTTCAAAAACATACTGGTCAGAGGCTGAAATAAACTCTGCAAACAGGCTCTGGTAGCTGGTCAGCTAAAGCACACTGAGTTGTGTTGCCTTTAAACATCATTTAATTTCATTTCTTTGGATTTAGGATTCCAGCCCAGCAGGAGATCACTGAAGTCTCCTGTCTGGGCGTGGTGAGACACAAAGAGTTACGGGAAGGAGGATGTCCTCATTTCATTAGTCTGCAATATTTAATGATCTCTTCAGAGCTCTAAATGCTGGGTTTATCTCCTGTGTGCTGTTTGTGGCTGTTTTCTGCCTCCCTGCAGCAGGTTTGGTCTTTTGCCCCTTCAGTGGATTGTTTGGTACTTCAGGGTGTGTGTGACAGGCACAAACCAAAGTTCTTGGGTGGCAAGTTCTCAGTGGCTTGAACGGGTGCCAGGAATGTCCTGGAGTCCCATCCCGGCGAGCTTTGCTCCGCAGGGCCGAGGCCGGCGGGATGAGCAGGGCTAATTACAGGGAGTGAGCCTGAGCTCGGTGCTCCCTGGCTGCTTTTCTCCACCCTTGTATTCCCAGTGGAAAGCCTTGTTGTGACACGAGGAGTGGCTCGGGTTCTTTGTGGTTTGTGTGTGGGCTGAGCCCCTTCACTGCTCACCCGTGGTCGGCAAAACACGGCGACGACTCCTTCCCTCTTGATCTCCTCATACAAAGCAGCCTCAGAGTTGGGCTGGGTTTGGTGATACCCTCAGCGTCAGGTTCAGCAGCTCCTTTGAACCAGCAAAAAAAACCCCTCATATTTATTTCCGGAGGTGTGAGAAGTGGTTTTTTACCGTATAAACAGCCTGGTGTGGGACACATCCTGTGTACAGAGCAGCTCCCTGCTGCTCTCGTGGGCACTGAGGTCAGCGTTGCAATCAGCTCCAACAGGGAGTTGCTCACCCTGTGCCCAGACCTCTGGAATTTTCATTGTGGTTATTCCTGCCTATGGCAAGGGATTGGAATGAGATGATCTTCAAGGTCCCTTGCAACCCAAACCCTTCTGGAGTTCTGTGATTCCTCCTCAAACGTGGCAGAACAGCCATCTGGATTGTTGGAGCCAACCTGGTGGTGTCAGAGTTCTGTGGGAATGGGTTACTGCTGTTCTTAGCATGGAACGTGTGATTTGATGTGCCTTTTGGACTTGTGTGTGCGTGGAGAACGGGGAAATTCTGGTTAAATACGTTTTTAGGTTCATGTAATATTTAGCAGCAGGTCAGAAATACCAGCCTGTAATAGCCCTGTGCATATATTATTTCAGTATATCATTCTCCATCCAGAAGTCAAAGTGTTTCACAGGCAAAGATCCTTTAAATCCATTGCTAGAATGGAATACAATGCATTTTTAAGCTTTTATTTTAAGCAGTTGCCCTCAGGTTTTTCTGGGTGTTGTCTGGCAGCAATCAGGTCTTTTTAATACTTTTTATTCCCAAACAACACATTGGTACATTCAGGATACTTGGAGCAATTTTCTGGTGCTGATTTCCCTGGTACAAAAAAATCTAACCAGCATTTTTCCCCCCTAAAACCTATAAAGTATCTGAAGGATTTGTGTCTTCTGGATAGAGCTGATCCTACAGCACTCGGTGTTTTGTGCATGAGGATCATCTACAGTGACTTAACTCGGATCTGGAAAGGGAGGGACAAGGGAAAAAACCCAAGGGTTCCTGTTGCTTCCGTTCTGAGCTGACTGAGCGTTAACTTTGGATTTCCTGACCCGCCTTGGGAATGTGCTGCTGACATCAGGCGTGAGAACAACCCGGGGATGCTGCTGCTGCAGGAGCCTGTCCTCAGCAGATCCTTCGAGGAGATAATCTTCACGCTCAGATTATCCTGACAGGGTGTTGAATCCGAGCTGAGCCAGGCAGAGTTCCTGATTTTAGTTAATTTTGGCAGGGAAAAAAGTGATCACTCTGCATATTTCTGTAAAAAAAAAAAATCCTGGACTGTTTACCAGGTCTGGTGAAACAGGTTTTGAAGGCAGCTATAAAAAAAAACCCCTAAAATCTTAGGTTTTACTTTTTCCTGCCAAAATTTGGCATCAAAACTGAAACAGGTTTCAACCAATTTTTGCTGCCTTTGTTTTTAATTTGTTCCAGCAATCAGAGGTAGAATCATGGAATCACAGAACCAGGGAATGGTTTGGGTTGGAAGGGACCTTACAGACCACCCAGTCCATGGGCAGGGGCACCTTCCACTAGCCCAGGTTGCTCCAGCCTGGCCTTGGACACTTCCAGGGCTGGGGCAGCCACAGCTCCTCTGGGCAGCACCAGGTTGGTTTTAATTTGCTTTCTTGAACCTTATTTTTGAGCTGCAGTGGCAGCTCAGCCCCCACGGCGTGTTGGTGCCTCATCCTCTGCCAGGGCCTCTTGTGTTTCCCGCCGTGTTTCCCACTCTGTCTCCCTCTTTGTCTGCCGTGGGGAGTCCCCAGCCTGCAGCTGACTCACGGCTCCCAAATCAATGGGCAGGAAGGACAATGGGCCCCCATTTTGCCGTGGCAGAAGGTGCAGGGCAGGTTGTGATTCCCTCGATTTGGCCATTGACGGGACCAGCGGGTCTCCCATGCCACCGATGGGTTTGGAGGCTCCCTTTTATCTCCTCTCCGTGGGAACAAAGGGAACGGCTGGCTTTGTGTTCTCTGCTCACTGCTTTCATTTTTCATACACAAACCCAGCGTAGCTCCATCCTTACTGAGACCTGCCAGCTGTAATTGCTGGGAAATCAGAGATCTCTGTGGAAATGAGGAGTGGTTTGTGGCTATCGGGATTTGAAAGGTCATTTTTACCGTGATAACTGAGAAAAGGAAAATTCCGTGTGCTAAATCAGCTGCAGGAGTTGGGCTTGGTGATCCTTGTGGGTCCCTTCCAGCTCAGGATATTCCATGAAAGGTGTATTTTGGATCTCAACCCCATTGCTGGATTCTTCTGTGATGAGTCTTCAGGACTCAGCCCATGCAGGTAAAAGTTAGACTGGATTACAAACAGGTGTAATCTAATAGATCCATAGATGGATACTGTAAGTTATATATAGATTTTATCTTGATTGATGAAAAACAGATACATAAATAGTGTGAGTAAGAACACACACATCCCTCTATACTCACAGGCAACTATGGAATGCAGATAAATATTTTAAAAGGCCTTGTAAACCACACCTGTAGTGAAGTGCATCTGTTAAAATGGAACAATCTCCTTTATAGCTCTTTTTCCATCTGCTCTTGCCGACAGTAAACCCAAAAATCTCTGTTCTCCATTGCTTTGATGCCATGGAGTGAAACTGATTTTAGGAGTATCTGGGCTGGCCAGAAGGGCATCTGAAATCCTGGTTAAATGCTGAAATGATTCCCCAGTGATCCCACCTGGCCAGGAAAGGTGCAAACCGTGGAGGAGGCAACGGGAGCCGTGAGCCGCTTCCCTCTGGGGCTGCGTGTGTTGTGACAGCTCAGGAGATCAGTTCTTCCTGCTGGCATTCTGCTCCACTGGCCTTGCAGGGATGTGGAAGAGCAGGTTTTCCCCTGTTGGGAAAAGGCCGTGTGCCAGAGCACGCTCTGGAACAAAATCACCCCAGTTTCAACGCTGGTAGCGGAAACACAAAGTGAAGGCTTATTTTTGCCCTGCCCCAAAACTTACTGGTGCTTTAAATGCTTTCAAGGAAGGGATTATTGGAGTTGTTTGTTTATCCTGTTATATTCCCATGTTAAAATTTCCCTAGCTCGTTCTAAAAGCTTTATGGACCAGCTTTTGCCAGAAGAATTTTTAATAACTTATTTTGTGCGCTGGCAACGGGTGCCTGTTCTCAGAATTGCTCCCAGGGAAAAGCAAAGCCATATTCTCATTTTAATATCCTGGGAACATGTCCTTGAGCAGCTCTCGGGCTTTAGTTGTGTGTGTTTTTAAAGCTGAGGAAGAGTTGTGTTTTGATGCTCGAGACTCCACATAATTCCCTGTCAAATGCTTTATTTTGATTGTTCTGTGAGCTCGAACTGGGTGACACGGCAGCTGTAATTAACTCTTCCATCATTCTCCCATTCACACAACATCAAACCTTTGACTTACTTTGGAATTATTATATCCATGTTTCTTCAATTGGAAAAGTGATGGGGATTTCCCTAAAGAAAGGGGGTTTGTTCTTGCAGCCATTTTTTTTTCCTTTCTGAAAATAGTAAGGAAATAATGACAGTTTTTTTCCTCAAGTATCTCAGAAAGTTTTGCTTTGCTTAGGGCTGTGAGTCCCTAAAACTCCCTGGGCAAGGGGGAGTGATCAGCTTGGTCATGGTTTCCCAAAGCTGGGTGGAATCCAGAGTCCTCTGTAGAATTTATCCCTGTTACACTCCTGCTCCATCACCTGGCTCTCTTCTGGTGTTACCCCGAGATAATATTTTTTCCCTAGTGGAATGCTACGATTTTAACAGTGTGTTCCATATTTTAAACACCCTTGTAAAGAAAGACCCCTAAAAATAGCCTTTTCCCTTTTTAAAGCACTGTTTAAACAGAAATTCAGTGCTCCCTCTTGCTTGAGAGATCCAATCTCAGCACGGAGTATTTTAAAGGCTTCAGGAGAGCAGAGTTGGTTGTGATATTGAGCATCAAGGTGTGGGAAGGGTGAGTGAAGATGCACACAGGGCAGAGGCTTCTGCAGCCCTGAAACCCTGTTTTAGCCTCCCCCACGGGCTGGTGAACCACATGGAACCTCTGCCAGCTTGGGAATTATTTTCAGCTTCTCCCCACACACATTCCCTGCCCTGTATTTGTGTGTTTAAAGATGTTTTTCTGTTCTTTGCCAGTTTGTTTCCCAGCAGCTGGTGGTACCCCTTGAGATTATTGAGGGGCTGTTCACGTGGGGTTGGGTTGGTCCTCCCCTTCCCAAAACGCTGTAGAGAAAAACTTGAATGTAGTGAGGATTTGAGGTGATTGAGCAGAGAGGTGGAGGCAGGAGGAGTGGGATAAAGAGGAAGGAATTGCTGCATGCTTCACTTTTAGAGATTAAATAATTCCTTAATAAAGAGGGCACGAAAGGAGGGTGCACAGGGGAGGCTGAAATGCAGGCAGGCTGGGAAGGGGCATATCTTGGTGGCAGGAGATTCACTGCTGGGAAACACAAGGGATGGGGAGGGAAATGCTGTTTATTATCTGAGAGATGAGGGGTTGGGGGGCTCAGGGCTCAGCTTTGCACTCCAGCCCTGCCATGGCTTGATTTTCTCTCCTCTCCCAAAGCAACACTGAACTTCCTCCTCCAGGAGGAGGAGAGTGTGGGAAGGGCAGCCACGTGTGAAGGGACTCGATGGGATGGGAGGGTTGTGAGAGAGGGTGGGACTGGGAGGAGAGTTTCTCATGTTTATTATTATTACTTCTGCATTTTTGCCCTTTTTTGTTGTGTTTTTATTTTGGTCTACTGTGTTTTTATATCCCCACTGGATTGTTTGTGAGTATTTTGGGACAGGGATTTCCCTTCCGTGCCTCGAAATATATTGGGGACAGAGCCTGGGGCTTTGGGAATGTGTCACAGCACTCGTTACACTGAAAGGGGCAGAAAGGAAAGCAGGTTTTTTGAATGTTGGAAGGAAAACACCCGCAAAAAAGTCATAGAGGAGCTCACAAAATCCATTTGTGGGAATGATTAGAAGCCTGAAATGGCTTCCCTGAGAAAAGAAGTGGAAAAGTTAAGTGGTTTAATGGCAAGAAGGTTTGTAAGAGGCCTATGAAATATTTAAGATAAGAAAAAGATAAACCTGCGTATCATTTTTCTAATACGATGTGGAGAGGAACATAAAAATTCAATCAGGCAGCAAATTTCCAGACTGACAGGGTTATTTTAGTACGTGGCACGTCTCCCCCTTTCCAGCCTCCGAGTTAAAATTCCAGCCGAATTTTTTCGAGGGCTGCTCGTGTAATGGAGAACGAAGAGTCTCCGGGGTTATGTCAGACAACATTATTTTTAGTGCAGCTCGGAGCCCTCGTGCCTGGGGGAAGGAACGAGCCACTGAAGCGGCGTGACGTGTCCCCACTGGGCGAGTTTAATGACATTATTCTCTCTATTCCTGCCTCTCCTGGAAGGACCCAGCGATCCGCCCCGGCACGAGGCCCCCGATTGGATCGACCCCCCTGGGATCTAACACCTAAATCCTTCTCTCTTGTAATTGGTGTTTATAAAAAGGGCCTTCTCGGGGCTGAATTTTTCATACCCTGAAGTTGGTGAAGTTTGGGGGTTTGTGGAGGAGCCGAGAATGGTTTGCGTTGGAAGGGATCGTCTCATTGCAGCCCCTGCCGTGGGCAGGGACATGAACATCCACTTCAGGTTATTGCTGAGGGGCTGCCCAAAAAACTCACCCTGACTTTTTCACACATGAGATCTTTGTCTTGTCAGAGTACAGATCTTTTGGGGAAAGCACAATAATAAGCACAGTAATATTTCTTTCCTGCATGTCAGAGCCCTGGGATGGATCTTGAGGCTCCATCAGACTTGTGCCTCCTCTCTGTATTTCTGCAATTTTCCCACCCAGCTCCTGAGCTGCTCCAACATCACATTACACTTCATTAAATCTCCACCATTGTTGTGGCTCAGAACAGGATCTCACTGATTTTTACACATACTCTGCTTCCCTGCCTGTCTCCTCTGAGGGCTTTAGGGGACAGTATTTGTAGAAAGACTCTAAATTCCTGTGAAAAACCAGCCCGTGCTACAGAAAGGGGATTTTTGCGCCTCGCACACGGGAGGGAGGTTGTAGACAAGCAGAAACTCGGCTCTTTTGCCTTGTAAATAAACCCCCAGTGCCTCGGTGGCCTTGCCCCTGCCTGGCCTCACGTGTGGTTCCCTCCGTGCCGTTCCCAGCAGCGACTCCAGCAGCAGCTCCAGCGACGAGTCCCCGGCGCGGTCGGTGCAGTCCACGGCCGTGCCCGCGCCCGCCGCGCAGCTGCTCCCGTCGCTGGAGAAGGATGAGCCCCGCAAAAGTTTTGGGATCAAGGTTCAAAATCTTCCAGTGCGCTCAACAGGTAAATTCCCTCGGGCGGGGGGAGCGAGGGGAGTAAAGGGGTAGGGCTGGTTGGATGACCTGTGGTGAGTTGAGTGACCTGCCTTGACACGGCAGCCCCGAGCATGGGATGGGATTCCCTTCCTGCCTCTGCCTCCCTTCTGGTGTGACAGGGGGAAAATTGCTTAATTAGTGGCCATCTGGGAGGAATCCTGCTGGGCCCAGCTCCGAGGCCTGGGCACTTGGGCACTCCCAGCTCCTGGAGCTGGTGCTTCCAAACCTGGGGGAAAAAATGAAATGTCTGTGGTTTTATATTTAAAACTCAGATTGTTTAATCTCACCCTGCTTCGATTTCTTCTCTAATCCAAGAAGTTCAGGGGTTTGTGCTGCAGTTTGAGTGCTTTTAAACACCCCTGAGCATATTTGTAAGGGCAGTGGGTATTGAGTGGAAAATGATTCAGGAAAGC
Organism: Dendrocincla fuliginosa; assembly: GCA_035047845.1. Lineage (NCBI taxonomy): Eukaryota > Metazoa > Chordata > Aves > Passeriformes > Dendrocolaptidae > Dendrocincla > Dendrocincla fuliginosa. Next base: position 1,574,951 of record JAWWMO010000059.1, on the reverse strand, counting down.
TGTGCTGAGAACAGGAGAGATCCCACAGGAGAAAACAGCCTGGGATCAGTTGTGAAACAGTTGTAACAGGATGGATGCGAAAGCACTGGCTGAGCTAAAACACCTGTTAGCCCTGTGATCACCTCACATGGTGATCCTCTTCCCAGGGATTTTAGTCCTGTCATATTCCTTGAAGGGACATGATGCCAAGGTCATTTTCCCACAGATCCCAGAGTGTGTGGGCCTGAGTCAGATTCTGCAAGATCTGATGAATCTGCCTGGGTGTATTTCTGAATTGGCTGAACTGAGTGCTGGGTGACTCCAATTGCCATTCCAGATGCCTCATCCCAGCTTTGGAAACCTGCTGGACAGTATCCTGTGGGATTATTGATGAAGTACCACTGTTAATTTCCTCTTTACCTAAAGCTGGGTGTGTCTTAGAAGCAGTAACCATCACTGCCAGCTTCAGTGGTGTAAAGCCTTGTGTGTGTGTGTGTTTTCTTGGGTTTAAAAATGCAGGCAGAGTGAAAGATCAGCCACAAACTTGGGACATTGGCAAAATGAACACCCCAAATTAAAAAGGGTGAGCACCGAGTTAAGCAGGGGAACAGTCACATTTCAGAAGGACAGTCAGAGTCTTCATGTGTTACAGGGTACAAATTCCAGTACTAATGTTTTTCTGCTGGTTTAGATACAAGCCTTAAGGATGGACTTTTCCATGAATTCAAGAAGTACGGGAAGGTGACGTCGGTGCAGATCCACGGCGCGTCCGAGGAGCGGTATGGCCTGGTGTTCTTCCGGCAGCAGGAGGACCAGGAGAAAGCACTCAATGCCTCCAAAGGAAAGCTCTTCTTTGGCATGCAGATTGAAGTCACGGCCTGGATAGGACCAGGTAGGTCCATGGCCTTCTCCCATGGGGTATGGAACCGCTCCAGGCACATTCAGAAGCTGTTGGGAAGAGACAGAGCAGGAGTAGGAAACATTTCAAAGAAACTGGGGAATACACCAGAATAAATTCCAGAGCAAGGGGGGTTGCCCTTAGGGAGGGAGTTCCATTCCTAAACCTCAGAGGAGGAGAACGGCCACACTCCCAAACCCTGGGATCTGCTGGAAGCAATGATCTCTCTGCCATGGCTGGGTGCAGCAGGAGCCAGTGGGTGGTGTAGGCATAGCACTGAGTCCTCACAGCCTCGTTATGTCTCCTTTTAATTAAAACAGCTAATGATGGCTGTTACTGAGGCTGTGGCAGCCCAGCCCATGTGACTGACCACTGAGAGCTGCAGCCCTGAGCACGTGGTGACGTTCTCAGTGTGCACTTCAATGGCTTCTTTAAAAATTGATCCATGAAAACAAACTCCTGTCACGTGCTGTTCCCAACATGCAGGGAAGCCTTGCTGTAAATCATGCAACAAAACATGTTGGAAGACTAAATTTCCAGAGGAGCAGCTCCTTTTCACCTGAGGATGCTCGGATTCCTTGGTGGAGTATAGAGATGTTAAATCACACATAAATAACAAGTCAGAGGTGAAATGCTGTATATTTTTGTCAAAACCAGTGGTTACTCTCGGTCAGATCAGGAAGGGGACTTGAGCAAACCAACACAAACCAAAGCCACATGAAAAGCACCTGCAGACATTACAGATCTCTTGCTGTCTTTGACTGCAGAAACAGAAAGCGAGAACGAGTTCCGTCCTTTGGATGAAAGGATAGACGAGTTTCACCCCAAAGCAACGAGGACTCTCTTCATTGGCAACCTGGAGAAAACAACCACCTACCACGACCTTCGCAACATCTTCCAGCGCTTCGGGGGAATAGTGGTACGTGAGCTGTGCCCTGGCTGGGGTGGCACTGCCCCCAGAGCTGGAGCATCTCCCAGACCATAACCTGAGTCACTCTGGCTGGAATATCCCTGAAAGCTCTTCTTTGCATTCAGAGTTCAGCACATGTGTGTGGAGGGGTAACTTAGCAGTAAAAACAGTGCTAGGAGTGTTTGCAAGGAATGTCCCTCCTGACAGTTCTCTCCTGGTAATTCTCCCCTTGTCATTCATGCCTGGTAATTCTCTCCTCATAGTTCTCTACTGGTAAATCTCTCCTGGTGGCTCCCAGCATGTGCAGAAAAGCCTGACAGGCTCTTTGGCATGTGTTGCTTTCATGTTTAACCAGTACAGCTGTGTGAATCTTGAGGTTTCTGCTGATTTCTGGAGCAAAGGCTTTGCTTGGTGTGTGTGGAAGCAGCCACAGGGCCAGTGCCCAGGGAGAAGGGCAGTGGAGCAGATGGATCAGTGGTGACTCGTGGGGGATTTGGGTTTCCAGCTGAGAGGGAGGATCTGGGTGAGGCAGAGCAACCTCAGCCCCCTCTGCTCTGCTCACAGCACTTCATATCGAGTCATATCAACATTGCATTTGAGAGAAGGTTTCCAGGAAAGTGGTGGAACTATCCATAGTCAGTTAATTAATTTTCACAAGGGCATGGAGGGACCAGAGCAGGGGCGATGGCCTTGAGCTGAAAGAGGCAGGGTTATATTGGATATTGGGAAGAAATTGTTCCCTGGGAGGGTGGGCAGGCCCTGGCACAGGGTGCCCAGAGAAGCTGTGGCTGCCC